>KB671485.1:26443-46500 GCA_000349105.1 Anopheles epiroticus | reverse complement strand
CCGGTTAGATCGGACAAGCCGGAAACGTGGGGCGCCCGGCTTGCGGAAAAGTCCGTGTGGCAAAATGAAATGAGATGACAAAATGATTGGTCGGGATGCATATTTCAAATCTTATGCTAATGAAAAATAAAATCGTGAAATCTATCCGCTAGTGCCACTGGATGGACGGACGACACGGAGCCGTGTCCCGGGACGGAAGCCATTAGAGAGGGAAACCTTCCCTGTACGGACGGTGCGGAATGGGGAGGTTTGAAGATGAAGCGTACGGGTGAAAATTCGATCTGACGACGGTGAAGGTGAGCGTCCATCGTGCTTACCTACCCACCAGCATGCCACCATTTCCCGTTGGCCGATGACGGCTGACCAAAGCGGGAACCCGGTAGGATGCAGAAATGGACACATTCAAATTCCGCCGTTTCTTCCTACTTGTTCGAACCCGCCGCACGGAAAGGATTGTTTCACAATCCAGCACACAAAATGGCAGAACCAATTCCATCGTCTTCTGTGGTAGCCGTTTAGCGGAACAAACGCCGACGGGCGGCTGTCGGCTGGGCTGAACGGGTGCACACACACACCGCGCCATTTGGGCGCCAACTGGAAAGAAAATGAGATGAACCGAGAGTGTTTTACCTTTCCTTTCTTTTTTTTTCTTGACGTGTCGGAAAATTGGAAAACCCAAAACACTATCGATATCGTTCTGTGTTGATTGTCATGGTCGTTTCCCAGTGTTGCTAACCGCTTTATGTGGAGCATGTTTTCCTATTTCTTTTTTGATTTAGAGTGTTTCCATAACTACATCGAATATTGCACTCACTTCCGATAGATTTACTTAACTGCCAGCAAAGCTTAATTTCTATTCAATTTCGCTATAAACATCTTCTGAACAATGTATGGTCCGAATCTTAATATAATCCCATTTTCATATGCCATTTTAACAATAGGATTCATAAAATTTTCACGCTGTTTTTTTATTCAATTGTTGTATAGTTTATATGCAACAACAATGGTCATCAAACTTTTCTTTGCGTGGGCCACATTGATTCAAACTAGCATAGCTGAGAAATCACGTGCTGTATAAGTAATCTAACTTGCAGACAATTTGATTAGTATTTTAAAGGATATTTTGCATTTTAAACGATGTTTGCGATCATTGGGTTGGCTGAAGATTTCGATTTTGAAATGTAAGTAGTTTTTCCTAAACATTTACAAAAACAAATTACTACCAATACGGCCTGGCCGTTACTACCGAATAAAAAAAACTGAAACAAATTACTGTTTTTGATAAAAACCAAAAAGGACTTTGCGGGTCGCATTTTAGACGCACCGGTTAAGCAGTTTGAAAACTGATAAAAGTTTACATCTTAGGCAATACGGCCTGGCCGTCGCTACTAAATAAAAAAAAGTTTACATCTATTTTTATCTTAGTTGTTTCCTTCAATTGTCCGGAATGGCTCCTATTTTCATGCTACTAAATTCATGGAAGAGTAGCGGCGTGGAGCCTTAACTTATACTAATTCCCTTCTTTTAAACGCTTCTAAATAAATAATATCAACATTTGGAACGCAATAGCTGGAAAACGAACCTTTATGAAAAATAAATAAAAAAAAACTTAAGAATTTTAAAGACCCTAAACAACCAACCAACAAAGCTTGCTCGGAACAAAATAGCGAGGACTCTAATGAATCGTGTCGAAAAATACTCAAAAAGGAAGAAATAAAAAAAACGGTAGGCACATTTCTCCCCATGAAAAACGTCTCCATCGAGGAAAGATCAATCGAGAAGCAGTAACGTTAGGCATCCGACCGAAATCCTTTCTAAATAGTTCCCCAAAAACGAAACAAAAACAAAAAGAGAAAAGCACGATGGACATCTTCCACCAACCAGTAAAGCATCCACCACCCACCGGGCAAGCAGCAGGCAAAAAATGCAGCACATCTACCAGACCCACGGTAGGGCGGACTAGAAACCGTTTTTCCAGCATCGTAAATTTTCATATTTCATGCACCCGCTTGTGGGAGGTGGTTGACGCTTGCGGTTAAACGGTTGATGACACCCGACACCCGATGCTCTCGATGATAGTTTGGCCCTTGAGTTCTGTGCTTTTTTTTTATTCGTTCTGTCGTACAGGCGCTACAAAAAGTTGGCCCCTTACGAGACAAAATCTCCGTCGCGAGTTGGAGCAAAGCAGGGAAAGGAAAAAAAGCACGGCACATACTCACAACACAACCAAGCAACCTGTGCATCTCACCGTTGCCATGTGCAGAAGAAAACACGTGTTTCGGTGGTTTGACGGGGCGACAGGACTGCCTCCGTGCTCGGTGTCGTATGCTACCGGGGCATCACAGAGGCATCTAGGATGGTGTCGGGTGCTCGCATGAGAAACGCTAGGATGAAACAGTAAAAACAACGTTTTGTGTCTTGCGTGTGTTACTTTCCACATTTACGTATACGACCTTTCAAAACTGCCTTTTTAATCTTTTTTAAAAAGTCTCTTTAACCAGCTTCAATCGGCAAAAGAAGAACTCTAGACATTCTAGTACAATTTCTTCCTGAATTATGTAAAATCTTTAAGCATCTTCTCACACATTTCTACACTCATCGTCTGTTGAACTCTCATCACCTTGGGTGCCCCTAACGTGCCCCAGCGAAGAAACCATTCCCACAGGCAACAAATAATAATTAAACGACTATCGCCGGAACCGCGTCAGTTTAACCGCGAACATGATGAGATGTTTTTCCATTTTGCACCATCTAGCCCATGCACATCCCACGTACTTACCGGGGACACCGGCTTGATGATGGTGCTTCTTCCACGTTTTTCCTCCCGCACGCTCGCTACATCACTTCCTGCTAGCCTAGCGTCGTGTACCAAAGTTCAGCACGAAACTTGTTCCATCACAGATAATATGTTCGATCATTTGCTTCCCCCCATTCCAACCTGGCGTAGTCTTAGTGCCGATAGGGCCACAAGCACATCACTCAACTGGGAAATTACGCGCGCACAACCAGAATTCCCGGTTCACTATGAAACTTTGTCTGAATTTTTAATCCACCATTGAACGTCACGCTTTCAAAACAGCGAACAACGAAGAGTTTGCTGCCTTCGTGTGCTGGGAAACGCGCTATACTAGAGTGTGGCTGCCTCCGCTAGTGTCGCTTTTTCCACGATTGTTGTTATCATCTTCCACAGCACGCCTCCTGCAATCGGTGATGGTGTGACGGTAGACCGCAATGACATTCCTGTCTACGTCGTTATTTAATAGTAGCAGTAAGTTTTTGTCGCTCCGAATCACTTATTTGCGATACGATGAACAAAACGATGTAGAATTCGATCTATTCACTCCTTACTTAACCAGGACTGTAGCGCTATTGTACCGACGGAGCGGACGACGTACTACTTTCGCTCGACACTAGTACGCACCACGTGGCGATGTGTGGTAAGCCGTGCCAAACACACTAGCTCCTATTCGCTTCCATTCCTACCTGATTTGCTCACACGGCACCATCTAATCCATAAGGGACACAGTTCAGACGGACCAGAAAGCGGTTAAACGTAACTTTTGCTTCGTTCGTTCAGATTTATTGATTTTTCTTTATCGGGTTCATTGCGTTGTTCCGTTTTATACCGCGAGAAAAGATATTTATGAAGTAAAAAGCGCTCTCGTACCTGTAAAATCGTGCCTGTCAAATGTCTTTTGACTTGGTACTAAGATGGCTGTGCGACTACTACACCAAACCGTCGGTAGAATGTCCTTACGCTAAACTGTTCCCGTTCCAGCACGCGTACGCCTACTACGATGGTGATGTTATTACTTCCCCTCCGTACTGTTATTGTATTGGTGACGTGACGCAGCAACGTACAGTGATGTGCTTCATTTATGCAGCACTACTGTTTCGATATGACTGATGATTTTTACATCATCGGGGTTTAATGATGAAAAATACATACGAAGACAGCCTATGGAGCCTGAAAACAGAAATACTATTGGTACACATGGTTGGAAAGTGGAAGACAAAAACCATTGACTTAGAATTCTATGTATATTTCAAACGATTATTCTGTTTTCCATTTATCTTAAACGTTATTATAGATGATAAGATCCTAACAACCGAAATTGTTTTACACATTGTTGAAGCGAGTGTGGCAGACAGAGAATAATTCAAATGAACCTTTAACAATAAGGACTGTGCAAAAAGGGTGTAAACGCATATAAATGTTCTTCCGATGGACTAAATTACAAACACAATGTATGTAACATCGGACAAACCCTATTTCCTTGCTTTAAGGAAACATGTAGATACCTTTTGTTGTTCTTGTTTGAAAAAATGTAGAGTGTACACTCTACACAGACTAAAAACACTGTTGGACTTGCTGGAATAGATCTGCTGTTTCTGTAAAATGATAGTTGCTGTACAATAGTGGAAAGCACTGCACCGCATTGCTCTTTTCCTAACATTCAACTGTCAACGGAGAAGTCATAGGAGTAAAAATGTGAACAACATTCTCACTACATACCTCACATACCTGCTCTTGGTTAAATCTATGTACCTTATAGTGTTGCTTCCTAAATCCTACCACGCACGCACCCTAATCATCCTGTTCTTCGGCCGCCTTTTTCGATTTGGATTTTTTACTCTTTTTGCCCGATGCCGGTGTTGTTGGCTCTACCGCTGGACTTTCCTCCACTACACTTTGTTCCAACACACTTTCGTCGGCGGCAGACTGATCAGCGTCACCCTTGTTCTTCTTCTTCTTCTTTTTCTTCGTTGATCCTTCACCCGCTTCCGGCTGCTCGACTACGGTTGGTTGTTCATCCTCCTCCTATTAGAGAAAATTGGACTGATTAATTTCTATTTTATCACACTCTTTGTGATGTCCCACATTACCTGTTGCTGCACTTTCTTCTTCTTAGGCGATGGTGCATTTGGCGCCTCATCATCCGCCTTGATCTTCTTGGACGAGGTCGACGGTAGCGTACTGTCCGTATCGACCTTGAACGTCTTTACCTCACTGACCGCATGGAACTTCTGTAGCTTAGCCTTCGCCTTTACACCGGACAGCCGCGTGTTGTTGCCCTCCTCCAGCATGCGTAGTCTCGTTTCTAGCTTCGCTCTATGATCAATGCCCAGCTGCATCGTCACATCATCGCCAAATGCATCCACGCGGGTCGCTAGTGACGCCTTTGCGGCAAGAGAACGCGATATGCGACCCTTGTTTTTAACGCTAGCCGATCCGACCATGCTGGCGTGATAGATCAGACCGTACTTCGGTGTGTCCTTCTTTGTCTTGAGCGCACGGAACAGTGCCTTTTCGGAGCCTGATTGAAAGTAGAAAGAGAAAGGAAAGGAGAGAGTATGTGGTTAAGAATTGTGTTTTAAAAGTTTTTTTTTCGATCACTTACCCAAAATCTGAAGCGTTGAGGCAGGATGCTTCGCCAAATTGACCAAAGAGCCACAATGAGCAATCAGCCTTGCACCAACCGTCTCACCCACCAACACCGTCAAGTTCGGTGCCATGGCCATCATTCGCGCCTTCAGATAGTCACCCAAATGTGAACGATACTCGTTGATCGAGATTATCTCGTCGCACAGGCTTTGAATGTTCAGGATGTCTTCATCGGAAATTTCAGTACCTGGTTTAAAAAAAACACATTAGAATTATTTTGAATAGCGTTTAAACGAGAAAAGTATTGGAAAGGAAAATACCACATACCCATGGAAATTTCAGCCGCTTCCTTCACTCTCTGCTCAACCTCATCCATCAAAATGTCGGACAAATCCGTGTCGGCCACGTTATCCCTCATACCGACCAGTTTGATAGTCTTTACGTATGTAATATTATCGGTCAGGATCTTTCCCAACTCGGGGAAGTGCCATCCGTACCTGGTGGATCAGAAAAACAGATTCAATTTAAAAAAAACTGCTCCTACACGTGAACAGTTACATGCATTGCCTTACCATTCGCGTACTCGCATCATGTAGTTGTTAAGCTCCTTGTCCAGATCGTCCAACAAACACTGTGCCTGCACGATCATCGTATCGATCTTGTCCGGCGAGAACTTCAGCTTGTAACGCGACAACGAATGCGCTAAACCCAGTGACATGGCCGTCATCTCCTTCTTGGGCAAGCCGGACAGCAGACTTTCCGACTGCGTGCGGATGCAGCGCATCAACTCCAGCACCGACGTATTGGCCATACATTGCAACGAAAGTTTGTCCTTGATCGCATTTCCGAGCTTGGCATCGGCAACGAGCAGCTGGTTTTGTACATCGTCCACCACCAACTTCTTGAGGGCCTTCTTCAAGGGTTTCGACAGTTTGCCTTCGACTGCTGCGGTAGCCGCCGAAAGGGCCTCCGTTGTGTCGGCGAACTTTTCAAAGTGCTTAAGCTTAACGCTGGAAAGATATTTCAGAATAAGTATATTTCCCTAATGCCACCCTCTCTCTGCTCTCGGTACAGGAATGATTTTGTGCATAAATACAAAACAAATGCATCTGTGCTGCAAGATGCAAAGGTGAAATTTTATGCTATGAATGATATTAGACGCAACAAAAATTTCCACCATTTAGTTCACATGGTCAAAAGGAACGTAGCGTCTGTGTCTGTGTGTTCGAACTACCGAAACAACCGATCTCGCTTGAGCTCGATAGCATACTTACATTTTGCTCGCCTTTTCTGGCGTTTCAAACTCCAGGTACAAATTATCGATCTCTTTTAATTTGTTGTCATCCAGAAGCTAAACAGATGGGAGAAAGAATGTTACTTTAGTTTTATAACCTCAATACACATTCCCGGGTAGCATGCCCGATGCTACCGACACCAAGCATGCTGTTATGCCGCATTTGCATTGCCGGCTCAACGAGGAAATCGACAAACTTACCTTGAATATGGCATATCCTGCCGGTGTTTCGTAAAGTACGAACATGATGCTACTCTTTTAGGCTTTCGCCAACACCTTCCGCCTGTATTTTTCCTAAAATTTACAGATTCTTTTCGAATGGCGAAGCGCTTAGCCTCGGAGCAGCAAAAATAATTCAACAACGTGCTTTCTGGTTGACAGCTGAAGGCCGCTCAGGTTTGACAGCTCTCCTTGCGCTGTGTTTAGGGCTGCTACTTGAAAGCGTTACCATCCTCGATGAATTCATTGTGAAAAAAGTCTGAAAAAATATGTTTTTCGATGGTGATTGATAAAAATTTTGTCCGAAATATTAGAGAAGTTAAAACATGATTTTACTAGGAGCCTAAACGATAATTTATTCCACAAAAACCGCCTCCTTGATAATGCTCGTTTTCCATCCTCTTCAAGAACAAACCCACCCTGTGTGAAATGTCATCGCTGTAGCAAACACAACATTGGGTAACCAACAGCTGTCAACAAAAAAGGAATTTTCGATTGACCACTCGCTTTAGTGCTGGTAGAAAATTTCATCGTTCTGCACGGGAACCGGGAACAATAGCAATGTTGCGCCTGTTCGTCAACACCATGGTAAGCCAGACCGCACGTCCAAACAGTCGGCAAACAGTTTTATCGGCTGCTATGGGCATTTGTTTTGATGGCCGAAAGTGTATTACATAAGTTTCGATTACCTGCTTGCAGCGACTCGGGGCTGCCCGGCCCCTGAGCACGTCGGCGGTGAAGATGAGCGACAACCTGTTCGTGCATCGTGATACGCCCGAGGATAATCCGAGCATTCCGTTTGAATTCACTGCAGACAACCAGAAGGTTTGTTGTACACGAACACCGGCTCCGTCGATGAACAGAACTACATTGCATTGTTATATTGCTTGCAGCGCGCGGAAGCCATCCTGAACATCTATCCCGAGGGACACAAGCGTGGTGCCATGATTCCATTGCTGGACCTTGCCCAGCGGCAGCACGGTTGGTTGCCACTGTCGGCCATGCATAAGGTGGCCGACATTCTGGGACTGCCACACATGCGCGTGTACGAGGTGGCCACATTCTACACGATGTTTATGCGAAAGCCGACCGGAAAGTACCACATTCAAGTGTGCACTACCACCCCCTGCTGGCTGCGCGGTTCGGATGAAGTGCTGGAATGCTGCAAGGTAAAGAAAGCTCTCCACGGGTTCGCAGAATTTCCCTTCACAAAGATTTTACGTTTTATTTTAGAAAAACCTGGGCATCGGTGTCGGCGAAACCACCAAGGACGGTAAATTCACAATCTCTGAAGTGGAATGTCTAGGTGCATGCGTCAATGCCCCGATGTTGGCGGTTAACGATGACTACTACGTTAGTATAGACGACGCCGAACGAATAATTTTTGGAGAAAGGAGGTTTTAATTATTTTGCCATCCTTTTACAGGAGGATCTTAGTGTTGCTGATACGGAAGAAATTTTGAACAGTCTCAAGCAGGGTCAGCAACCCCGCCCTGGACCACGCAATGGACGATACGCCTCCGAGCCCGTCGGTCAGCTGACTTCGCTTACGGAGGAACCGAAAGGTCCTGGCTTTGGACTACAGGCCGGGCTTTAAGCACTCGCCTAAGCGTTATTCTGTCGCGTCCTAGTTGAAGGAATAAAAATCGCAAAAATTAATCATGGATGTATCCTGTAACCACATTCTTCTTCGAAAGAATTCTAATGACTTTCGTTTACAAACATGGCATTGACCTCAATCCAGCGATCCAGCCGAATATACGTGCTTGACTTCAACATTCTACCCTTCTTCGCTCAACATAATAGCAACTCATGCACCCTTAGCGTTTCTCACCCTTGTAAATCATCATCCCCCTTTCCTCGTGCACTTGCTTGCTGACGACGTAAACAAACATGCGCTGTCAAAATACGCCAACCACAGTTGCAAGTGAAAATGTCAAAGTGAGACCCACTTTTTTTACGTTCCCGTTTGTTTGCATCGAAAAGAGAAATCTAATCTCGGGAACCTTTCGTTTCGTTCGACACTTTTCGTCAACATTCTGCACCACAGTAGTCCACCATGGCTGGTTCCGCCTTAAGGCGCCTAATGGCAGAGTATAGGCGTAAGTGTTTATAGGGGGGACAAGTTGATGTACAGTTTTGCCAGCTAGCAGGCAGCAAGCTGGCCCCCAGAGCTTAAGAAGGTTTACCTTTACCTTGTAGTTTACAGCTGTTCTAATTATGTGTGCCCCTTGTGCTAGCACGCGTTTCTAAGCCAAACCGGTATGTTCCAATTTGATTTTGTGTATTTGCAGAACTTACGCTCAACCCTCCGGAAGGTATAATTGCGGGCCCAATCAGTGAGGAGAACTTCTTCGAATGGGAAGCACTAATTACGTGAGTTTCACCTGTTGGTCAAAGTTCAACGTGTCGCGGAAGCGGAACCGCAGCTCGTTAATTTTTCTCTTTCTCTGTTACACTTTGCAAACTCAGCGGCCCAGAAGGTACCTGCTTTGAAGGTGGAATTTTTACAGCCAAACTGATCTTTCCACCCGACTATCCGCTCAGTCCACCGAAGATGAAGTTTACGTGTGAAATGTTCCACCCAAACAGTAAGCAATCAAACAAACAAAGCCATTTCCATGGTACTAATCTTGTAAATAAAAAAAAAATCATCCCTTTTTGCAGTTTTTACTGACGGACGAGTCTGCATATCGATTTTACACGCACCCGGAGATGATCCGCTAGGTTCGTTTTAGATTGGTAGCGCCTTTCGGAGCAATGTTTTTTAATTTTTTTTTATATTTTTCAACCCCCGTAGGATATGAACTTTCGGCAGAACGCTGGAGCCCTGTACAGAGTGTGGAAAAGATTTTACTAAGCGTTGTTAGTATGTTGGCCGGTAAGTGTTCATGTTTTTTTTTACTCACAATTTTGACACATTTGAGATGCAAGAGCCATTCAAGAAGCACAACCGTACTGCCTGTTCAAAATTTTCCAAATCTGACTCGCCGTATGCTGGTTGTTGAACCGTTTTCTTTGCGGTTCGGCAAGATGTTCTATGAGCACTGCGGTACATTTCAAGTCAAGCAGTCGGAAAGCATGCAGCAGCATCTCTTGGAACTCTAGCTCAATCCAATGTTCTGCTGTTAGTACGTATCGTTGCAGCAAAGTTTCCGCTTCGTGCTGAATACACTCCAGCATGCCTTGACCGGCAAGATGCAGAATGATCCATGATTTCCAGCGATCAAAATGGGTTCCATCGAAAACAAACATTTCACAGGGCATGGTATGGGTGGCAAAAAAAGGCGTAAGAAATAAACTAAACAGCTGTAATAATTGTGGACGTGATCGATATGAGTTGTGACTTTCCCAACAAAGACTCACCAGTTGCAGACGTATACTATTTTTCACTGGGCTGATGTGACTGTTGCTATTGTGCCGAGCTACTTTGATGCCAGTTTGTTTGAGCCTGTAGAGAGATCGTCGCACAGTTCACGTACGAGCTATTTATCGCTATTTATCGGGCTATATTGGCCTTCATTGGAACATTGGGACCCTGAAATCATTTTTAACGAGTTCTTCCAGAAGATAGCATATCGCCGAATTTGAATATGGCCCAAAAAGGACTAAAAATTAAATATGACCTCATAAGAGCAATTAAACGATCCTTTTGTCACTCAGCGAATGCAGTCTTACCCCAAATCCACTAGATATTAATGGACTGATCATGTTATTGATATAGAATTGAATAGCAGACAGGTCATACCAGGGCCTTTGGTATTAGTATTATTTCATTCACTTATCACGCGTCGTTAGTTACAGTAAGTTTTTATTAGCCTGATCTATTAGATATCGGGTCCCAAAATGAGCTCATTCATGTCTTAATGTCTACGAAGAGACGGTACGTGTAGAGTTTCAATCTTCTCCGAGATATGTTTTACGATGAAGAGCTAAATTATCCTTTCAACCCCCTCCCCCTCCCCCTTCAATCGTAAACTCCAAACACCTTGCCTTTCATATGCCCCAACGCATTTTATACTTAATATCCACCGTTTTTTTTTCTTCGGTTTTCTTTCACAGAGCCTAATGACGAGTCCGGTGCAAACGTGGACGCAGCTATTATGTGGCGCGAAAACCGGGAAGAATTCAACAAAATTGCCAGACGCATCGTACGCAAAACTTTAGGCCTTTCGTCGTAAAGCTTCCGGAAAGCCCCGCAAATACAGTAAAGGTGGTGGTGGTGGTGATGGTGCAATCCGCCAGCGTCGCGTTTCCTACATTGCGGGCGAGTCGCGCAGAGTACGCGGGAAACGCAACTGGCTGCAATCGTGTGTAGTTAAATCTGTTTGTTTTATGTTGTTGTATGTGGAATAGCACTGGATGTGGTTGGTTTTGTCAAGCCCGATCACCGTACCATGTAATACACAGTCGTAAACGGTGCAAAGGTTGAACATAAATCGTTTTTTTTTTGTTTTCTTCTTGAATGAGATGCGTTTTCACCCAAATATACGGTTCCGGGTTCGGGAATCTTGCGGCGGGATGGTAATTTCGTTTTGATTTTAAAACTTTAACTGACATGTTTTCCGTATCGCGGACCAATCATGTTTATGTTCTCCCCTCTCCCCTCCAATATTATCACCATTCCGTTGTGAAAGGCTACGTTAGTAATATTTTGATTTAGTTTGCATGTGATAAAACAAAAAACAAAACACAAAATGAACAAACGAATAAAGCAACAACTGGTATCCTGTTAAATTCTGCGCTTTTACTTGACTCTCGTAGCATTGAAGTCAGTTTATCATCGACAATGCACTCTACTTAACCTTTACAGTGGAAAGAAAAGCGAAAGCACAGCTTAACCTTATCGATAAAGCGCCAACGCAGAATGAACCATCGCGGAAGGGGCGAATGGCACGGTTAACAGCACTAGCAAAAGCGTGCTCACGTCTCTAACCACCTATACTATATGTAGAACATGGAGCAAGGAAAGTATGCAACCACACGTCGGAATGCACGTGCATAAGGTATTGCACTCTTGTCGCCAGCAAGGCGAACGAACCCCTTTCGCTAGTGAAAGCTTTTGTGCTAGGCCTTTCCTTCCCGAAAAAAAAGAAGGAAAACGAGGGAGTTGGGAAGCGAAAGAAATGTCCCCAACTCTTGAGAAGCGCGCGCGCACTGTGCGCGAAATTGACACATTTTGTCCCGTTTCGGTATCGCCGAATGTTTCCCCATGTCCATATCTCGACAGCCGGGCGTCCGGTACGATATGATACCGCTGCAGTGAACATACGGATTGGGTGGAATTATGCGAACATCGTGATGCGTTCTTTGCCCCCCTGGTTGCGCGTGTGTGAGCATTGGCAATAAAGTGCGATCATTCACCACCTGCCGATCTGCGATCTGCGCTCGATCTTACCGCACACCAGATGGGGTGGGAAATGAGACGCGGACACAAGCAGAAGAAGAAGAAGAAGAAGAAGAAGAAGAAGACGGTAAAAACCCACCCAGCGGCGCTCTCATGCGGCTATGGTTCTCCCGCTGCGCTTTGAAAGCTCCACAATTGCGTACGTGTGTACCGAAGAGAGAACACCGTTAGAATCGCGGTCTTCCCGGTGGTGCCCTAAGCCGCCCCACAGAACCGCGCGGGAAGAAACAAACAAAGGAACCAATCAAATCGAACGAACTGCAGAACATGCTGCGCAAGAGGTAAGACACGGTACCCCGTCTGGGAATTGACGGGTGCTGAGAGAAGGGGGCGGGAACTCGTGGAGTATGGGTGGACGTTGGAAATTGTGTCACGGGTCTGCTTTCTTCCGATCCGATCCGCTCAGCCGCTCATTCGATCGTGAGGCGTCGAAGAGAAAGGTACGAAGAGAAGATCACCACAGAGCCACCCAATAAGAGTTGAAGTGCAAGTCCGATTTCGCGTGGCAAAGTGTTTAGGTTAGTGTTGTTCTTACGGTGGAAAGACACACGCGTGCAAACACCTCCGTTAGTGTTGCCATTTGTAAGCTTTGGTTTGCTTTTCAGACCGATTCCTCTACGTCAAGTGGGTTCACGCTTGCAATCGGTACGTTGTGTGGCTTTAACTACTTTAACGTGTATCGATTCAAATCGATCACATGGTGTGCATTGTGAGTTGTTCATATGGACTGGTGACGACAGGCAGAGACTTTCTTGCATTAATACGCCCGGTTTCTCCCCGGTTTCTTGAGACTGGCAGGGTAACGGTGCTGAAATCGAGAGAAGATAACAAACATCTTAACGGTAATTAGTAGAATAAATCGAGCGAGCGCATACCCGATGAGCCGCCGTTGCAATCTGTGCAGTTCAGCAACGGCCGAGGACTTGATAAGCATGCAAATTCAGTGCGAAGCGTCAGTGTGGTGTGCTGTGGTTTAGTTCTCTTTAAAGTAATAAAAGGAACGATTTCATTTTGAAGGTTTTGAAGACGAACTCCGACTTGTGGGACAGCACTAACGACTGATCAATTTTAAAGGCAACAGGAAAAAATGCTTTTTACTTTGGTTTGGAAGGTTTAGGTTGTGCATACTCTAGATCAGGGGTCTCCAAATATTTTTGTACACGGACCGCATTACTTCAAAATTCTGTTGTATAGAATTTTTGTTATTTTTATATTTCTTCATTGGCTTGGCGGATGGTAAAAAAATACTACATAAAATACCATTTAAGATAAAAACTAGAAAAGATTTTTCATAAGGGCCCCAGTTCGGAGACTCCTGTTCTAAGTTATGGTGAGAAATATACATAAAACGACAGTTTACACTAACCTCTAGCGTGTAGTTGAAAAACATCTAAAAACACAAAAAGATTAAAATTAGCAATATACAGTATGTACCAGAATGCACCAGATTTTAAAACTCATTATATGTTGATAGAATATTTTGGTGTAAAGTTCATTCGATAAAAAATGATTTGGGGTAAACATTTTTCAAGAGTTTTTAACAGATACTTAAAAACTATTGTGAGGCTTTACAACACAAAACACTTAGAATTGAAGATTGGAATATTGATTGATTGAAGTAATGGTGAAACATGTGTTTCAAACACTTTCAAAATTTGAACTGATCATCCTTCCTCAAATAAATGAACAACAATGTCGTTTTTGTTGTGATTTTTTGTTCCTTTAAATTTGACATTGGGTCGCTCTACTTTTTTGGCGTGAAGCAAGGCAAATAAGATTATAAAATCCGTTACCACCAAACAGAAAAAGAATCGACATTAATGCTTTCACCACCTTTCTGGAAGCAACACGCCGTTCATGCTGCTACTCAAATCCGGTTAAAATGTTTATGAATCATTAATGAACTTTAACGGTTGTCGGATGACGCTTCGCCACAGTAATTCCCCAAAATCCACACTAAAATAGAAAAAGCAAGAAGATGATGATGATGCTATTGGAACACGCGTCTCAACGGTCACGCATTCATTCGCGCGCGATATTTCATAAGTTAGCGGGTTTGCTCCACCCTATGGGCGCGGACAATTTAGAATTCCACATCCATCGCAAATGATTTAGTTGCTCCAGTTAGCGGTAGTTAGTTGCGGCGATTAGCGGTATGTACCTTTTTAAAACCGTACGAAAGCTAACGCCCGATAATTGCTCACACTTCGCCGGTAGTTTCGGGTGCCGACTCTATCCACCGTCGTCCTTTTGCTTCCCTTTCCCACGTTTCGTTAAAGTTAATTTACAAACTTGATTACTTCTCACTCGTGTTGCATTATGTTTCGGGCGATAGCATAAGCATGCGCGTCCCGAACGCTATCAGCAAAAGAACGTGAAAGCTTTCGAAACCTGGTGGTAGCTTGGTGGTGAATCCCATCCTATTGACGAGGGGGTGTGTGATCGAAATTTTCGTGAAAGTTTCGGTCAGCAAACATTATGCGTATACACACACGTGCGGTGACCTCGTTTCCTGTGGCGAGGAGTGGAGTGTGCCACAGGGCCACACTGCCATCGACACCGGGAATTGGGCGATCGATGCTGGGGCTGATCACGGACGCGCTCCCACGCACGCACTGGAATGTCGTGTCCATCGTGCCAGTTCCATTAAATAGGAACAGTATTCCGATGGTCCCGCAGGACCGGATAAACTTACTATCAAACCGTTTTGAACGAATTCTTCAACAGCATTTAGACGATAACACCGAACCGCGAAGATGAGAATCGTCTATACCCTGCTGGCAGTGGGCCTCGTGCTAGGGGCGGTTCTGAGCGGCAGCTCCGCGAGAAAGCTTGACAGTGAGTGAAATAAATAAATTTCGTACTTCCATTTTAAGTCTTTACCAAGTTTTTACGTTTGTGCAGACATTGCGTCGAACATCATCCCCGGCAGCAACACGGTGTTGGGCCAGCAGAAACAGAATGCGGTCGACACGTACGAGGACGTGTCGGGGTCGGAAAACCAGCAGGACGTCGGCAGTGAGGCACTGCCGGAAAGTACCGAAACGAACGAAATCGAAGATGAGGTGGCTAGCCCGGAGGTGGTGAACGAGGTGCTGGAGGAGTCGAACGTGGTGCCGCAGGAAACGGTCAGCGAAGCGACCGTGGTCAATATGGACGACTCGAGCTTGATTAACCGTTACTGTCGGTGTACCGCGTACGAATGCAACTGTTGCCGGAACATTGACGTGCCACTGTTTCCGGTGAAGGGGCCGGGCTGTGCGGTCATACAGTATCTGGATGGGGACCGGATGTCGGTTGGTGTAAAGTTTGCCGATCGGATGATCGTGAACCGTGTCATCTCAGGTTGGGAGTGTGCTTTCTTTGCCGGGATTTATCTTTACGGAAAATGTTTCTCTTTTGCCTATTTACAGCGAGACGAGCGACACCGGTTTGCTTGCCCCTGCCCGGTGGCTATAACCGATTCTGTGGCCGCGTCTACGGCATTTCGCGCAAGGCCAACGAAGGCTTCAAAGCTTGCCTCGGGCTAGAGCTTCGTGCGGACGATGAGGTAGAGGCGGTGCTGCGTGTATCCTGCTTTAAGTTTGGTCCGCGTGGCCTTTCCGTGATGGATCCGGAACCGCTGCCGCCAGTGGATGACATCGATGTTGGCGATGAGGAGGATGAGGATGATGAGGACGAAGCGGAGGAGCTGTTCGGATTTTCGCTCGGTATGTGTGAATGGAAGCGGGTTTGGTGCTGGAAGAAAATTCTTAATTTACGCTCGTTTCGATTTCCAGACGACGATGACGACGATGAGGACGATGATGAGGAAGACGACGATGACGGGGGTGCGGACAGTAGTAGCGTGCAGGACAACGAAACCGATCAGGCTGACTCGCCGGACTACACCGGGTTTAGCTTTCTCGATCGGGACCTGATGGGTAGCATATTTGGGGTGAAAAAGTTTTGGTAAACCGGAAGACCCAGCAGGTTTAGTGAGCAGAAGCTAGAATAATCCGAACGATCAATTCACAAGTAGATGATGTAGATAGTTGCAAAAGCAAACTTATCGTTCTGGTGGGCGGATAAAGTCGCATTTTTACCACGTCTGGTACAATGAAGTGTTGCTTCTCGATAGCGAAAAGTTAATGTTCACTTGACACGCTTTTAAAGTGCTGGGTAGAGGCACAGGAGACACGATTTACGATGCATTCCAAGCGAATGTAAATAGTCATAGCTGCGAATGCGCGATTGGTGAGCAGTTTTTATAAGTATTTATGATGTGCATGTGTATTATTTATTATAGAAAGCCGATACGGTACGGCGTTAGGAAGATAAAAGTGGCTAAATAAATGTTTAAAGACGATAACAAAAAACAGATAGATGCTAAATACTTCTTATTTACTTACTTGTCGAGTGCTACATCGCGTGTTTTGCGGCCTTCGACTGCTGCACCAAGTTCCGAATCCACTCACGGTCCCGCGCCTTCATCCGTAAGCAATCCGTTATCCCGGCCTTAATGACGGACGCTTTTCGCCATCTTCCTACCTTGGAGCTTGGACATACCACGCCTCGTCTGTCATTGTGGACGGTCTAAGAGGACTTTACGGGGTGGGTTATCCCGTGCAACATGATCGACATGATAAGATCGTTTATTGCCCCTATTCGCCTATGGAACCAACGTTCCTACGGAGCATTTTCCTTGCGAACGCGGCATTTCGTCAGCATTGAACGGAGGCATTCGTGAGTACTTGGAACTATATAGATGCGAAATAGACCTAGTTTCGTCGTAGCGACAGGTTTTATGAGGTGAAGTGCTTCCTCAGACTGTAGAACGAGCTGCTGGTCGCCAGCATCCTTGCGCGCAAGTCGACTTCTACACTGTTCTCGATGCTGACTTTTGTCCCGAGATTGGTGAAATTCGGGACGAACTCAAAAGTGCGTTTACTTATGCTGCGTAGGTCAGAACTTGTTTGTAGGGACTTAATCAACTTGGTGATTGGTTAATCTACAGTCCGAGGTTTTCTTCCGACTGCACGACCCCTTCGAAGCCTTCCGCTGAGTGCGAGTGAGTTGCAGACAAATGATGTCTATCAGCGTATACTAAGATCTGGCATGACTTATGGAATTTCTTAAGTCTCCATCTAAATTTCTGAAGTTGAATAGGAGCTGCTTTCAACCAAATGGTAATCCGATCTAATTAGGCTTCAATTTAGACAGAACTCTGCTCTTCGCGATTTCCCAGCGAACGATCAGGACAGTTTCGGAGTATGACATACTTCGAGGGGCTGTATTGCATAAAGCACCCTATCGCGGCACTAAGAGAACAAATTACCTTTCAGCGTTATTTTTTTTCGTGTGTTTTTACTCATTCTATTCTTCTCTAACCGCCTAACCGTATCCTCGAACCACCTTGCCATTCAACCTCCACCCATTCATCATCAACCAAGCACACTGGACCGGCCCGAAAGGGTGGTGTATGGTATCGCGCACTAAACACACACATACACACACACACACACGCACACACTCATTCAGCACACGCAGCACAAAAGCTTCGGGCTCATCCTCGGTCCGATCATCACCATTCACGCCCGCGATATCCATCGTACCCACAGCTCCCCAGCAGTGGAGAGAATCAGTTGGCAGCTATGTCCGCTGCCGATGTGCTTTGATTTATGTTGGCCTGATCGTTTTCGTGCTTTTCCACCTGGAAGGGAAGGGGTTCGTTAGGCGATAGAAACGTGCGGGACGTGCTAGAAGATGAAAGAAATACTTACGATTTTCTTCACGTAGCTCAGCTGCCGCTGGTCGGAACTGTTCACGTTGTCTACTTTGTATGGAGGTGTTATCGTCACGTCTTTGCAGACCACAATGTTTGGACCGTTCCAGGAGACCTAAAAAGAAAGCGGACAGTAAAATGTGGACGAAAATGAGCAGGAAATTAAAGCTAAAACGCGACAAGCAAACATTTTGTTGGTAGAAGAGAGCATTTCTTCTTTGATGCGATCATGAAAACGAGTCTACCTTTGTCAGATCGGTTGAAGGTTGGGTTTCTATAGAAACCATTAACATTTCTCATGGCAAACCATTTCTAATGTTCTTGTGTCTTTTATTAAATTGAAACATACCAAGCAAACAGTTTAATACGATTGTTGTTCCTTACCTGTTTGATAGTGCGTGCGATAGCCATGTAAAGATTCTGACCTTCGGGACTAACACCGGCGGAAAGCGCGGATAGCTGGAGTCGTTTCTGTTCCACCTGATTCCTGGCGCGGGTGCTCAACTGAAGGCAAAAGAAAGCAATCGTTACTAGCAAAACGTGCAGTAAGAAAATGCGCGCGACAAATGCACAGGCAAGAGTGTGTGTGTGTGTGTGTGTGTGTGTGTGTGGCGGGGGCCGCAGCAGCTAACGACGGCGTAAGCTACCGAAGCCAGGTTTAAAACGCGAACCATACTTACGCGCTCTAGATTTAACGATAGCGGCTGCTCCGGCACTATACAGACTTCCTTTTTCACCTGCACATCGCTGCACATTGCCAGATTGACGATGTAGACGTCGTTCAATTTTGGCGATTTGCTTGCCGACGGGCATTCTGTTATTAGCGGGTGGAAGAAAGCTAGTTAAGGAAAACCTTGCGCGGCAAAAGCTAAAAAATAGAACATCGGAACAATATCTCCCACTGGCCCCCAGGGAAGGGGGAGACCAGTGCTCGTGGAAACATAAACAACATGTGCAATCTATCCGGGGAGGCCTAAAAACAGGGTCAACCTCACAAATGCACCGCCAGCGAGTGATGCTGTAGGGCATGCGGATCATGCTCTCCACTACGCTCGGTGGTTTACTTTCACGCCACTTGGAAAAGGATACTTAGTATGAGCATTTTCGTCTGCTGATCAAACGCCAACACCTCGCCCTCGACGTTGGCATCGTAGCAGGTCGTACACTCCACCGTGCTGCCGATGGAGAAACAGTCCTGTACCAGGCCAGCCATTACGCGACGGTGTTTTTATTTTCGATCGCTGCGCTGCGTGTAGTATTCAGCTTCCACTGTCTTGTCGTTCTCGCACTGTGTTGGCTTTAGCTTTCTCAATCGTTCATTTATTATTATCGAAATGACAGAATTGCAGTTTTCTCCACAACATGACGTTTTGCATGGATGGGAAGCGTTGCGCGAGGTAGGGCTAGGCGAACATTGACGTACAGGTGGTCCGCCATGTTGGAGTGCTGGATTAAGGACCAGATTGTCAAGATGGTTTTAGCACATTTTAAATTTCTGCTGCTTTCATGCAACATCCAGTTCTCGCGTTCTGGGAGTTTGGTACAATAATTACGAATATTTCACTGCGCAATAGTAATGATAACACTATTGTTTTGCTTTACAAAACAGATGTTTAGAAAAAAACATCAACGCGAATGGTCTTCATGGCGATATATTTTGCCAGGTTTTCATTTGAGCTGTTAACTTTTTTTTGTATTTAAAAGCTTTTTGAAGCAATACCCGACAGGCAATAGGGGGGTAAATTTTGTCAATTTATAGGCGAGGGGTATGTAGAAACGTGGGAAGCGACGTGAAACACGAAGACGAGAGAGCGAGATTCGCTGTTTTTACACTGTCTTCACACACACCAAAGCAAAACAAAGGGGATCTGTGCATGTGTGTGAGAAGTTTCGTACAGTTTGCCTTCTCCCATTTGCAACCCATATCACTTTAGTCACATTCCTACGGTGCGAATAGCCGCCTGCAAATCCACCTAAGTCCCACCAG
>KB671485.1:0-22946 GCA_000349105.1 Anopheles epiroticus | reverse complement strand
TGCTATGCGGTGTGAGAGATTTTGTATGAAATTCTCTCTCAAATTGCCGCCCGGGTACGGCCTGACCGTCACTATCGAATAAAAAAAAATCTTTTTGAAATGAAACTTTTGAAATGGATCAATAAGCGCTTTAATTATAACATCTTCCTCTGCATAAACCACTAGCAAAAATGTACGCAAAGCATTTAATGGACAATATTCACAGGAACAGGAAGAATAGAAGATTGTACTAAAACCTTAGCACAGCAAAGCTGCTGCAGCTCTCAACCCGGGACCGTAAACAGCGATAAACGTCAGTCAATCCAGCAGGTAAAAAATGCATGCGGCAGCAATCCCTCGCAACGAGAATGGGCCAGCCGGTGTTCAGGATCGCCATGTTTGTATTAGCCAACATAAACCTCAATACACGTGTGCGTTGGTCGTGGAACTAAAGTGTGAATTAACTAGGAAATTGTTCAAATTTTCAACCAAATCTTGCTGCTAACGTTGAGAACTGAGGTAAGTAACCACTGGCGCAAACGGTTGCGTACGGGACGTGGGTATTTCGCGAGATTTTTCACAATCCACCCGGTTGTCTGCGCTACAGCGCTACGATCCACATGTATATGTATAGAGCTTCTCGAAATTCCGCATCATTTCAGTGTGTGCCGCATTTGCAAAACCGCTAAAATGATTGCCGGCCGTCAACTGCTGTTCCTGTCGCTGCCAAGTCTCGCTATCATTGTGGGACTGGTTTGGTATCGCCGTAAATTTAAGCCGGATGCGGGCGATCGGGGTGGAGAAAAAAGCAAAGAATGTGAAAGTACGATCACGTCGCCCGGTGTCAGCATGGCAGCAGTGGCGACGGTGGAGCCAGAGCCGGACATGCGACAGAGTTCGTCACTGCCGATACAACAGACGTCGGGCAATGGTGCGGACAGCTGGGAAAATTGTTCGGGTTCGGGTCAATCATCGGCCGGTTCGTCGCGCTCGGCACCGATCGACATCGTGCCGAACAAGAGCCCGTCGAAGGACGACCTGTTGGGCCGTTCGCACCTGCTCGAACATGACGACGAGGAGCTGAGCTTCAGCCCATCGATCGATCTGCCTGGCACGATTGTGTCACGCTATCCGCAGAATCTGCGAAAATTCAACCAAATGATGGAACCGACCAAGGAACCTATCGTGATCCGACCGACCAAGGCGGCCTCACTCCAGAGCGGACACTTTCGTGCACCGGATGAGAATGGTAGCGCCAGCATTGCTGGACCGGTCACTGCATCGCCCCCGGCACAGAAGCAAACACCACAGCCAAAGGAACACAACACCGAGAGCGATCGGCTGAACGGAAACTGCGTGGCGGTGGCATCGGTTACCGAAGCGGTGGATGACGTATTTGGTGATCGCAAAACGGAACAGTTTGATGAGCGTAATGAGCAAACTGGCAGTCCGCCACTTAGCATCTGCAGCGTACGTTCGGAAGACTCGGGCAAGGGTTCCAGCCCGCCCCACTCGGTCGGACCGTCTGCAAACACGTACGAGTTCCTGGTGCCCGCCTTCCTCGTGGCGGGCATGCTGGGCAAGCAGGGCTCGTTGGTGAAGCAAATCAAACAGAAGACCGGCGTGAACGTCATTATTAAGCGTAATCCGGATACACACAACAGCAAAATTTGCACGCTCGAAGGCTCGCAGAAAGAGATCCAGGACGCGCTTAAAATGATCCGCAAAAAGTTCCCACAGAATCGGTTTCCCGCCCTTACCCTGCAGCGGATTGAGATTAGCCGCGTCGAAACGGTCATACCACTGTCGCTGATGAATGACACGTGTTCAAGCGTAAGTGTTGCTGTTGTTTTGAACCGATTCGACACCGTTAAGCCAAACACACACGTTTAAGCGAACGGTTGCCGTGGGCGCAGAACACCGCATACTATGTTTTTCATTCGCTTTTTTCTTTCTCTCGTGCGCTCTCCAAAATTTTAGCTGCCACTGGTGGAGGGAATCAACAATGACGTCGCCGTTAGCTGCATCTTAAATGTGGGACATCTATTCGTACAACAACCGCTTCACCCAACCCACCTGACCCTGAACAGCATGCAGAACTCGCTGAATCAAAGCTACACACAGAGCGAAGCTCCCGCGCTGCCCGAGATTGTACCGAACGCGGTTTGTGTTGCGTTCGTCGCCGGTAACTGGTTCCGGGCGCAGGTCGTACAGAACGTACCGGAAAACAATTTGGTTTTAGTGAAGTACCTAGACTACGGTGGCTACTCGATGCTTCCCCCACATAACCTGCGTCAAATCAGAAAAGATTTCATTTCCGTTCCGTTCCAATCGGTAGAATGTGTGCTATCCAATATTCAACCAATTGGTAAGATCCATACTAGCTCTCATCCACGACCTGGTTTAACACATTTCTCTGCACCCCCGGGCGCTCTCTTTTCAGATGAAAGCCAAAACACCTGGTCCGAGGAAGCCACCGAGCTGTTCCGTAGGTTAACAAGCAATACTATCTTGCAAGCACAAGTAGCGGGATACACTGCCGATGGTATTCCAGAAATTTATCTATTCTCTTCAATAGCAAAAGATGTAAGTATACGAACTCGTACAATTGTATCGATTGCTTTTTGCTGTGAAAACTATATTTTATTATAAGTTACAAATTCATGTACACTCCACTCGGTTTGGAGCTGTGGGGACGATAGACTTTTTCCTTTTCTTTCTCTCTTGAATTCAAACAATCAATCCACTCCCCCGGCGGCTTATCAAATTTTAGTTCAGCAGTAGGTTTGTGTTTTAATGGCTGTGGTTAGATTGGCGCCCTTATCTTGCCACGGCCAGGCAAAAGGGAACGGTGGGAAAGACTTTGTCGACGTTGCTTGCGGAAACTAAGCGATAAGGTGTTTGATAATGAACTACTATTATTTTGTGTTTTGTTTTGTTTTTAAATTTCAAAGTGCAACCGCACTAATGAAATAGTTGCAAATGGTTTCTAATTTTTGTTTAAATTGTATTTTTACAATTGTCTTGCATTAATGATTTTCATCTCATGATATTGATTTTATTGTGTCTGCAATTTTAAAATTTAAACATTGTAAAAGAATACACGTATACACGATCGTAGGCGATAAGCATGAAAGCATTGAAGGTATTGGCCCCCTTGTTTATTTATATCTTTGAATATTTATAGACCTTCATGGTTGTAAGCCACGAGAGGGAATAGTTTCTATGAAAAGACAACAAACAAACCTTGAATAGTTTTCTTTGTTTTGCTTCCTTCATGCATGCATGCAGTTGTTATTGGATAATATCTAACTTTTTTTACCTTTTGTTTCGCTTTTCACTTTCAGAATGTAGTTTTCATTAATCAAGAAATGGTTGCTCGCGGATACGCCAGATGGATTGACTGAATTGTATGTACGCAAAGTAGGTGAACAAATTAATAACAAATTTAAAATGCATATATAAGGATTAGGAAACAACAGTGAGATTGAAGATAAAGATAGAGGGAGTGAGAGAGAGAGCGTGCTAAGAAAAACATGATACAAATGGACGTACACACGAGATGGAGAGAGAGTGTGAGCGAGCGAGTGCAGGCTACAAATGGTTAGCAGAAGGTCCAGATTGGTATTCTGCTCCCGGTGTTGTTGCTGCTGCTGGTGGTGGAATTAAGGACGTGAAAAGTTAGATTACATGGAACGCACGCAACGACACAAATGACGGACAAATGAGCGAGGTCCTTATCTCGTACTTCTACTATCACTACTACAACTACAACGTTCATTACATCATCCTCCGGCTGGCTAGGCTTCCGGTTCACTCACTCGCTTTAGATATGCCTTTTTTGTGGGTATGCGGCTGGCTGGAAGAAGGCAAACACCATTTCACGTACATTAACTCATCGAATCGGATCTTCGTTTCGCACCCACCTGTGTGCACGCCGCAACCAACCGACCATCCAAAAACACACGCTCCTCCACTCACGACGCTCTGTTTTGTTTTGCGATCCATCCCGCATCACTGTCTTGGGCACTGAGGCGCTCCTTGTTCATCATATTCATTACACTACATCCTTCCTCGTTACTGTTACAATTATTAAAAAATGAATAACGGAAGAACTTGTGAATACTACATCTAAAGAAAAAACAAACCGTAAGAATGCGAAATCCCGTCGTTCAAGTTTTTTTTTCTTCACTTATAATTGCAGCTAAGGCAATTTATTATTTTAGTTATTTTTAATAAGGGTATTTATGAAATAAATTCAACAAAATTAATTGATCTTAGGTCGGACGGTGTTTGTATTTTGCTGTCGTAGCATTATGTTATGTACGTGTTCGGATACGCCCCAGAAAGAAACCAGCCCGCAGTGAATCATCGCAAGAAAATTCCCCTTTTTCCACACGCAACGAACCTGACCATCTACAACGGGTGTGAAAAGCGCTGATGGGGTGGGCCTTTGCGTTAGACGGTTTGAGCTGCTGTTAACTCAATATGGTCCCGTCTTCTCGGCGGTGGTGGTTGGTTGTACTGAACGGAAAGAAGCGGATCGTTCTAAATTTAGTAACGGCGCAACCTTAATTAGGCCAAATTCGTGTGCCGTTCGACGCCTGTGCAATACAGTGTGTGCGTATTTTAAGCGAAAAGAAAGGGGCAATTTGTGCGTCGTGCGTGAGAGCAAGAGAGAGCAAGAAGGAGAGTGCCATATGCTGACGAGACATTCGACGACGCTTTTCTGTAACTTGGTATGGTTTTTTTCCATAGCATTTACAGCATCTTCCTTCGAAAGATGTTCGGCCCTTCCCGAAGCCCTAACCGCTTCGCAGATGTATCTCAATTCAAAGTATCTCTTTCGCCTTTCCTTTGGTTCCGCTGTTTGTGTGATTTGTTTTTGCACTGCCCTTTTGTCAATCGCAACGACGACACGGCCACGACGACGCAACACACACGTTCAACTTTCAGAAAAAGTCGTTTGGCGTGTGCACAACATTACTTTCAAATCTTTAGAGGCACTACGACGCCCCGATCGGCGGTCGCATGTGTTTGCAGTGGCCGCGCGAGTTCAACTTTCCCAAAAGCCATTGCGTCTACATGCGTGCCCTGCTATCGTGCTCGTGTTGCTGCTGCTGCTGCTGCTGCTGGACCTGCTTCGAGGAGCAGGTTACGGTTTGACCGGTTTGACGAAGATTATTGTTACGTTGTTGTGTGCTCCGCTTCATTTTAAATATTAATGGGTCAATGCAGTCCCGATATGAATCACGCGCAATCACCACCAGTCCGTCCCCACCGCTGTCAAAGCGCGATGATGCTTGATGATGCTGAACGGCGGAAATGCTGGCGTGTAGTGATCGCTGCGGCCACGTGAATTGATTGATCGTCAGGCGGGTTGCGCACTTAGTTGCTTGCTTTTCTTGGTGAAGGTGTTGCAGTACTGCTTTTTTATGAACATTTTTGCAAGCCATTGTTATTACGATGTTGCAAAAAGAAAGTATTGAATCAAAAATGTAAACGATCGGCAAAGAATGTTCCTTCTTGAAATGGGTTAACTGTGTATTGTAGTTGTGCAAAGTGCCCATAAATACGAAACAGTTTAAATGATCTGTCAGTCAACTAACGACTTATCCAACTTAAAATGCGTCTCAAGTAATGAATTTCAACTGTAACTAAAATGCGTAACTAAAGGTACCGCATGGTATTGATCATTGTTCTAACAACAGTACTGAACGCGCTTCCCATTGCAGGCTATGGAGGAGAATCAACTGTTTTGTGGTTTTGATCTGCAGCAGAAGAGTCCATGTCCTTACCTCCTCGTTTCATAAAGACGGCCTAGAGAGGACTCTACGGAGTGGATCGCTCTATGCGAAACCTCCGGAGCAGCGTATATAGCTCGTCATTACACCGCCATCAGCATTCGCATGAAAGACACGGCTCCTTTCCTTTAACATTCTTACTAGCAGTCTTCTGCTAAATGCACAAAACTAAGTAGAATCTATGGAACCTATTGTGAATTGGAAAAATCAGTACATAAATTAGACTTTGTGTTTGAGATGTTAAACGAATCTTCAGAAAGTGATACGTTCAAGCCCTTACTACAGAATGACGATAACCAGCCTTGCGCTTAGGAAGTCAGTGCGAAAGGAATACGAACAACGTTGGACGTTGTCCCAAGAAGAAGAGCCCAATGATCTTCGAGAATTGCTATTCAGGATCAGATATTTCCCCACAGTCTCCGTTATATGACTTGGAGGATTTATCGCGATAGAGAGCGATATGACGACTGGGAAGCAGTTTAGGTTAATGGCGAGGATCTCGAGGAAGTAAAGGAGTTCTGCTACTTTGAAACGACCTTATCTCCGGACAACAGTACGATTGTTCAGGAAAATCGTACTAGAGACTCCACAAATTAAATCTTTTGGAATTCGAATGGGTTCTATTGTTGCCCGCTGATTGAATCCGGTAAAGTCAAACTTGCGGAAAATCGGATGAGACGGATTGGAAGCTACGCCATGTACTATATACGTGCCCGGTAAAGGGTAGGCCAACGTAAGGGATTTCTCTCGTGGAACAAACTGAAACAACTCGTTCTAAGTTTTGGTTTACCATAATGTAATAAGTTGATACTGTTGAGAGTTTTTAGGAGGACGAAACAATAACTAGTGCGATGGTATAATGGAAGACGCGCCATCTTCTGTAAGGTCTGAACGTAGATCGACACCTATCTTTGGACCGTTTATCATCATGAGCTGTGACAAAGCCTGTTGTAGTAAGTACCCAACGTCACAGAAAGCTCCTGATCGTCATTCTCTAATAAGGCGCGCACAGACGCTTGATCGAATGTATATCGGTTGTGTTCGCCAGAAAACAAAAACAATTGCTCAGCCCGTTAATATGGTAAAGTCTTCAAGTCCAAACAAAATCTATTGATGGGTTCAACGATTTATTACTATTTATACTAGCTCTATGTAAAAGAATGATAAGCCCTTGTACTGGAAGAATGTTAGTTTGTACATACTTTTTTATAAGAGGCAAATGTTAGTCATCACCAAAGTGGCAAAGAAGTGTGGAGTAATAAGTAGACTGGCGAAGGATCTCGATTTTTTTCGAGAAAGTTCACCGGTACAAGTCACTGATTTCACCACACTTCGATTTCTTCCCCTTCAATTCTGTTTCTTGACTATAAGGGTCAAAAATTCAGACCTTAGAGGTTGCAGAATCGCATAATTTGGGTTGTGGTAAATGTGAAACATGTGTAGATGTCTCATATCACTCTGTTCTGTGTAACTGTACCTGTCGTCACGATCTTAATGATGATGATAAGACTTTTCTTTAAATAAATTAGAACACAACAAAAATAATGAATGAGTCAACGTAAGTTTAAGACATGCGCACGTAGCAGTGGACAATTTAATTGTGCTCAGGAGAACTCACTCGGTCTGGCAGGTCGCAACAAGATTAATTAATTGATGGTTGTAGGTGGCCATTTCCAGATGGAATCATTCGTTGGAGTTTAACTGGTCATATGCATGTCGCAGTTGGGTCGTGAGAAGTGGCGAGGCAAACTCACTTGTGAATTCTTCGCAAACCATGTAAAGGATGCTAGGGATGACAAGGCATTCGATGGAGAATGACCCGTTGTTCCTTGGTGGGACTATGTTATTCGTTTTGGGGGATATCGTGAGGGTCTCTGGAGCGTTTTTTAGTGCCACCACTTGCTCGTTTGTTTAATTACGTAAACCTTCTATAAGCGTAGTATTATCTTAAAGATACTTTCGTCCGTCTCAAACTCAAACTTCTGTGTTGGGGTAAGAGGTGGGACTTATTATCATCTTGTAAAAGTAGTTCTGGGTAGTGTTAAGAAAAAATAGCGAATTAGAGATTAGTAAGATAACAGAATAAGATCGGATTTCGGGATCATTCGAGACCAGGTACCAACTTCGGTAACAGCACAATGCACTGGAATCTAGTCCAATAACATAGATAGTACTGTAAATAGTAGTTGAAACTCTCACTTGGAGGTGTAGGATATCCTACCCCACTAGTGGACATCGGTCGATAACAATGTACATTTTAATAGATACTTTTAGTGTATAAAGTTTCTTTCGCTGGATTTATGGAATGGTTTTTTTTAATTTCATAGTAACAAGGTGGACGTATTTGTAGAATATTTTGAACACTGTTTTATCACTAAAAATCACTTTAATAAGTTTTTTTTTGAAGAAAATAGATTGTGAATTACGAATGGGTTCAAGCGTTGCAAAACCCCGCAAAAAATATCATATTGTTCTTTTTGACTAAAGCCGTTGCATCCGTTGCAACGGATCCGTCACCAACGCCCCCCCCCCCCTCTCCTCCCTTTGTCCTGCACCTCGCGCACAAAAACCCCCTTTCCGAGGTACATTCTTTTGTCTTATTAGTATATTTTAAAAATTAATGTACGTCGCTATCCTTACGTGCAATTAATTATCATGTGTGTCCCGAAAAGAAAAAAAAAACAATATATTGCGTCCCCTCCCACAAAGTCACATCGGCTTTCCAGTGTCTCTCTTTTTTTCTTCTTCTGCTTCTATTGTATCGACAAACCGAATGCATTATATAAGTAGTTTGTGGTTAAACATTATGTAAAATCATCTACATGCTAGGTTTAATGTACTACAAAACACACACAGCCATGATCACACATGAACAGCTATTTCAAAGATCTACGGGGGAAAACGATGAAAAAAAAACAGAACGGATTAAAAAAATACGTACCCGAAAAATCGAGCAAAATGTCCAAAAAATGCAATACCCGTTTTGGGGGGGGGAGGATGCGATGGCATGTACTGATATTTCACCACCGACCTCGTCACGTTCGGCACCACGTCCTGTGCATCCTGCCGGCCCGCTTGCCGGCCCGATTCCGATGGTTGATTTTGTCCCTCCGATCCGCAGGTGTGATCCCGGGACCGCTCCCTCCACATCCCCCCCCCCACGCCCCTCTACACGCCGGTGGTACGTGTCACGCCCGTGTGCTATATGTGAGTTGCAATAAAACATATAAAGTATTTGCCCGCTACTAACCAAACATAATCTACGCCCGGATGCGACCAACGCCCTCCTTCCGCCCACCGCTTCCACCGTTCCCATCCCCATTTACGGGCACATTTATTATGTCCTAGATCATGGGGGAACGCAGAACCTCCAAAACTGCCCCGAGAGAGTGCCAAAAAAAGAAACAACCTCCGAAAAAAAAACCAAATTGACAAAAAAAGGACGGACGACGTGAACCAATCGAAAGTGTGCAGTAAAATAATAAGAATTAATTATCACCGAAACAACAAAAGCAAAATAATTATGCACTTATGCACAGCGAGCAGGCACCGGCCTAGTCTCCTCTCTGCACCTTCCCTACACCGCTTCCCTCCCGTGCATTCCTGTTCCACTTTCTCACTCTCGCTCTATTTTCTGTTTTATTTTAAATATATTTTTGTTCCCCACCCGAGGTCTCACTTTAAATGAGCTCCGCTGGAAATGCTGTAAAGGCAACGGGATGGAAAGGGTGGCGCCGGGGCGGGGATGCTGCTGAAAATGCGAAATGACAATCGCGTCACGCATATGTCCCGGGGCCGGTGTACGGGTGCATGGTGCATTTATTGGCAGGGCGGATGCGGGCATGGCCGGTAAATTTCGGTAGTAAATAGAGAAGTTTGTGTAAATAATTATTTTTAACTATTGTTTTCGCCACACGCAACCCGGCCATTTTGATCGATGCGACTGAACTGGCGCCTATCACTCCTTCCATCCTTCCTGCAAGAAAAGGAAACTGAATCTTGCTTTATAGCAATCGCACTTGTTGAAGAAATTGAAAAGTTTGCTCTTATCGATGCAAAAGCTCCCTAGAGTACGTTATCATTCTGTAAAGCAGCTCTTTGCATACGAAAATATTCCGTTTGATACCAATCATGCAACACGATTCATCGCCCGCTCGGTCCTTTTTAGGGCATTCCATTTCTTTTAAATTTGGTTCAGTTTAGTAACGATAATAAGCAAAAACCAACTGCACATAATATAAACGAAATAAAAAAAAACAAAAACCCTGACCAATCTGTGGTATCCCGGGCTTCCCGGGCCAGTCGTATTGGTTTCGGAGTGGTATTGAAACAGTTAAAACACAAAAAAACTGTTTTAAAAAAACCATTGCAACTGACAATATTTGTCATTTTTTATATCACCCCTATCCGCTCCCTTTTCTTCTGCTCCTGCTTCGTACGCGGGCGAACCGTTTTGTTGGGGTGAATTATTTTCCTTCGAATGAATTATTATGATCTGTGTTTGCTCGTGATGCTCCCGGGGAACCAGCGGGAAATCGTGTGGGGATGGGGGGGGTTTATTTTGTTTGAATCTGGTCAGAAAGCATCGTCGAGCTGCTAATTTTAATATAATATTTCTTTGAAGTGAAGATTTAGTTTCAATCGATTCGGCTTGTCTTGCCAATGCTTGTGGAAGAAGTTTTGAGAGCAGTGGTTTTCATAAAAATCTACATTTTGCTCTTACAATGCGCCTTTCACAAGGCGTGACATGGCTCGAACCTCATGACAATGATATAGTGCTGTAACTTGGTCTTATGGTAATGTAATTTAATTTTATGGCAGTCTACTTATATAGGCGGCTGCCTTCACATGCACCGGGTTGTAAATCTCATAAGGACCATTACACCTTAGTGATGATTGACTATCCAATTATTTGATATTTTGCAAACGGACAAAAGTTCTAAACATTATGTATTTATATTTATTTATTCTATTATATTTATAACGTCACAGTTGAATATTCGACAAAGAAGATGTTTTTCTAAGATAAGAGTCTGCGGCTCTCCTATGGAGCAGAAAGGAATCGAGTAGGCGGCAGAAGACCGCGGATTGCAGATTAACGAGGTAGAGACCAGGTTCTTTTTTTATTTTTAATTTTTATAGAGGCTTTGAAGACCATGTCCTTACTAACAAATTACGACATAGGGGTGGCGTACGGATAGGTGAACGCACTTTCGAAGTCGTCCCAAATTTCACCTATCTCGGGTCAAAAGTCAGCACCGACAACAGCATAGAAGTCGAGCTGCGCGCACGGATGCTGGCGGCCAGCCGGTCATTCTATAGCCTGAGGAAGCATTTCACCTCACCAAACCTGTCGCGACGGACGAAGCTGGGACTATATCGCACCTATATAGTACCAGTACTCACGTATGCCTCTGAGACATATACTTTGTCCAAAACTGACGAAACCCTCTTATCCGCGTTCGAGAGGAAGATGCTAAGAAGGATTGTTGGCGTCATACGTGAGGAGGGACAATGGAGGAGTGGATACAATGACGAGCTGTACAACGACCTTACTGTTGTGCAGTTGATTAAGCTTGCCCGGCTCCGGTGGGCTGGTCAAGTTATACGCATGGATCCAGACGACCCAGCCCGTAAAGTCCTCTTAGGCCGTCCGTCCACATGAACCGAGGAGGCGTGGTAGGTCCAAACCGAGGTGGGAAGATAGCGTAGAGGAGTCCGCCATCAAGACCGTTGATATCGGATTGGCAGACGACGGCGCGAGACCATGAGCGGTTTCGGAGTTTGCTGCAGTTGCCCAAGACCGCGAAGCGGTTTTAGTACCCGATAAGTAAGTAAGTAAGAACCTACTTTTCCAGAGGGCAATGTCTTGGTATCAGAATCCCATTCATTGAAGAACTTATAAAATGCAGAGCTCAGTGTATTGTTGGATCTTCCTTTTCAATGAGGTAATAACAAACAAACAAATTCACAAAGTGACATTAGAGAGTAGTGGAACTACTACTTTTTAGACGGCTGCATACAGCTCTTTTTCATCTCATACCAAATTGCGATTCTCCTTCCACCTTCACCTTCTTGGTGGAGCATAAAATGCGCAAAACAAGTTCCAGTAAATACCACAGCAAAGCTAGTGCGGGATTTATGCAACTTCCAGATCGTATAATGTTTTTCGGGTTTCCTTATGATGTTCTGTTTAGTAAGAGTTTGTGAAGCTTGTTACAATAAAACGAACTAGATCCGTAAGTGTTCTCGTGTCTCGAACAACTTATGTTTTGCGCTATGACGCACAGGACAAGGTGCTGAAGAACTCCAACTCGAGACTCCAATCATCCGCAAGTTCGCCTGAACCTGGTCAAGCCACCGTACTCGCTGTGTCCCTCTCCACCGCGTGCCTGTTGGGTCCCTTTCGATGACCTCTCCAGCTAGTTAGCTAGCAGACATCCACGCCTTAAGTCCCAGCCATTTAAGTCTCCCGATTTTCACCAGGATTCCAAATAGGAGGTTCGCTCAGTAACTACAGTACAGCTCGTCGTTCCACCTTCTCCAAGCGCCATCCGCCTCACGTACTCCACCGAAGATGTAATGTAGCATATAACGCTCAAACACACCAATTGTGCGTAGATCTCCTTCCAGTAAGGTCCATGTCTCATGTCGGTAGAGCACAACGGCCCTTCTAGAGTTCGGTAGAGCTTCAGTTTGGTTCGCCTTCAGTTTGGATCGACCGGATCGAAGCAACTTACGTAGGCCATAACAGGTCCGACTTCCAGCGTGGAGACGCCTACGAATATCCAAGGACGTATCAAAGCCACATGTAACCTGAGAGAGATCAGAGGTACACAAACTAATCCACCTCCGCCAGAGGGTCATCGGTGATACAGGAAAAGGTATCTGGGGCATTATCCCTAAACCTTACTCATTGCAGGGTTTACGGTCTTTTAGTCTTTGACACTATGGAGCATGTAATATACACGATTATTTCGAACAGTGGGTGTCCAAATGACACTGCTGATTACTCGAAATCATGACAGCAGGTCTAATATATAGTGCATTTCCTTTTCCACACTTTAGTTCATCTCCATTACCGTGTCTAACATATCGTCCTAACATACTCTTATCTTGTGCTCAAGCCGATCATTCCGATCCTTGCAGCGACAGAATGAACTTTTCAGGAAATAAAACTTCTACAGTATGATCTTCCAAAGCTCATTCCAATAAATGATACCATGCGTCTCCTTGATACTATCGAACAGTTATTACGTTAGAATCAGCTGTTCTCAATCAGCCTGGTGTATCTAACGAAGGGCAAAGAAGTATCCAATTAGTCGAAAGATTGCTACAAGTACATATTGATAGCTACCGACGAATCTTGCGGGACCTGGTAGGTACTGCTAATGATCGTGATGACTCAAACCAGCTTACAACTGTCATTTCAAATTCTTTGCTTTTCAATTTTTACTGCTAATTCACCAACGATTAGCACTCTCATCTATACTATCAAGAGAAAAGTAATGATTCTAAGAAGAATGTATTTGCGACACTCTCAGCTGTATTCCAATATTTCAAAGAGGTTAAGTCCTGGACTGAGTGACGGACTAACTGACAAATTTCATCTACGAGTCCTTAAACTCATTTAAAGCTATGACCGTATCGGTGTATCGAATAGTTCGAAATAGTTTCTAATTTGCTATGGGTAAACTATATAGTACATTTCCTATTCCACACTACTTGTCAGCATCAGCCACAGACATTTTGTTCAGCATCTTGTTTATCTGGCCTTTTAAAAGTGCCTTTTTGTTTTGAAGCAAAAAAGGGGAAAGTGTGACGATTTCCCACATGCACAGACGGTGCGTCACACGAAACCATTCTTCATTGGCCAGTCATCATTTGGCTGTCCTGCCCTGTCCACCACCCACCTGCCACCCGGCTCGTCATTTGCAGAAAAGATTACAAAATTGCATTTTAGCACCGAATGGGGCTTTGAATCATAGCCTTTGTTGTATTCTCTCGCCGCAAGTAGGTCACCCGTACAAATTAGACAGCTTTCGCACAATCATCGCCGGTTGTTAGTGTGGTTTGTTGTTGATTTTTTGGCGTCGCTTCCTCCACAAACGGTAACGACGTGCTCAGCATTTCCGATCGTTTGAGAAGCGTTGCGGTTTTTGTCAAGACACACCGTTTGTGAATAGTGAAGCATCATTTGAAGCGGTGACAAAGCATGCACCAGAGGCTTTTTTCTGAAATGACGCTTATTTTTTATACGAAATTTATCAACTTTTGTTTTGAACCTTTTGTTTTTATTTGGAAGTTTAAAGTAAATGCTTTGCATTGCATTCCTCGAATATGATGTTTTCCTCTGGTTCAGTAATAGGAATGCTTATATTCGTTTACATTGACTTATATCGTTTGGTTTATGGCGAAACTGATTTAAGTTTAACAAAAAAGGACCAAACGTTCATGATTTTGTTTAAAAAAAACCGTCAAACGATGTAGCAAGACTCGATATGAATGAGTTTGGGGTACAAAATGAGTAAAACAATTTCTTAACAACAGCACTTAAAATAAAACTATAAAGAAACAATAAATCTTTTTCTCTTATTTAAGTCATACTTAGATTATTTATTAAACTAATTATTTACTTCAATGGAAATAGCATTATTTTGTATTACATAAATAGTACTAAAGCCTTTTTTTTTCTCTTTCTTAGCAGAACTGTTGAGACAATACTAACTACTTTATTCCACATTTGCTCCATTTATACTCTTGATCTAATAGTCATATATTGCTATGCCTACACTCCTCTGTAATCTATGATTCCTAAAAAACTGCAATACTTCTGTCATACTTCAGGAATTGCGTAGCACTAAAGCATATACGTCATCGACACAACTCAGTCGATCTAAGGTTTCTGTGAACATCCTTTCACTAAGTGCGCCCTGTATCGGTCAACGTTACCATCATGTCTTCGTTTGATGGCAAAGACCAATTTATTCCAGATAGCTTCACGGCCCTCAGATAGCCATTTTCTGCTTCATTGCCTCGATCAATATCTCACGATCAGATTGTTGCGTGGTCTTCTCATAACACTCACGAATGTCTACAACAAACTGGGAAGAAATTGCACTTAATCGGTATGACCCTTATGGAAAAACTCATTTTCGATAATTTCGCATGAATGTTTCAACGTTTTACTAAACATCTTCGATTTCTAGTTGATAAATAATCGACCTCGTTTCTTCTTCCCATTGTTCAACTGATCTTGACTAACGACATCTTCAATATGCTCATTTAATGGTTTTTAACACATCTTCCGTCAATAGTTCCATAAATTTCACACCCTGGACATCTTTTTCTGATCTGGAACATGGTTCTTCACTAATCACCACAATGTCTCGACTGTTATCACGCGATATCGTTTCGTGTCTTCACAGTAACCAACAAAAATGCCTTTATGTGTCTTTGGATCAGTCTTTTTGCTTCTTAACCTTGGGAACATGTATTATAACGCGCGAACCAAATACTTTAATATCCTTCAAAATAACCTCGTTTCCTGTCCCCACTTCTTTAGGTAACTTGTCTCAGATGGATCGTGTCGGCGATCGCTTCACAAGGTTGCCTCTGCTCAAAATCCCGCTTTCAAGACATTCATTGAACCCTTTTCTCATTCATTGAGCCTTTTTAACTGATGTACGGTTCATTTGTTCCTTCAAGGTATTCTGCTCAGGAGTATCCGGACAACTCTTCTAGTACTCCTTCACAAGCAGTCCTCTAAACGGTTTTGAAACATATTGACGTCCATTATCCGTCCTTAAAACTATCAATTTTCTATCTGTTTGTCATTCTGCTCTTTCCTTGAACAATTTGAATGCTTCTAACACTTCATTGTTGTGTATGAAAAACATTCTAACATTTCTGACATTCTGCTACCACCTAACGAAGGAACATCAATTGATTCACACAATTTCGAATGTGCCAGTCTCAATATTTCCGATGTTCTTAATTTTACTCGTAAGAAATAGTTTCAGAGCAAGTTTTCATCATCAGTTTTGGGTTGCTCTTCTATCTTCTTCTTTGCCGGAGATAATCACCTCACTTTTTGAATTTATCCCACCCTATTTACCCGCAGTAAATACTATTCTATGACCTCTTATACTTTTAGCGCTTACGGATAATAGTTTCGTTATTGTATCAGGTATCTTCAGCACCTGATGTACATGGATACTTCTATCTTGAATCAACCGTCAAATCAACCGTACTTCGTGCCAAAGTCTTCATGCTGTTATTGTTCGCTGTTCAAACTGAATATTGCCCCTCCGTTTCATCGATAAAATTCTGTTTCGATTTAGCCATATGAATTGTCGCATCCGAACCGACATACAATGAATCTTTATTGAAATCAACATTTTCCATGCAGCTGTTGCATACTCTGCATCCTTGACAAGACTATCTTTTATTGCTTTCCAGATTTGTCCATGAGATCGTTGCCAATGCACGTATTTTGTCGGATAATTTTCCCTTCCTTTCAACTTTTCTAAGGTTAGCATTGAAACCTTTCGTAATTCGAACGTTTCTTGGTTCAGCATAACTGCCTTATCCTTCCCCTTCCCAGAGAAGAATATTTTTAATTTTCCTGGGCCCAATAACCTCTTATTAGAGTTATCTAACTAATGTATTCAACATTTGCGCCTTTTATAGTCTTACGCTAAAAATCATAGATTTCTGTGTTCTTACAATTTTTGGTTCTACGCTGGAGACAAACATTTTCACTGGCACAAACAAGCGAAGAACAAACTTTTAATTTCATTATTAAATTAAATTTTTAAATTATTTATTATTGATTTATTATTTCCGTCGTGGTTACATTAGATTTTTATTTATGGTCTTTCTCTTCTTGGCGTAACGATAAACTCGGTCAAGCCGGAATTTTCTGCCTTAACGAAACTTATTTTAACATGTTAGAATGGTTCTGGTTAGAATGGTCCGGATGAGATTCGAACCCTGGTCCTGTTAGGAGATAAAACCGGCGTCGCAATTTCCTCCACCTGCGGGCTGCGCCTTAAATAACTAGTCATTAGCGTGATTTAACTCAAATTTGATGATTCAGACAAGTGAGTAAATTATTAAACTCAGTCTAAAAGAGTTATCTATAAAGTATACTAGAAAAGTTTACTCTAAAGGAGCTAACTCACTCGGATTCGGAGCTAGCACTTATTGCAAGAACTTCATATGACAAAGCTGTCAGGGTTATCTTATCCACCAAAAGGGTCGTTAAAGGATGTATTTTTATTATTTTCTACCCTAAGCCAAGGATAGAAAAGTCTTCTGCAAAATAGTGTGTTACTTTTTCTTTAAGCTCGTTTTAGATTATCAAATAAATGCAAAGCTCACATAAACAATCATGTTTCCCTCATGTGTCTTAAATATAATTGATAGAGATTTTTAATATATTGATTTAATGTCGATTAACTAATTGAAAACAATTCATGAAATCTTGTTGGAAACCAATATGATAATATGGCAAAATTCATGCACATTCCAAAGCTTAATAAATAAAACTAATGAAAATTGGTTGAAAAAGATTAAAAGAATGTAAAAAAAAGCTGTAAATAAGAACAAATTATAGGCAGCTATTCACACCAGCAAAACATGATACAAAACCCGTTTCCCCATTGATTGTAAGCAGCGCATTAAACCCCTTTTATTACACACATGCGTTCTATAGTATCAACGCATTCCCCTATCACCTCCAATCAAGGTAAATCTGATACAGCAGCAAACGGCAAAATTCCCTAACAAAACGTTTGTTGAGTGTTTGTGCGTGACGATAAACGCATTCGGGCATTGAAACATGAATAGAAAGTTTATTCTTTTTAAAATTCTGAATACCAAACACAGCCTCGAACACGATCAAACGATCATCGTGCACACCTGCATTATTGATAACATATTTCCCATTCAATTAGTGGCAGCATGATTGGTCTTTCAGCCCCCGCTCAGCACAGCGGCAATGCGTGTGTGGGATGGGGAACGCGCCAACGATCCGTTCAAATCTACGCTCAATGCATCGAAACTGCAGTTTATTGCCGTTGACAGATGCAAACTCATGTTATGTGGAGGCTTTTTGTTTTGTTCGTTTGTTCGCCGTTTTGCTTCTACAGTCGCCATTCTAGTGTAACGCGTTATACGGCACATCATGCCCGTTTTGACAGTCGTCGAATCGCTTTATCAACAATTAACAAATAACTGTAACTATAACTGTCATATGCCATTAGAACACCACAATGGTTTCCATTAAAAATGTGTCCGCAAATAGCATTGCTGCAAATATCGGTTTATTTTTTCGGTGTATCAATATGTTTTAAAACAAAAAGAGCTAGCATTACAAGCCTTCTTTTTGCGAATGGGTATGGCGGTTGTTAATTCTATCTGCTGCAGCTTTCGACCCGTTGCTATCACTTTAAATTAGTTGCTTATGTAAGACACCGGCTCCGGCTACGCCAATCAATTGCGCTAGCACTGCTTGTTGCATTTGCAAACGAAACAAAAATCGTTGCTATTGGTTTCGACGCAGTTGGCGCCGTTGTGCGGTGGAACGTTTCGTTTAATTAAAATCCATTTTTTTCCCCAGAAAGGATAGTAACAAATACGCAGCGGTGCACGAGCAGCTGGCAAGGGGAAAAGGATTGTTGGCAACAGCAAGACAAAAATGCAATTCATCATTACATCGCAATTGAAGGCTGGAAGGTATCGTTTCCTTCCTTCTTTCTCTCTCGCTGTCTTTCTCTCTCTCTCTCGCTGTCTTTCTTAAAAGTTCGATTTTATCATCACTTACTTCCACGCCAAATTTCAGCCGAAACCCGCTGTACAGGCAAACACACAGACGTATAATTTCGGTACCAGTTTTGATGATTATTTCTCTAGCCTTCTAGCCTTCCTTGTTTCGCCAGAATGCACGGTTTTGCGCGTTGCAGTGGCCGGCAGTCCCAGTGCTGGTGTCGAGCAGTCGGACGGTCGTCAAAAACCGTCAAACTTCAAGAAAGGCATGGAAAGCCGACGAATGATTAATCTCCTTGAATTCGTGCACGGCACTAGCCCATCCGCTCCTCCCCATACAGTGTGCGCCGAGTGGCGATCCTTGCGGTTCCGTCCAAGAAAGCTCTCGCAGCACACAAAATAGATGGAACGAAAAGGAGCTGCTGGAGGCCAGCCCCGTTTGTAAGCCTTTCAACAGTAACATGCGCCCAACGGCGGGGACGAAACACGAAAAGAGCGTCAGCAGCTAGCAGCAAGGAGGAAACTAGCGGCACTTAGGACCGGTTTTTTGGACCAGAGGGCGGAGGGAGGGGGGTACCGATTCCCAAATTCCCAGGCCCTTTTGCTTCGTCCTCAACCGCCACAATCGATCGCATTGTTTTCGGGTGTTTTTTTTTTTTTGTTCGGGCGAAACGAAACGATCATTATGGTGGTGCCACCCCCCCCTCCCCCCTGACGTTGCCCGGGACCAGTTTCCTTTCGAGTGGGGTGGTGGGAGCAGCTCCTTGCAGCAAAACGCAATTGCATTTTTCGCTCTCTCTCCCTCTCTCGCTCTCGCGTGTTGCAATCGCGAATGCATCTTTCACGATCTTACCCTGCGACCCTGCGCGCGGGGCCAACCCACCGATCGAACAAAGCCGCGGAATGGCTTTTCGGGGCTCCTGGGTGGAACAGTAATACAAAGCAAAAAAAAAAGCCACTTCACCAATCCCTCTCAACCCACCCACCCTATCATTCCCCTTCCGGTGGCCCATTTGGGAAAAATAGGACCACAAATTGCAACACCGCCACGTACATAGGCCTAAGCCACGTTGGGCCACGTTCGTTTGAGCGTTCGCTTCATTTTTCGGTTGCCCTCCGTGTCCTGAATGGTAGCGTGTGCTTTGCGTTTTTTTTTCTGCTCTTTTCTCCTTTTCGCGAAAGATCGAAGACAAGCGCCCTTTTCTCGGGGCTGAAAGCAAACCGGAGACTGTGGGATGCAGGATGAAACGATCTCCAAAATACCCCGGAGGCAATAGAGAGGTGCCTCCAACACACTGGAGGAGAGGTCATGCAGGGAAAGTCATTCGTTACAGCTCGCCGGAACACGGCTGCTGATGTTGGCCGCTGTTGGGGAGGAACTACTTTAGCGATAGGCTTTACGGGTGTTAAAACGATTTTGTAGCGTTCGAAGCTCGAAATGTGTAATCAGTTGAACATCCTTGCAACTGTACATCTGGTTTTAACTAATGAGGCATTTTTCCCCAAAACAATAAGTCCTTTTAATTACTTAATTGCCAACTTTATAGCTGACTGTACTTCAAAGTACCATAAATGTTCTTGATTTTTTGTTACAATCCCCAAAAATGGGACTAAAGTACCGCAAGATGTCTTAGCGGCTGTATGTGCGTCGCTTTAAAGGTAATTATGGTAATTATGATTTTTAATTGACGAATTTACACTTACTGACGCTTGGCGCCGTGTACTGAACTCTTGCGAGTTTTGGGAAGATTTTTCAGATTTAAATAGATTTAATTGATCTCTTCGCCCTTTTTTAACTTAATATTCTTGTGAGAGCTTTTGTTTTAATATTTTTTTAAAACAGCCAAGTTAAATATGGTTGAATGTGGTCCATCAAAGGGCTTTCTTATTTGAAATGTGATATAAATCATGGTATATCAACAAAGTGCTTAAGCTCATGTTGATGAAATGTGCACCATTTTTTATGAGCATCAAATATGTGAAAACTATGCAAAATGAATACCTTGCGCCTGATGGTATCTCCTTCAAATCGGAAAATGGTCTGGGAAACTGCGAAGGATGAAGGAAACTGTAGCGCAAGGTCTATGAAAGACAGCTCGTATTTAGCTAGCCATTTTCACAATAGATTTAACAGTTTTCTGTGTGGTGTGTTGTGTTTTCCAACAAAGCAGCACCAGGCTAAGCATAAGTTTACGGTTTTAGTGTGCATTTAATGCGTTCTAACTCTAGTGAACTCACTGAAACGCAAACTCTAGTGATCTCACTTAAACAAGTTAACTCATTCGTATGATTTTTTTAGTTAGTTTTAGTAATACACTTTCAGGTGATTCAGGTACAGGTGATTCACTGGTGAAAATCCAATGCACGCTACAATGTGCTTTATCATATTACCGTATTTTTTTCTTTCTCACGGTCTTTTGTCATTTTGCTCTATATGCATCGACCTGTTATCCTTCATAAGCCATGCTGTAGGGATTGAAGTAAAGAGCAGGTAGATCAGAGTGAAATCAGAGTGAACATTGGAATCAATATTTGGCAAAGAAAGGCGAGAGCAGCGAGAAGTAGGCGATGACTTAAGATAACGGCTTCAGTCCTGTGCGTGATTGTACCGAGAGTACACGAATTTTGAGAGACAGAAAAAAGCATCGAAAACGGAAATGCAATATGTAGTAGTTACAACATATTCGAAATTATAATTGAAATGAAAAACACACCAGAAACTTCAAAACAACTTCAGAGTTCGTAAGAAACTTGAGCTAGATGTCTACACCACTCTGTAAGGTAATCTTCTTTTTTTTTCTTCTTGTGTAGTACAACAACCCTTGTAGAGTTAAGTCCTAAACAGACCACTGATGTGCTTTGGCTCTTTCTGTGACTGAGTATATCCATCGATGGCAAGATTGTTAATCCTGCGAAGGCTGTGACTTAGTGTACCCATAACTGCGTGTCTACTCACACTCAACTGAGCTACGAACCCCTTCGGACTTCTGTCAAAATTGTATGGGACTTGAAGGTTCGAAGGACTCGACGAAAGGTCTTCCACATCTTGCGGGAACCGAGTAGCTCAGGTTCGTCGTACCCGATTGAGCTAGTGTAGACACACAGTAAGAGGATAGTCAATTCTGCGTTTGGGAGGCGTCAGCGGTCCTCTCAGGTATTCAGTGTTAGATATCTATTTCACGTCAGTTTACAACAAATCGTATTGTTGAATAGTGTAGCATTTATTTCAATTGCTACACATTTGCAATTACAGTAGAACCTCATTAGTTGGAACCTTTTTAGTTGGGTTACTCGATGGATGGTACCTCAATAGTTGGGTCGTATGCCAACCAACGTCAACTTCAACTGCATCATGAAGGTGCTTGATGCACTCTCTTTGTTTCTTTTTTTTTTATACGGTAGAAACGGTCAGTATTGCTTCTCTTTGTTTCTTTTACAATTGATAACTTTTTTTTCATAAATAATTCTAGCTTTATGGACATTCAGTCTGTAGATGAGTAGTAAAATTGACCATTATTCAAAAACTATGCAAAACACAATAATTTTTAGGTACAAAAGCGAACATACAAATGCAATTCGCGTAATAACGCATGGCTACTTGGATTGGTAATGCATATTTCGATATATGTCAAACAACTCAACTATTTTTTAAAATCTCTAGTTGGGGTGCATTCAAGTCCCAACTAAAGAGGTTTATTTATTTTTTTCCGTAGTAGTATTTTTTGTGTAAACTAACAAGGTTTAACTGTATATAAATACAAATAATGCATTACAGTACATCGCACATAACACTATACATTATATGATGCAATCTCACATAACGAGTTTGATCCATTCCAGTGGTTATACTCGTAATACGAGGAACCCCTTTTTAAGAGAAATTATATGAAAAGTGAAATAATTGCTATGCTGAAAACGAGCTTTTTTACAGTTTGTTTAATTTAACCTTCTTTGAAAAAATATATGTTTAGAAAATTAAGAAAACCCGAAAAACTTGTTCCCGGTCATCGATGCTTTTTAATTCTATCAGCAGTTCAGTTCTTTAAAGTTTATCGATGTGTAAATTTTACTCCGACATCACTGTATATCTCAGAAAAAAATTAACGATCTTTACTTTATGAATGATGGCATAACAATGTCACACCTTCACCTTCGAGTCAAAAAAATGCTCGTTACAATGGAGCTCTGGTACAACATTTTGATCTGCTCATAATGCAAAAAACTTGTAAATAAGATTATTCGTTGTGAGACGGCCCACTGTACAATCATTCTTCAAATAAATTGACCTAAAAATTTTCCTTTAAAAGTTTACCCAATTTTCTTCGATTGTGTGAATTGCTGAAGATGTTTTCTATGTTCATGCTAATTATTTATTTTCCAACTGACTTTCTC
>KB671484.1:247477-259738 GCA_000349105.1 Anopheles epiroticus | reverse complement strand
CAACATGGAAAGCGCAACAAAATAGCGGTAAATAAACAATTTCTCACATGCGTATTAGAAAAAAAAAACAACACCACCCATAAAAAAGCCAAATACATATCCAAAGAAAACAAAACCAGAGTGAAAAGAAAGAGATGAACCATTTTTTTAAATTTATTTGCGCTGCAACTCCTCAGAAATTTAAAGTAACCCACGTAAACAAACAGCAGGGAAAATTGATATCAATCCTTCCCAAAAAAACAGATAGTATGCCTTTGATTATACCTTCCCTTCATAGATGGTATAGGAGGATAAACTCTTTTAACATAAGAAAAAGAAGAAGAAGATGGGGCCAAAAATCCTCCTGAACATCTTCCTCTGGAACGCGGCTAAGAGGGTTTCGTCAGTTCTGGACAGAGTCCATGTCTCAGAGGCATACGTGAGTACTGGAACTATATAGGTGTGATATAGTCCCAGCTTCGTCCGTCGCGTCAGGTTTTGTGAGGTGAAATGCTTCCTCAGGCTATAGAATGACCGGCTGGCAGCCAGCATCCGTGCGCGAGTTAGCGGCAGAATTCCACAGCGCTACAAATTAATCAATATGAGGATACAATTTCTCCAACAATAACAACGCTCGTGGGTGGCATCCGATATCAGCAGCATCAGCCAAAACGACGATAAGTATAAACACAGTAGGAATGCATCTTAGGAAAACATTTCTTTTATATAAAAGGTGCACTTCCAAGAAATAAAACATACACACGTATCAAACTGGAATGCATAATATAAATATTTTTGAGAACAAATGAAACTAAATTATATGAATACTAAGAGAGGAAATAAAGCGGTAGTTCTAAGTGGACAGTGAACGAGATAACTATATGTTCTCATTCTCTTGGTACTCACATCCGAATGAGGTGGCGTCAGTAGTTCGGATCGTTTAACTCGCACAGCTCGTCTTCTGTGCTGTTGTCGGTGCTGACTTTTGACTCGAGATAGGTGAAACTTGGGACGACTTCGAAAGTGCGTCACCCCTAAGTAAGTCGGTATTTGTTTGTAGGGCCGCTGGTGGTGCCACCATCAGTTTGGTCTTAGCCTCGTTAGTCTGCAACCCGAGTTCTTCTGCTGCCTGCTCGATCCTCTGGTAGGCTTCCGCCACATAGGAGAGCCGCCAAGTATGTCATCAGCGTATCTGGATAAGCCAAGGTCTGGATTAAGGGTAAGGGGGGGAGGGTGATTTAGTGTACCGTACCCATGACAGGATAGTCAATCCTGCGTATGAGAATCGGCAGTGGTGTATGTAAAACAATTAAAAGCGATAATGTAACTAAGATATATGCCTATCTTAATCACCCTTGTTTGCAAATTTTCATTGCGTAGATTTTTCACTTCACTTACTTTACAAACTCGTCCATAATTGGTACACTTACCCTAATGAAATACGGCTGTTTCTCTTCTCAGACTATTTTTGACAAAATCTAAAGATCGAAAATCTACATATTTTTTTATTTTTGGACAAGGTTTGAAAATAGTTATATTAGTTTTCAGCAATCATCAGAGCGCATTGACACACAAACAAAGATATCCAAGGACATCCTTTCAAAACGGGATTTTTAAACAAGATGACAACGAACTTGACAGGAACGCAACAACATTCAAATTTGTCCACACGAAAAAGACATAAAACATTTGAGAAAATACAAATAAAATGCAGATAAATGGAACGACTAATAAAAACTTACAACAAGTAGAAGCAAAAGCTAAAAAATCCAGAAGAAAGAAAAAACCAATAATTACAGACCAATTATAGGAAAAATCCATAAAATCCCATAGAGTTAGACAAAACTGATCAATAAATGATTGCAATTATTTTTCTTTCAAAACAAGTTTACAAAATGAAAAAATAATATTAGCCTATTGTTTATTGTATTGTTTAAAATTCTAGCTACCGATTGCTATCGCAAGGACATTTTAAAAATAAAGATATGCGTAAAGACATTGAAAATAACAATAACTGCTGCAACAAACTCCGAAACTGCTCAAGGTCTCGCACCGTCATCTGCCAGTCCGTTATCCTGGCCTTGGTGGCGGACGTCTCTATGCCATCCTCCCATTTCAGCTTGGGCCTGCCACGCCTCCTCTGTCAATGTGGACGATATCAATAATATATAGAACAACTATTAGAAGCTTACCGGAAATGAAACCGTCATACGTGAACAACAAAACAATTAGGAAAATAAAACAAATAACCATCAAAATTAAGCATGAACACAAGCTACAGGATGCACAAACTACACAAACACAAACTACTTCTATAAACACCATACACGCGATAGCAGCACAAATCCTTTTTTTAAGTTAGGGCCAAATTTATAGCTGGTAAACATTTAGCTAAGATAATATATAACTCAAAAATATTAAGAGATGGAAAAGCCGTGTTCATTCACAGCAAACAAAATATGTTAAAAAACTCTTGTACAGTACCATCAATGATACTCAAATGAAAGTTATTGTAGACAATGCAAAAAATAAATAGTATGAATCCCATCCCATATTGGTTTAAGTGATATTTAAATAGCAGATGAGCTAGCAAAAAAGGGTATTATGTCCCTGAATAGTAAACAAATTAAACCTAAATCAAAATCTAAATTACGAGTTCATAAAAATCTTCTTCTTAATTGTTTTGAATTATTTGATTTTCTATACTTTCCGTTTGATGGATATTTAATTAGAGGTTAGAAACCTTCTGAATTACAGGACAGTTTTAATTAAAAGAATGTTAACCGTAAACCTCTTTTACACATTGATGAGGCTACTCCTCCGTTATTTTGTTTTTTATTCAGTAGTAACGGCCAGGCCGTATTGCTTACGCTCCTCCGTTACGATTGTGTAAAAATATTAAATAAATAGATTTAAATCTTTTATCTGTCTAACACTTTAGGTATCTTTAAATCGAGATCACTTAAATACCGTAAATTCTTGGTACATATTCTGCTTACTGAAGATGCAAACCCATCTATAGGCTGGAACTTAGATATCTAAGAATAGGCTTAGATCAATCAATATTTTGACAGTTTTGATAAAAAAATATAAGCTAACAGAAAGAATACATTCTTCCAGTGATTCTTCTTGTTGAAATGTTGAAAATCGTATTGAAACTTGAAAATCTGAGGTTGAATAAAAAATAACTTATCAAAAAAACCTGCTTCAAAGAGCTGTAAATCTTCTAAAATATTAAAGTTGTATCTATACAAGTTGCAAAGCAATATGAATAACAATTGTTAGATTAATTAATTATCTAACGAATTTAAAAAAAAACATCAGAGATTAATAAATCTTATTTTTACTTCCATCCTATACATCATCATCACCTTACACGTTGTAGAGGGTCATGCTCGCGGAAGTGAAATGATTTAAAATGGTTGTTATGCTTCTAAAGCTAAACTGCTTGTGCTACTAAATATGTTTGCAAAAACCATTGCTCGTAAATCGTTACAACCGAAGGGAAACATCACCATCATTTCATACATTTTGCTTCGGCTACGTCATTTATGATTTAGAAGTAGATAGATGATTTAAAGGCATCCGTTGAATTTAATTACACGCGATAGTATATAATATTGTACCTACGATTAGGATCTGCCATACATGAATAAGGTATGTGTGATGATCACATCGCCAAGCTATTAGATACATACATCAAGTGGGCGCAAGTGCGCAACGGTTGTCATGGAAGAATAATTTAATAATTCGGAGAATGATATTGTGAACATTGAACGAAAGGATGGTTTAATCAAAGCGATATAATTCATCCGGCCGTTATCGTGTTGATTCATAGAGCACGTTAGTAATTAAAGCGTTTACTTTATTTTTCTTTCAGCTACTTTTATTAAAACGCTATAATTATGTATCAATAAGGTTACTCTTGACCCTCCTGGGTTGTTGTGCCACCCAAGAAGAAAAACGAAGAAAATATTGAGTTTGCATGTTGTGCGCATTATAATTTTGAGGATTAATTCGACTATTTCAACATATTTGACTTTTATAATAACTAATAACAATAAGGCTCGTTTCTTTAAATTAAAAATAATACGTAATATAAGAAAGTACAAAATCTTTGTACTTTTTGTTCAAAAATCAAATCTAACTTTTTGTTATTTAGTGGAAAAAAATATTTGTTTTTATATTCATTATTTAAACTTTGTAATTTTTCGCCAAAAATGATTCATTTAGTGCATAATCTTTCAATAAAATTAATAATGTTTTTGGATGCCGCTCGTATAACGATGAGCATTCGTTGTTTCAGTGAATGAACGAAACTAAGCTAAATTCTGTAAAAAGAAGAATCTGAAAAAGAAATCATCATCTCAACCACCCCTACACCAGCTCGTTTCCCCTCTTCGCTACATCACAGTAAAAACATCGTGAATGTAACCCATCTGCGAGTCACGAAGATCAAGTTTGCGATCGCGTAGGTATGAGCAACGGCAAGCGTAACGTATAGATGGAGAAGTAACGAATCTTGTTTATATTGTATAACCTGCTCTGCCGTGTCGGTTAGTTAAAGCTGAAGACCCGTTTCATCAGGACGCGTCGAGCGCGAGTGATCTCGAGAACGGAAACAGTTGCTTGACTGTGTGTTATTAGAAGGTTGTCTTGATTGTCTCGCAACGAATTAGTGTTTTGTGTTTGGCTGTGACTAAAACCACCCAAAAGTAACACAGTGATACAGTTCAACGATCCAGGGCATTGTAAAATGAGTGCATCAAGGCCGGCCTTTCAAAACTTCCTATTTTGGAGTTTTGCGATACTGCTGTTAAACGCATGCGACGCTCAACAGTATACCGGAGTAAAATGTAATGTGTTGTTTCACGTCATATATAAATTTAATTACGTTAAAATTTTAAAATCTTCATAGTCTATCACTAACGTTACCAAGCTTTTGGTGTTATTTACATGTGCAAACTGTATAAGTAAATATAAAACTACTCATGCAGATCAAACTAAATTGAAACTAACACACGCTACAGCACTAGCTGTACGAGTATTTTATCAAGGTCGTGTATGGGTGCCCTCTTACGACACAAAAAAATAAACAGTTTCAAAATACAACCCTTTACGGTAGCAGTTGAAAGAGTTTGACATTTGAAAGCATTCCAGTTCGTCACTTAGCCGGTCATTTAGCTTCTGTGTTTCCAGCTCTAGCCGGTGCAGTTGCCAAAGGGGTAATTTGCGTGCTATTGTTTTGTGAAGATAGTTCAGAGATGTTCTCTGTCTGACTGTGGTTGCTGAATGCGTGGAATAACCATTAGGTGCCGCACAATTTTCGACGGTATCACGTTCGATGCAAGGACGACAGGTTTACCTGTGAACCGGTTACCTACCTACCCGCGAATGTGCGAGCATGACACACAATCATATATCAGAATACCCTGAACTTAGTGCTCTTTAAGTTTGCTTTGCAACATATAAGGAAACAAAACAAAAAAAAAAAAAATGCCACACGGAAAGTCCTGTGACTCACTCCGACAAAGTGGGAAGAGATGTGATGGGAACATACAACTTTTTCTGACTTGATCAGCAAGATAAAAAGTATGCCCTCTAACAATGGGAGCCAACAAAAAGAGGTTACCTGTCACATTTGTCACTCTAGCTGGTTTTTGGAACTGGACATTCTGAGAATGAGGTGTTGCAAACTTGTAGCAAAGTAACTGTTACTATACATGTGTCTAATAAATGTATAAAAAATATTTCTTCAGTAATTTGACATGACTTTTAAAGTATTTATCATACGTTTCAAATCATGTCAAATGTTCCGGATGTTTGTAGGAGAAAGGGTTTTGTTTTTTTTTTTCTGAGCCAACCGTTCATTATTTATTACATATATTTAGAGTGTGTTAAGGGAAAAGTCTAACATTCTAGTCACTGTGTATGTACTTTGTCTTCAAACAGCAATAAAAAAACAAATTTGCGGCACAACAGGATGATGAATGAATAGAGTGATGATTGTATACTGCCAAAATGAGATAAGATAATTAATGCGGGCAACACATCAATACCATTTTGAGGGGTTTGTTCGTGCTTCTTTAATTTGTTCTTTCAATTCGAACCAAGCGATGATGTACAGGATGTAGCGGAGAAAACGGTATTAATGGGACTTGAAATGAAAAAAAAAACACACACACACACACACTCTTACGTACGACGAAGAAAACGATTGTGCGAAACGTGTAACAGCGGGAATTACTATTGTAGATTATGGTATGTCTGCTGCCCAAAATCAAGCACCTATTGATAAGATAAACTTTAAGAGCGATGAGCTTGTTTTGTACTGAACAGGAATGTGGCGTAAGTAGGCAACCGTCCTCATCCTATATCTTCAATGACCCAATACGTCACGGAATACGTGAGATAAAGTGATCCAATGGTGTGAAAAAAGTCCATATGTCGTAAACGTCAAGTGGTTATAGCTGTAAAGAGCAAAGTGGCAATTTTACATGATATAGTACATGTGAGCGTATTTGAATGCAAGCCTTCAGTTTATACACTTATTTCCGTTACCTTTGCTGTGGTGATAACTTGTATTGATTGCTTTTGAGTTCAGTTCAGTTCAGTTTTAAGACTTTTTGGGTGTTGTCAATGCCCTTTCAGTAACTCTTGTAGACCTTGTCAATATATTTGTGTTGACTCTTCTTGGAATTACCGATTGTTGAGTATCAATTGTTTAAAGAATAGATTATCGTTCTACTTACGCGTCGTTCATAAATTCTCTTTGAGTGGAAGCTGCCCTTGGCATCATGTGTAGCAATGCTTGTGGTGGGTGTTTCTTGATAAATAGGTTATACAGAAGATAACGGTGAGTATGGACCGGTGTGCGAGCGGGGTTTGGGGAAATTTTAATAAGAGTATATTTTATCAGCTCATAAAAATGTTATCAGTCTTCAATGATTACCGTTCTGTACCCTTCGGTAGGGATTACAGCTTTTAACTTAATAGCGAGCGCATCAGTATTGTTCAGTCCGCCGATACACTCCGCACGGGTAGTATTGCTATTATTCTTAAAAGAGTTACCCTACCTACGCAGTTCGTCGCATGAAGTGTTAGCATGTTTTTATAGCCTTTTTAGTAACAATTTAGTTGTGAATCAAATCAAAACGCGACGTGAAGATGGCCGAAAAAATTAAAGGTTTGTTAAGAAAGACTTAAAACGATATTTTTTAAGTTTTATAATCATCAGGCAGTAACTAGGAGCTTGTGAGGACAAACCAATGTTGATCAAAGAATAAGTAAAGAGAGGAATGACCAAACATGTGAAGATGTAGACACAGATACATAAAGCCATTTATCTTCTATGCTGGCAATGAACAACAGTGCTAATTAATGAGGTACACGATACGAGCCTCCTAAATAGATCAAAAGAATGAATCAAAGGGCATATGTGTTTCAGCTGGTTTTTTTGTTTGTTTTTTGGACGACATCGTTCCGTATCTCAGCCGCAAGCAATCAAGTAAACATGTCGCGTTTGAAATAAAAGATAAGTTTCGAGGAACGGTTTGAAAAGAAGAAAACCCTTATACCGATGCAGTACATATCGTGAAGTTGCCAGCTGACAGTATTTAGTTTAGTGTCTGGTGAGGCTCTAATGAAAGTAAAGTGGAGAAAAGATGAGCCATCGTCAATTGAAACAGTAGCTGCAAGTGTACAGATAACGCGTTGCATATTCCTAGGTAGGATTGTGTATTCATTCAACAAAGTAATAAATAAGATTAGACACACCCAGCATGTGCTAAAGACTGGAGGTATAATTGAACTCAAGAACTTTGCTTTCAATAATGTTCAATAAGGCTTTCAATAAGTGTGTGCTGCAGATGAGATTATTGACCGGCCAGTGAACCCTGTGAAATCATTGAACAAGATCCCAGAATACAAGCAGGACACACCATCTCTATCGGTGCACTCTTCATAAGCATCATGCATGTATCCGTTATAAGCACGATCTTGCAGAACTAGTTGGAATATTCTGGTTGCAGAACTGGCAGCAATAATTATGCTAATTTTCACAAGACGCTTCAATCGATGAGCGCCTGATATAACTGTTCATTTGGCGTGATGAAGTGATCCATGTAGAATGTTCTTTAGCGATCGATTATTGTATGGGTAAAATTTTGTAGCATAGTATTTGCATAATTTCGCTTCATCGACCCTTTACTACGCAAAATAACAAATAGCATATATATGATAATGCTACATTACGGATGATAGCGCTTTAGTCAGCTAGCAGTGTTTTATTTCTGCCAGCAGGTTGAGTAACAATCGCATAGGTCTAGTACAAAGTCCGAAGTGGTGTGATTTCAATGCCATGCTACCGGTTGATCAGCACCCATAGCAAGTCAAGTGCATTATAGTTACTACGTCAGGTCTTGACCCCAACAAAGGAGGAGCTGTCGAAGCCGAAGGAAAGGAATTGAAGGGGTATTGTGTATAGAAAAGAAAACAGAACAAATGAATCAGTATCAAAACGTACTACAGAACTTTAGGAAAAAAAGCGTAAAAAGTAATTTATTTACGTTGAAACGACGAGGCCGCAATGCTATCAAACATACTACTATAAAAGCTAAAAAAAATGAGGAGGAAAAACAATGTCCGGAGGTTAGGAATAAAAGGAAAAGATAATAATACCAGCAGCAAATTGAAGTGGACACCTTTGAAGTTGTTGCATGTGATTCATTTATCAATGAGTGTATGTGTATTGATAGAAAAGTTATCATTAAATCTTGCTTGTCTGGCTATTGTCTTTATCGAATGTAGCCTATTAAACGATAAGAGCGCATGGAATTTTACATTGCGTTTTTAGCCCTCACTCAAAGGCCCGTTCATTGTTTATGATGACAGTGAATTAGGTAATTGTGATCGTATTGTAAAGCTAATGATCAATCGATACACGGATAACGCTTCAATCGATCACTGTCAGGGACGGGGTTGTAGTGACTTGATAATTGCCCGCAATAGAATCAATAGTAGCGCTTGACGTTGTATAGTACGCACGACGCACGGTCCGTGCCCGTTTGTTGTTGTGGTTGATTGTTGTTGTTGTTGTTGTTTAGTGATGCACGTCTTATCTCATGTACAGAAGAGGTACCAGCCGCTACCCAAGAGGCCGGGGATATCGAAGGAGAACCAAAGGTGATAAACAGGTGCCCTAGGGGGCATCGCCGTGTGTGAACGTGTTTGCAGTTACTTATTTAAATACTCGTGCCCAAATTTCAGAAACTCAAGTATCCCCGAGCCATTCCGTTTATCATCAGCAATGAATTCTGTGAAAGGTTCAACTACTATGGCATGCGAAGTAAGTAACAGCAAAGGGCGTCGAGGAAACAGTATGGTTCACTGGATGGTTTTTTTTTTCTCTGGTAGCTGTGCTGGTGCTGTATCTCACGAGGAAACTGGATTTTGACGATGACACGGCCACGGTACTGTACCACACCTTCACCACCTTGGTATACTTTATGTGTGTGATCGGCGCAATCATTGCTGACAGCTGGTTAGGAAAATTTCGTACAATATTGTACCTGTCGATCGTGTACACAATCGGTAGCGGATGCATTACGTTGGGTGCTATCCCGACATGGGACCTGGATGCACGTGCGATGACTATAGCGGGTTTGTTGCTGATCGCCTTCGGCTCTGGCGGAATTAAGCCATGTGTTGCAGCGTTTGGCGGTGAACAGTTTAAGTTACCGGAACAGGCAAAATATTTGGCACTGTTTTTCTCGATGTTTTACTTTGCGGTAAATTCGGGTTCGTTCGTATCGACTATGGTAACGCCGATTTTACGCGAGGACGTGAAATGTTTCGATGACGACGATTGCTTCCCATTAGCATTCGGAGTGCCCGGCGTGCTGATGGTGATATCTATTATCATATTCATCATTGGTAAACCACTCTACAAGATATCCGCGCCGGCGGGCAATATGTTTGTAAAGGTTTCGAAATGTATTTGGGTTAGTATAGTGAGGTTTTTTGTGTGTGTTTTCTGTTCGTATATGCGTGTTGTGCAGTGCTTTCTGGTGTTATGCTGTTTGTGTGTTTGTGTTGTGTGTCTCATGAATTTTATTCATTATACTGAAAATCTGTTTTTCTCCATTCCACGTTCAACAGACGGCCATACGAACGAGATCACGTGAGAAATCTATTAACCCTCGTGAACATTGGCTGGATTACTCCGAAAAGCGCTGGGGACGCCAGCTGGTCGATGAAACGCGTATTCTACTCAACGTGCTTAAGCTATACATTCCGCTGCCAGTATTTTGGGCGCTGTTCGATCAGCAGGGATCGCGTTGGACATTTCAAGCTACTCGCATGGACGGTGATCTAGGCTTTTGGACGATCAAACCCGACCAGATGCAAGTGATCAATCCACTGCTGATTTTGGTATTTATTCCACTTTACGAGGTCGCCTTTTATCCGCTGCTAAGTCTGATAGGTATTCGCCGGCCGCTACAGAAGCTCACGCTGGGAGGAATATTTGCTGGCTTAGCGTTCGTTATATCAACGATTGTTGAAATTCAACTGGAATCCACCTATGCTGTCATTCCTAAGGCGGGCGAGGCTCAGTTGCGAATATTTAACGGCATGCCTTGTGATTACCGCATTCAGTCAAACATTCCCGAGCATGCCGACTTTACACTTAAGAGTATGAGCATGTTTGAAGAGAAATATCTTAGTGTGAAGGGAAGTGCCTCATACACCTACACACTGTCCTCGACTGGCCCTGGTCCGAACTGTGCTGTGGCGGAGGAACAACGCACGTTTGTGGTAGAGGAAGAAAAACAGTTTTCATACTTTATACGCCAACAGAACTCGCGTGTCGACCTGTTGCGATATGAAGATGACACTGAAAAGTCTTCCAAGGGCTATCCCGTGTTCCGGGTGCTTGGCAATACTGCGACCAATCGGACCGTTGTTTTCCGAGACATCGACTCATCCGATGCATTTGACAGGCATAAGAATGGATCGTATGTGTACGATCGGGTGGAGTCCTATCCGTCGGATTACGAAATTTATGTAGATGGAGAGCTTACATTAACCTACACCATGCGCCTCGGTGGCGTTTATGCTTTCATTGTAAGCGATATAGATGGAATGGTAAGTTACCGTGAAACCTATTCGTCTTCGTGCCGTCCATACAACAACAAATATTTAAACGAAATCTAACGTCAATTATTATGCTTCTTGTAGGCAACTACACCTATCATTGTCACCGAACCGAACTCCGTCAACATGCTCTGGCTCATTCCCCAATACGTAGTGATGACGCTTGGTGAAGTAATGTATTCTATTACGGGATTGGAGTTCTCATTCACGCAGGCTCCGGAGAGTATGAAATCCGTACTACAAGGATGCTGGCAGTTAACAGTCGCCGTAGGCAATCTGATTGTAGTCATCGTAGCAGAAGCGAAAATTTTCGACGAACAGAAATGGGAGTTTGTTCTCTTCGCTTGCTTGATGTTTGTAGACATGGGTCTGTTTTCCATCCTGGCCTGGCGCTACAAACAAATTCCGTTGAAAAACTATGACGAAGAAGATGACGCAAATGCTACGCTGCCGATTGATCAGAAGGATCAGAGTGGTCTCGACAATCCTGTGTTTAAGAAATCGGACGAGTAGAGCTATGATAGAACATCACTAGCTCTGGAAAACTGTATTAAAGGGAAACAAAACACTTATGGGAAAAGTAGGAGAGCGGGATAAAGAAAAAGAAAGGTAAAATAATTAGAAGGAAAGAGAGAGGTCATTAAGATAGAGCGGGAGAGAGAGAGAGAGGTCATAGAGTGAGAGAATGTGAGGTCAAAGTAACGGGTAAGAATTCAAAGTGAATCAATAAATTTTCTATGAAAATTTTGCTTAATAATAATGTTCAACATCATTCATTGCGACGATACCCTGTCATGATATAAAATATTCATTCTCTTATTATTTTGCAATACATCATTTGTCTTTACCTTAAGCCTAGGCCTGTTTAATGAAGATGAGAAAAAACAGACCCTTAGCCTACTCCCACTAGCTCCTGAATTTCGAGCCGGCTTCGAACCAACGATTCCGCTGCCAACTTAGTTCTAACGACTCTGCAGTCATTTCCATAATAACAGATTCAAACTAGAATATCAACTAGGCCAGCGGTCGGCAAACTCTTGGGAACAAAGAGCCAAATTCTATAAAACTATAGGAAATGTTTCACGTAAAGAGCCAAATCACTGTTACTCCCACAAGTGATGGTACAGT
>KB671484.1:186741-235948 GCA_000349105.1 Anopheles epiroticus | reverse complement strand
TAGTTGGTAGCTGGAGGCGTCAGAATCATCGTGGTAAAAACGAATTGAAAATCCAGAGTGCTTTCAATCGTTCATGATACGGTAATATCAGTAACTGACTACCAAAAACAGGAATCCGGCGGTTGTCATATGTAGCCTAGCTACACGTAGCTCCTGTCTTCGTCGAGCTTTATAATGTTTTAAGTACAATAATTTTCTGATGAGCAATACGATCTGATTGTTGCTACCAAACAAAATACAAATTTTTTGATTGACAACAAATTTAGTTTATATCACCGTATCAGAGCCGGCCGGTGGTCTAGTGGTAACGGCGTAGGCCTGTCAAAAGGTCCGTCGTCGGTTCGAATCTCATACGGACCGCTGCCGCCCCCCATACGCAGGATTGACTACCCTGCTATGGGTACACTAAACACAACCCTCCATACGCAGGATTAACAATCTTGATATGGATAGGATAGGTCAGAAAGAGCCAAAGCACATTAGTGCTCTGGTTAGGCCTTGACCCCACAAGGGTTGTTGTGCCAGCTAAGAAGAAGAAGAGTCATGGATGATTTGATGTGTTTCGGAGTTTCTATTCATTTCAGTCCCAATGGTTCTGACAGCTTTGGCGGATAGGACGGCTCCGGCGGTTCCGGTGGCTCCGACAGCTCCGGCTATCAACTAGTGGCTCCGGACAACTCCAGACAGCTCTGGACGACTCTGAACGATTCCGACGCCTCTAGAAGGTTACAATGGCTCCTACGGCTTCGTTGACTCCAATGACTCCGGACGGCTACCGACTAGCCTCTCCGAACTGTTCCAGACGGTTCCGAACGACTCCGGGCGTTTCCAAATGGAACCGTGAGTTTGATATAACCGAAACCGCTTCCGGAGTAAAGATGCTCGGAAGCGGTTCGAAATCGCGGGTGAGGTTCAGAGAACCCATCTATAAACAGAACAGAGTCTATGTTATGTGAGACTTTTTTTCAAGGAGGCCACCCACGGCTTGTTGAAATCTGAATAAAATGTAAAGATATGAAGTAAAGAAGATTAACCATAACCTCGGGTAAACATTCGTTCCATATTATCCAGCAAACATTACCTTTTGTTATTGTTAATAAGGTATTGCTAATTTAACAGTTTTTGCTTTTATTTCGTTTTTTTCCTAAAATGCAAAATAATTTTCTCAAGTTTTCTTCACTAACATATTTCTGTGGATTATCATATTTCATTGACCATACAAACGTTTCACAGTGCTCGGCATGCGTCATTCTTACTATCCGTCAACGCTATCCGGATCTCGCAATATTTTCGTTTTTCGAGCTTTCTCTGGCACAGCGGCATTCTATCCCTCAAAGAGTCAAAATTGAGCAGAAGCTGCATTTTTGCTCTTTCACCATGGGCGTTGTGCTCAAAGGGTCAAAACTGTGTGAAAAGATCTCCAAAATAGTGATCGGATTAAGTATTGATTCTTATCGATCGATCTCTTCTTGTTATGGTGTTAAACAGGGTGATCTAGTTCCGGGTGGCTCCATCTGGCGACACCCATGTAACAATGTGAATTTCATGCGAGCAATTTGTAATACTACATTCAACACCTTTACACGATCTTTACTTCGCTGATATATACTATGACAATTACTGAAATAAACCTTTGCTGATAAAAACATGAATAAAATATGTGTATTTCGGATGCTTTTACATTACAAAGTTGTTTATTTAATACAAAATAATTGAAAAATTAAATAAATAATGAAAACATAAATTACAAAATTACTTTTAAAATAAAAAAGTGTTAAAAGAATTGATTTTTGTGTATTTATTTCTTTTTAAATACTATACATAGTCCAGTCAAATGTTACAGCAATAGGCACTTGTACAAAATACACACACACACAAACACAATGAATACGCTAGCCGAAAAGGTATCGCTTTAAAGAGAAACTATTTGGATGGCAAAGTAGAATTACATCGTTTTGTACCAACTATTTTTGAATGAAAAACTTATAATCCTTTTAAGAAGAACACTTTTTGCCATCCAAAACTGTGCAAATTTAGTTCTTTTTGTTAGTATGAGTCGTTACTTTGCCGTCCTTGTCAATATGATGGGTCATCTGGGTAACATGGCCATTCTGGGAGGAGAACGTGTTGATCGTTGTTGCTGGAGCAGATTGCCCCTTCTCGTCGAAACGATTATTCAAACCGCTGTAAAAGGAGTAGTGAATTGTATTAATAATCTACCAACTCCTGCTTGAAAAACTTCATTTTTTTAACAGGTAATGAATAGCAATAAAGGGATAAGAACACTGCAGCAAAGGCACCGTTATATCGCTGGAGAACATTGATATCGGTAAAGGTAAAAATACAACGTGATAGAGCATTTCCCCAACGATCGTCACAGACCTGTATGATTATGTGGAATCTTTATCTAGCATCACAACAACTCTGGCGTAGGGTTTATAGTATAATTAACCTGCAGCTACTCGCACGCGTCAAGCACGTTAAATGAAACAGGAAGAATGTAGCATTGAAGCAAAAAAAAAACTCTTCACAAAACTGATGATTCAGAAAATCGAGGATCAGGTAAGCTAGAGAATGCACCGTGGGGCCGCCAACCACCAAGATTAACTATAAAGATAATTGCGTTAAACCGGATTCTCGCAGTACCTCTTTGTCAGTTCTTTGTACATGCGTGTTATTCTTCTTCAACTGGTAGTTACACCAGCAGAGGACAGACCCGAGCTACCGATCAGACTTTATAGATTTACCGCAACACAATACATACAGGTTACTTTTTGATTGCGTTGAATTGGATTCGAGTCAAGGATGAAAGGTGCTATTGATAGCCAAACAAAACTAAAGACTTTTATTATTGTATTATCCATCTTCCAAAGCCAGTCATCAAAAAGATGTAAGGTGGAACAAGGATACAAAATATCCCAGAGGTTGAAAGGAATGCGATGCAACTGAAATCATACGACGTTTACTTACCCTCCACTGGTTATGCTTACTGCCTGATAGTTACCACCCTGTCCGGGATTGGGAAACTGAAATGTGGGGAAGGATACCGGAAAACCAAAGTTGGGAACTGTGAAGGTGTAAGATTGTCAAAGGAAAGCAAATTAGTAATGTAACTACACACTATCTGTCTTCCCAAACCAACCTGGAGGAAGCTGAGCGGAACGGCGAACGCGCTGGAAAATTTGCTATGAAAAAGAAAACCGGAAATAAACAATAAAGAAATGGGTCTCCAATGCCATCTACATAAAAGCTCTGCAGCAAAGGTAAAACAATACTCACAGGAATATTGTCGATGTAGATGAGAGGGGATTTGTAGCCATGCTCGTCAATCGTGTAGTAAGCTTTGGGCACATAGAAACCAGTTTCTGTAAATAAACAAAGCAGTATTCGGTGAGCAAAGGCTGTTCCCAAGTCCGTCTGTAGATTTGGCTCTTCATGCTTTTTGTATTGTTGTTTTGAATGTTAACCTATTGCGCAATGTGTTCATTTTAAACACTTGTCAACCATATAGTATCGTCAAAAGTATGGTTGTCCACTTACTATGCGACGCCTCCATTGTACTTATTATGCTCAAGGAACAACAGTTAAATGGATTATAACGTCGGTTTTTATAAACTACCCTTTATGAAATGTAAACACTTGGCCGAATAAAAAAAACACACACACACACACAACACAAATAATAAAAAATAAACGTAAAATATTCCGATACTACTCGCTTGGGTGCACGGGATGGCAAAAAAAAACCTGATCAATCTTCCGATTATACAAATAGCATATTCAACCGAAGGTAGCCGTCAAGATGACCGGTTTGTGAACTAGAGTTTGTAGCACAAGCCCAATTTTGTCAGGCCTTAATGTTTTGCTGTACAAATGGCGGTCTTGTGCTATAGGAATCATCAGGACATGGTTATGCAACCTGGGGTCCCAAAAACATGACGCAATTGGAATAGCATTAAACGTGAAAATTAAACAGTGGACCGACTCCTATACGAACTTTAATATGCTCAAGTTCGTTATGCGGGTTCAATATAACCTTCATTTCAAGACATTTTAACAAGAAGAGGCAAACTAAGAACATACTAAGAACACAAGTTACATTGATCGTTAAACATGATTTTATTTGAAAAAAGGGTGCTTATCGTGCTTTTCGATTTACTCATTAAGTGAAAAAATAGTTAAAAACGGCCTACTGAGTTTTTTTAATCCTTTACTTCCAATAACAAGCGTTCAGGTCTTTTGTGTGTTGAAATTGCACGCATTAATAATTTAGCTCCTTCACAACTACAATGCGTCATCATTTAAAATGATTTAGTCATCTCATCCACGAGCAAGAAACGCGATTCTTCCATCGCCATTTTTTTTACCACTAAGACGTATCATGGCATGAACATGGAACCAATTTAAACATGAAATATGGAAAACCATCATTTAAAAAACAAAATTATAAATAAAACCATACTACTTGGATTGCTGGCTGATTATAAATCTAAAGCAAATAAAAAATATCCCTTTTTGTCTAGTATACACAGCGAAGTTCAATCCGGCACGAGCTGAGGTGCCGTTTTGCCTTTATAACCTAGACGTAACGAGACGGTGCTCACACAGTCAAAAATTGTGGTAAATATTTGTGTATACATCGCCAAAAACCGGTTTTTCTGCTTTTCGACCTGAGCTGATCATCTCTGACTTTCCGACGATAATGATTAAATCAAAACCTTCGAGTTGAGAAACTTTTCTACATCCGTTCCAAAGCTGTACCAAATCTCAATGACAAATTCTTAGCTGCTTTTGTCTCCCCTAACCGGATGGGGATGTGTTAAAAGATTAAATGTCAAGAGTTGAGAAAAAGCTGAAGATTCCTCATTTATAGTTCATACAACTATTCTGCACGCCGAACAGTACTCACCTGCCCGAGTAGAAACGATCGAAAGAAGCAAACACAGTCCAAAAATTGCACCAAACGCATTCATTTTTAACCACACTCAATCTTTAGGTTCCTTAGGTTCCAAATATTCACAAATCGCAGTCACTTGTCTGGATGAGCACACAGGCGGATGGCCAAACGAAGACTGAAGGCTAACAGCATACAACGATCAGGTTCACGATAACCACCTCCCTTTTTCGATACACTGGATAAATACACAACAACGAGTCGGCTGAATGCGATCTTCTTCCGGACGCTGGCTTGGTACAAATGTTATGTTCCGCCTATCTACAGGAAACTTTATACATTTTAACACAACGATACATTGCAAAGACGCTACGCGGATAGCGGTGTTTTTCTTGTGGTACAAAGCCAAGGTTGCCAATGCTCGATGTTCCGTGCCGTCTTCGAGAGCATGAGCGTGTGGTCAACTCTACATAAGGTTACTCTCGGGCCGCACCATCATCGTAAAGATTTTGCTCTTTGACTCATTTCCACCTCCAACGTGTCGTTTGGTGGGATCTTTTAATGCGTTTCTTTCATTCCACGTCAGTAGCAGCCGATTGTCGGACGATATGTTTGCGTTCAACTCTTTGCAATTTGTTTTCGTGTCCACTCCTTCGTATCCGTGCGAGATCTCCTTTACAGGGGTTTTGCAGCATTCTCTTGGATCGGCTAGCTTACAATGAGGTTTTGTGTGGTTCACATCATTCTAGAGCTCCTCTTTATGTTTCCCAGTGTTAAGGGATGAATACATCAGAGACACAGTCCCTTCTCATTCTTACGGCAGCGAACGCTTGATAGTATTCTCGATTCCTCTGTTTATCTTACGGTTTGCGCGAATTCCGTTCAATGCTGGTACAGTTCACGCTCATTAGCATAACTGTTTTTGACTGATGTTCGTGCACGTGGTTCTTTGCGCCATATGAGTTAAACATCAGTCAAACCAGTACATGCTCTGCTTCAGCGACTAATAGTCTTTAAAACAAGCAGTAAATTTAGTGCCACAACAAATGTACAGCCCTTTAACAAGTGGGTTGTCACACTTTTTGGGACACCTGTCTTTCCTAGCTTACCATATCGTTGTTCATTTCCAAGGCCATAGTTTGTTGGGAAATGCAAAGATTCTCATACCAGACTCTGTATGAGCGCTCTGTTGGACAGCAAGTAAGCCAACGATGGTAGCCATGGTAGCCAACGTTTTTAAGGACATAGGTGATAGGTGATTAGTGGCCTCCCACCATCCACGCCTCAAAGAAAATATTTTAATCTGTTTATGACCTTAGCGATAACAACAAGACGGCGGAATGGATCTGCCGTACGCGACTTTGTCCCTAGTACGGTTGTCCGTGACTCAGGTACTCCTTTCAGCTTGTTAAACGTACCATTAAAGAACAACTATAAACGAATCGAAATATTATGACAAAACAAAAGACATTTTTGAGAAAAGTTTAAAGGGGGAAAAAATATGACGCTTTACATACCATTTTGCGTAAAGTTAAGCTGTTTTAGTTTTAATTTTGTTTAGGAATATTATTGATATAATAGGAATTAATTTAATATCAAAACTAAACACAAAAACTGGCCGCTACTTTTATTGAGCGATATTTATCAATCTCGTTTATGTTACCACGAGCAGATTTTTGTTGGCTGAATGTTGAAAGTTCCATCACAAACAAAAATAATGCGATGGTACCCCAATGGGGAAACCTTTGGCATGAAGTAACTGATAATGAGAAGCATGGAATGTATTGCGTTCGGGTTCACATGTGGGAATTTCAGAATCAACAAACAGCCGGTCAAAGAGGATTACAACAACGCACCATTCGACACGGTACTACAGCCCATTAGTTTAATTTTAGGAATTGAGTAGCGTAGCCGCTTTTGCATTCGTATCATGAAGTGTACATTTTTCCTGCTACTGTTGGGTGTCGGTTGTTTCGGATCATTCGGAGCCACAAAACCGGGTAAGAAAAAGTCTGTTTGAGATGTGAAAAGAATCTCATTGACGAATCCACCCAGATGAGCATGGAAATGGATCGTTACTGGACAGATTGCAGCGTTCTCGGCGGCAGACTGGGGGAGTGAATTATGGCTTTCCCACGTTTCCTGACTTCACCAGACAAGGGCAATTTCCTGGCTTTGGACAGCAGGGTCAAGGTGGCGGATTATTCTCTCGCAGTGACTTTTCCGATTTTATGCCAGGTAATTGTGGTCTTAAAAACAACAGTTTGCAACATTAACTAAATTTAACATCTTTGCAACATTAACTAAATTTAACTGTTGACAATGGTTTACCGTTTGGTCATAGATGCTTCACAGCTAAAGGGCAACCAAGCATGGACTACGAAGAGCTGCGTATATGACGAGAAAGGAAAGGCGAAATGCGTAGAACAGCATGGTGATAAGCCCAAACACTAGACGGGAAAGGTATTAACACTGAACGAAATAAATTTCTCATGAAGTATGAAAGATACACCTTTTTTGAAATGATCCGCTAGTTTTTTTTGTTACTGGTACACGGAAATCATTTGATTAAAATAAATCATCAGCATAACCCAGCAGCAATGACAATGCTTAGGCATTGGTCAAATGTTGTTGCGCGCAACAACATTAGACCAATGCCTTAGTCGTAATTTTGCAATTTGCGGAATGGCTGGAGTAGCTAAAACACAAATAAATAAATAATAAATGTTCACCAAAAAAAAAAAGCATTCGCTAGCAATTGTTTTTTTGTTTTTATTTGTATAAGAATGGACAAAATTATATTCAGAAAAATACCTCATTAACACTTAAGTGGGAACGGCAGAGTCTAGAATGGTACTTCCAAGACTTTCACTTAACCGCACGAACCTGTCCATGCGAATGTTTTATCTTTTAGATAAATGCATTTCCAGTTTTAAGCCATAAAGCAAAATTATGTGTAAAAGAGTCCCTATACAAATTGTTCACCTTTGACGCACAAACATAAACATGTAGATCAAAAACAAATTAATTATGTTCAAGCCTTCATTCACTCGCCACACTTGCGACAGCCAAGCAATAACAGCAATCATACTTTCTGTACCCTTTTTCGTGTGAGTTAGTTCGTTTTTTTTCTAATAAATGTTGCTATACTGTATCTTTCTTCGAAGGAAACAATGCGACCAGTAAAAATGGATGGAAAAAATACAGGCTTACTTTACAGTTCAACAGAGCTTTACTTTACTTTCGTCTTGCGCACGTTATTGCCGGCAGCTTTTGGGGAGGATTGTGCAGAGTTTTGGTCGGCTTCCGGAAGATCGCTTTCCTTTTTCTTCTGTTTCTTCGGTTTTTCAGTCTTATTTGCGCTTACCGTTAGTTTAGCGGATTCTTCTGAGGAGTTTTCCCGCTTGGAGCGAAGAAAATTCGAAATGAAATCGTAAAACAAATAACCTTGCAGCCCAAACACCATCGACAGCATCAGGATTCGCGTGGATTGGGAAATGTTATCGATGCTGTAGAATAACGTGAGTGCCGATAGGACCATCGTCGCGAAACGGGTGAGAATAAACAGCCCGCTGTGTACTAGGCGCACTGCAAAACGACAAGAAGATAAGTAATTAACAAATTGTTGCTTTCCACCGACCTTTTGCAACTATTATGTCAGCTAAACCGGTTATTCGGAAACCGAAATCCAGTTCTGTGCTTAATGGCTTCGTACTTACATTTAGCAAACTTGCCCTCCTTATCGACTATGTCGACTAGCTGGAAGGCGTGGGCAACACATTCGCAGAAATAGTGCAAGGTCAACAGAACGAGAGCAATGCGTTGGAATCTGAAAGTAGTTTGTTCAGTTAAGCTCTGTACATGCTACAATTTTCCGTAATGTGTTACATACCCAAGGAAGTACGCAGTACCGATAATCAACAGGCCGACCACTGCGTGCTGAATTTTGGGTTTCTGCTCGTCTTTCTTCACCTTTTGAAAGTACAGTTCTGGCAGCATGTGCGCGTAATATGCCAGTTGAATAATGAAGAACATCTTGTGCAGGAATATCATCGGATGATCAGGATATCCCTCCCACATTCGTTGCAAATTGCCAACGTACTGTTCGCGCACGATCAGGTCTAAGCCCCACAAAAAGGACATTGCGTAAAATACTACAAGCTGGCCCGACTCATTAAAGCGTGACAGTTTGAACTTGGACAGGTGAAGTTTTTTCGATATTTTCTAAAATATTCAAAGAGGAGGGTAGTTAGTCTCACTAGCGCTACTTCGGTAGTAGGCAATACTTACATCCAACACATATTCTTGCAATATTGCGTGCATAATGATGCAAATAAGGGTATAGAAAAACACCGCACATGCATCTTTCCATCCGGCCGTGTACAGGTATTGCACACCCATTGGGTTTTCCTGGCTTGGATCCGCTCCGGATACATTATGGCGTAAGGCAACGAAGGTGCTAGCTAATGATTGTGTCGGCTGTAAATGGTAAGGATGAAAAAATATTGTTAGTTAACAGCGATAATATTGCAGGCTCCGCTGTGCTGATTGTGAATGTCATGTTGCAGTACAGGCTAGCGACCAAGCTCCTACGTGGCAGATAGCCCATTACTTTCACGTACGCTTCGATACCAGCGGTGAACAGTGGAACGTACATTCGCGGGATAAACATGAACATAGTTGCCACCACACACTACTATACCACACAAGGGCTGGTTGCGGCGAAAGTGCCGGAATTCGAACAGCACTTACTTGTAGCATTATTCCCACGACGAATATCATCGCAATGCACGACACGATGTCAGCATGGTTTTGAATAACGAATTCATGGCTGAAAAAAGGAGGATTTTTGTTGGAAGATTTCCTCCCCATTCCAGCTTTGATAGCCATTTAGAGATACGTAGGAGTCCAGGTTTTGTAAAAGCACTTCCAACTCTCCAGCAGAACGCAAAAACGAAATATTAGGATTTTCTGTAAAAGTGCGAAAGGTCGCCCCGTATGGGTAAATAAACTCTAACTACAAATAACTATCACGTATTGTTTAAGCGGCTAATTTGTGCGACGGAACAGACAGAATGGAAACGGTATCCGAATGCAGCGGTTTGTAAAGTTATGTGTTGTTATTTCGATGCCGACGTATTCGGAAAGTGTTTCCCTGCATCAGCGAGCGAGTGAGGGATAGCAGTACATGTGAAGCGTATGGTGAATGAAAAGGAAGATCAACAACTTCTACGTGGTGAAAAGATGTCACTTTCCTGTCAGCAGTGATTCCACGTATCGACCAAGGTTAATAAATATCGTTGCCCACAGTGGGGTAATTTGATGCAGCCCTGATAATTTCCTTCCGTTTCTAAAATTCAAATGAGGATGGTGCATACGTTAAAAAACGCAAAATACTCTACAAACATGACTGACCAAATTGTGAATCGAATAACCGGAATTGTAAAGTAACTTATTTCGCTGTGATGCGAAGTTGAATGAAAATCATCTTGGTCAATTAAAAGTGCTATTTGGTCTACAATTGAAGAACTCGGTAATTGAAGAACAAAAAAGTTATAAGTTTACCGTCGTTCTAACGAATAAAATAAAAAAAATCCAAAAGAATATTTATTGCCTTTGGAATGCAGGGGGAAGAGTTTATATGTTGTTGTTGGATTTGTTCAAATTGGCCACCTTTGGCACGAAGTACGGCCTTAACACGGCCGATGAAGCCATTACAAGCTGCACGAAAGTGGTTCTCCAGTATTTTGGCTAATTCTCGCATTTGCTTGAGCAGATTGACATATTTTTTAGGTTTTCACTTTACAAAATACTCCAGGTTCAATAGTGCAACAGATTGGCAACTGGAGATTTTGGTGGTAATTGAGCGGTGGAAATGAAGTTAGGAACTTCATTTCGTATCCATATTTGAGTGCTGAGTGCAATGGTGCTGAATCCTGATAGAATGTCCAAGGAATGCGGTCAAATTTTTTGCGTGCTTCAGGGCTGCCTTCAAAGTCGGATTTGGAACCATGCGATTCTATGGTAGAATACGTAAACCGGATCATTTCAACGGCTTATCAAATGAACGGAATCGGTTTCACGATTACTGAAGAGTGGGTTGGACCTCTGTTGCTTGCTGAATTATTCGAACAATATCGCCCAACGATACGAAGACTGTAAAGAAGAAACCCGGAAATGCTAGTAGGCAAGTGAAAAATTTGAATACAGCCAAGGAACCGAAATATCGTACACGTTCGAAATATGGTCATATAACAAAAGATAGCTACAGCACGAAGAAAGACAAAAAGTGTTGCGTAGTTCATTCTATAATTTGTTCGATGAAAGATGGAGATTGGTACTTCGATCTCGGAGCAAGTGCGCACCTCACGAATAACAGCAGTATGATGGAAACAGTCCCATCTAGGTGTACTATAGTACAAGCTAATGAAAGAGTTATGAAAATCACCGCGAAGTTGATTGCTGTTCTGACGAAGCTTTGCCTGCAGTTGTATTCTGAATCGTTCTCCAGCCAATCGTCTTGATGTTACATCGCAAGAAGCTTGGATAAAAAGAAACCCAACTTGTCTCATATTCGGATTTTTGGAACTAGTGCGATGAAGCTAATTCCGGAACAGTATCGGAAAAAGTGGGATTCAAAGTCAGCAAAATGCAATTTTAACCAGGTTACAAGAAAATTGATGCAGAAGGAATATCATTCTTCCAGAACATGAAGAGCCAGTTTATCTTTCACCGAGTTCTATGACCGAAATTGCAGCAGTTTTAATTAAAAATAGAATATATACCATCAAAATAAAAATATATACCATCAAAAAAACTTTTGACCCACGAAAACCACGATCACAGATACTAAATGTATTTAAATATTGGCAACGGAAGCAATCTTTTTGCAGTCATATATATTGACGATTCGGAAGATGGAATTACACTTGACAAGGTTTACTTTGAAATAATCCTTTCCCGGTTCAAAATGCAAGATTACAAAGCTGATAGTACTCCAATGAACGTAGCTATAAAGCTAACAAAGCAAATAAATATAGAAAACGAAAGAAGAAATGGCAGTGGTGCCTTTCTAGGAATACTGGGTTACCAGAGTAAATGGTGTAGTAGTTTTGAATGAAGACTGGTAAAGTACTATGCTTTTGGCGTACAAACAAACTGGCAACTCTGCTTGGCTTGAAAAAAGACATGAGGCATCATTTTTTAGGCAGAGCATCGCGCTAAATCTTGCTCAGCTGAAACACGTTTGCTAAAAAAATCAAGAAACTGATTTGCTAATTAAGGTACTTCCTACCAGCCCATTTGATGAAGACGAACTGGAGGCTCTTGAAATTAAAACAACTCTTGATTAAGAAGGGATGTTAGAAGAGTAATTGTAGTAACCATTAGTTTATAGTTTATATAGTGGTCTAGCTGTAACGGCGTACGTCTGTCAAAAACGCCCGACGTCGTATCAAATCCCATTCGGAGTGCTGTCGCCCTCCATACGCGGATTTGACTTACTTACTATGGGTACACTAAGTCACAGAAAAAGTTAGTGCTCTATAGTGCTCTTGTCTTTACCCTACAAGGGTTGTTGTGCCACCAAAGAAGAACGGAAGCTCATTTGTATCTTACTTACTTACTTATCTTATTACTTACATACTATAACCGCTTCGCGGTCTTGGCCTGCTGCAGCAAACTCCGAAACCGCTCACGGTCTCGCGCTGTCGTCTACGAGTCCATTATCCCGGTCTTGATGGCGGACGCCTCAAGGCCATCTTTCCACCTCAGCTTGGGCCTACCATGCCTCCTCTGTTTATGTGGACGGACTAAGAGGACTTTACAGGCTGGGTCGTCCAGGTTCATGCGTATAACATGGCCAGCCCACCGGAGCCGGGCGAGCTTAATCCGCTGCACAACGGAGAGGTCGTTGTACAGCTCGTACAGCTCGTCGTTGTATCGGCTCCTCCATTGTCCCTCGTCACGTATGGGGCCAACAATCCTACTGAGCATCTTCCTCTCGAACGCGGCTAAGAGGGTTTCGTCAGATTTGGACAGAGTCCATGTCTCAGAGGCATACGTGAGTACTGGAACTATATAGGTGCGATATAGTCCCAGCTTCGTCCGTCGCGACAGGTTTTGTGAGGTTAAATGTTTCCTCACGCTATAGAATGACCCCAGCCAGCATCCGTGCGCGCAGCTTGACTTCTATGCTGTTATAGGTGCTGACTTTTGACCCGAGATAGGTGAAATTTGGGACGACCTCGAAAGTACGTTCACCTATCCGTACAACCCGAGGTCTTCTGCCGCCTGCTCGATCCTTTGGTAGGCTTCCGCCACATAGGAGAGCCACAGACCAATGATGTCTATGCCAAGATCTGGATTGACTTGTAGAAGAAGAAGATGGTTCCCGAAGTCACCACCTCCGAGTCGCGGAGGGCCATCCTCTAGCACCAGGTTGAAGAAGAGACAGGCAAGCCCATCTCCCTGGCGCAGACCCTTGGTGGTAGCAAAGGATCCTGAGAGTTTTCCATCCACCTTCACTTGGCATGTGACGTTGGTCATGGTCATTCTTGATAGCCTGATCAGTTTGGCCGGGATTCCAAAAGAGCTCATTGCGTCGTAAAGTTTTACCCTGGCTATGCTGTCATATGCGGCCTTAAAATCTATGAAGAGATGGAACGTGTTCAGCTGCTGTTCTGCCATCTTCTCCAAGATTTGCCGCATGGTGAAGATCATTTGTATCAGTTTCGTTTATTCATTGCTCCGTGACCGGTGCTACGAGGAAGTAATCGTAAAAAAATCCAATGATAAAGTTTTGACAACATCAAGCATGTTTCGTGTGTTAGTCAATAAAACGATATGAAACGCATCTTCCGTGTTCATATTGCGCATGTGAATGCGGTCCGTGTAACCTGGCTTTAATACTTTATTTTTACCATACTTATTGCGTGCGAGCTTGCGTGAAAGTGATCAGAAGAGAACTTAATTTCCGAGCTTTACGGATACCCATTTATACGACATTATGACTACAGCGGCTTATTGCACGCTTAATTTCATTTGTGTGATATACTATTCTTATTCATCTAAGCCTTATTCTAATCGCGATGCGTATGTAATCTTTCTGCAGCGAAGTAAAAGTAAAAAATCCATCATTGAATATATTCCAATTTTAGCAATTAAGCTTGTAATTTCGGAAAAAAAACGCCTCAAGAAGTCATTTGTCACAAGGGTTGTTGTGCCTTCCAATGAAGAGAATGAATATAAATAAATAAAAGAGGAAATCAGACTTATGATTACGTTTCTTGTATTTGTATTTTGTATTTAAAACCTGTTTGAAACTATTAGTGAAACGAAAAATATACCCTTAAAATTGTATTTAAATAGCATTCTTTACTGTGTAAAAATGAGCGGTTAAGGCAAATTTGACTATTTGAGCATTATGGTTCGCTTTATTGTGTGCTCAATTAGTTTGTCTTACGAGTTCATGACATATACGCAGTCATGTCCCTTTAATGTCCTTTTAATTCTTCTACCAAGTAGAGAATGTGTGTTGCAGAAAAGAAAATAGAGCTGTTACCTATGATGTCCATGATGTCCAACTCATTTGGGGCAGTGCGCCAGTATGTATCTAAAAACCTTATCATGGTCAGTTTACATACAAAAAATATCACTTACCAGACGAACTCTAATTTTCTTTTTTTTGACTCATTCAAACTACGGTCGCAAATCCGATCGTATATTTGACATATTTTGGCTACAATACTATTGGTCACTTTCGGGCTGATGGCCATCGCTAAGCAGAGAAGTTACAATACCTCTGCTTTGTAAATACAATTTCTTTCTGCGTGCGATCAATCTTTTATACATTCTAGAAAATGCTTTGCACTTGATAGGATGTGAGATATTTGAATAACAGTATGAATGTGAAATTTACTTTTTTTAAGCTGTTTTATTGCTGGTTATTATATAAAGGGGTTAAATATTCTATTTTGTCATTTTCTAACCTTTTTTTGTGTTATTTTCTAGAACCGCACTTAAAATGCATGAGAAATTTCGGAGACACTAACATGTATGCTGTAAATGCAATGGTAAACATAGTTATTGTTTGAGAAATAATAGCTTTTATCATAGTTTCTTATAATCAAAGCAATAAAAACATTTTTTTAGGACATGAATTAAAACATGAAACAGTTGAAAGCATTTCGTTTCAATAACACAATAATTTACTCTCCAATAACAATACAATACCTCCAATACAAAAATTTCTGTATATTTGACGATAGCACTGCTGTTTGTTTTAATGAGCATGATGAGATAATCAATGTAGAAGTCCAATTCCGGTTAATTGCATTTGTTAGATATTGACCATTTCGCATTGATCTGCGAAGGGTAACGAAACTCGTAGCTACAAAAGTAGTAGTAATACATAGTTGTATTTTTTTTAGTAAAGTCTAGTGGAATCCATTGCTTTCCTCAAAAACATAGTCGGGATGTGTTGCCTTGAGCGATTCCTTTAGGCCGTATAGATAGAACTGTATTTTTTGTACCGTTGAGCATTCTCCCATTATGCCTACACGCCATGCCTTTCCAAAGGTGGGACCAAGCCCTCCCTGCACTTCCAAGGAATAGCTGAAATAAGCAAACAAGATGATAAGTATTGGCTGATTTTTCCTGCCTTCTGTTACATTCCATAGCCTACTTATTCATAGCATATTGCGAAACCTTCCACCAGTCGACACCTTTCGGGATCATGATGCCGGTTACGGTAGGCAACCGATGTCGAGGATCTTTTACGAAGATTTCCAGACCCATCTTTCCGAGTCCATCGTACAAAATCTGGGCACATTCCATGCGACGTTTGATTTGAGTTTCCAATCCTTCTTCTGCAATTTGCGCCAATGCTTCGCGCAAAGCAAATATAAGATTCGATGCGACGGTATGGTGATAACTGAAAAAAAAATGTTGTAAAAGTATTGTGAAAAGTTATGAGACAAAAATAAAGGAATAGGTCCAGCAATTCGTTTCGCTCACCGTTTAGGTTCATCGTAGCAGCCCCAATAATTACCGAGCAGCAACAGATCCCAGTAAAATACTTTCGATTTTGTACGACGATTTCGAATAACGTCTCTGAGGGCAAATGCAATGTATTAGTTTCCATGGAAATGAAGAGCACTCTTAGGTCTGAATCATTGCAATACTCACAGTGCTTTGGTGCTTAGTGATATGGGCGTAATACCGGGTGGTGCCCCAAGCACCTTTTGAGCACCAGTATAGACGGCATCGATTTCCCATTTATCCATATAAAACGGCACACCACACAGTGAAGCTACCGCATCAACTATCAGCAGACAGTCGTGCTGGTGACAAATCTGGCCCACACCTTCCAGCGGTTGCAGCAGGCCACTTGATGAGTCACCATGTGTAAGAAATAGACACTTTGGTTGATGCAGTTCGATGGCTTTGGCTAGTGTTTCCAAGCTGAAAGGACGATCTGGCGGGCCCTCGATCGTTCGAACATCGGCACCGTAGCGCGTGGACATTTCGACGGCACGCTCTGCCCAAATTCCGTTCACTGCGATCAGTACCCGATCGCCATCCTCAAGCAGATTGCTCAGCATAGCTTCCATTCCGGCGTGAGCGGAACCGCTTACGCACATAGTGGCCCGATTTTCTGTTTGAAAAATGTACCGCAAACCATCCTTGACCTCGTCCATTGTTCGGAATAATTCCGCATGAAAATTGCTCAGCACCGTGTTAGTCATGGCCGTGAGAACACGCTTGGAGCAATTGGACGGCCCAGGACCCATCATTATCTTTTCCGGTATGATTAAAGGACTGCGCAGCGATGCGGGCGGCGGTGTGAACTTCATTTTATCAGCTGCAGTATTATGTAAGCGATAAAGGGGAAAGACATGTTATTAGTGCTAGTGGCTATGGCTTAAAGCTGATAAAGAACCCCGAAGTTGGATCCTAATTAAATTTAATGACATCAGTAAGTAATGCAACATTTCCCCAGACGTACTCAAAAACTAGCGTGTTAATTTGATTATCAGTGACATTGTTAAAAATAATGATGAATTTAAAGCTGCTGAAAGAAACGTACCGAATCCTAACATTATGCTCTTGTTTGTCCGTCTCACTATCAAAAAGAAATATGATAAGTGGATCCTTATTGCGAATTGTTTTGTAATGTGAATAACAATTTCTTACATTTGCATTGAAATCTCCACAAAGCGTTCCACTTTAATCAAAAATCAATGTATGGCATTTACTCGTAAGTTTTGGTCTGATCGATCTAATAAAATTCATTTACTAAATCGTCAATACATACGTATTCGATTTTATTAAAGATTGTCTTGCAACGAAAGTACGATAAGGCAAATTTACTTTACTTCTATAGCGTGTGGTGTAACTATATTTTTAGAAGACTATATTCATAGCGGATAGACGGTTTCTTACGGTTTATTTAAATATGCTACAGAGATACATGGAATGAGTGTAAGAAAGATTCATGTAAAATGTAATTTTAAATTTTTTTTTTGAAATTTTTTATAATTTTACCTTCGTTATTACTTGAGTGAAACAAACAAAAAACGGTTTGGAGGCCTTTTTTTAACTATACGGACACAACAAAAAAATGAGATTTCTGAGTTAGTTTTAGTATTAAAAATAAAAAAAAGTAAAACAAATTTGTTTTTAATATGGGTTACAATTTTGCGTGGTTTATATTACTCATATTTGAGGTTTTTTTATGATTTCCATGTTTTTGAGGCGTTTTTAACTGTTCGTATCGTTTTTAAGTCGTAATGTATATAGGTTGGAAATTATTATGTTTGTTAAGTACCATTTATCGGTAACAAATATGCAAAAAAATTGTGAAATGTGAGTAACCTAAACCATTCCAAGTTTTTCTAATAAAATATAAATGCTTAGTTAAAAGTTTTTGGTAAAAAGAGTTAACTTTTTTGTGCTTTTTTCCACTTTTAAAGATAAAAGTAAATGTAAAATTCGTATATTTCGGTATTGTTGGCATAATTTTGATAAGCCCTTGAAACACTCTCTAATGTAACTAAAGTAAAACTGATTTTAATATAAAAACAATATTAAAAAGCCTAAAATTGATTTCTCTTTCTGCTTTCATCTATCTCTGCAAAATATATTAGTAAACCGCGAAATTCCACTTTCAATTTTAGTTTCACCACTCCTACGACTTAGATGGTTGCACCCTTACCAAAACACGTGTTATTACATCCCGTTGGAAGTTCTCAAAAAGAAGAGAAAACACACACTAGAGTGACAACACTTGATCGGGATTAGTGAAGAGAACTACTTCTTAAAAGTCGGGGTTTTTTTTTTGAGTGGGAAAATTAGCCTTCCAGTGAATACAAACACTCTACATTTTTGTCTGTTGAATGGTGCACTTCACATGCATTGATATTTTCAGCGCACCAGCAAACGATATACGATGGGCACAGGTTAGTCCTAAGATAAGGAATCCATCCCTACTGACGTGAATGCAGTATGTGAAAGATTTGTTCACGTGCGGCACAACCAAACAAAAACAAAGAATGCATTAAACTGATTTCTTATTTTCTGTCATCCCGAATGCAACGCGAAAGATTGCGATAGCAGCTATACCTTTCATCACTGTTTTCATTCAACTAATACAAAACGACGCGAAGGAACGTACTTGTGTATTAACTTGTTACTCTGCGTTAATGTTTGTCCCTAGCGACAGTCCACCCTTTTTCGAAGCTGCCTGGATGCTCTAGAAGAATTGCATTGAAATATGATCTTGCACAAGACACTAAACTGACTCGCTCGACGTTTGGAATTAAAATGATGGATCGATTGTTCCACACCATCTCTCGTCCCTATGACGAGATTAGTGATCACGATAGGGACGCTAATGAATCCTGTGCTGTTTTTCTACATTTGGCCACCTAGATAGGATCGGAAGCATACAATCGAAAGCAGGATGAGAAATGGAATGAAATTGTCTTCTATTATCAGCTTACAAGACGGAGAAAAAAAATTTCTCAACTAAAGCGGTATCTGGCTTCCTGTTTTTTTTTAATCGTATATTTTAAACTCGTAATGTGACGCGTACTGGTGTGATTGCACAACAACCGTTTCGTCTACGATAGGGTGTGTGTGTGTTTCCTATTGTTTAGCTCATTTTAGTTAAAAGCTAAGATCATTTGTATAGCCGGAAAAAGTGCAAACAATACTTAATCGTTTGAACAAATCTGTTAAAGCAAGCACACCACTAACCGTTAGTTACTTCGGGAAAACAAGTGCAATAAGTTAAACGTCGTACAAAATCACTGTCGTGTAACACAAGCTTTGTACACTTCACGAAAACTTTATCCTCTGTGTCCGCTCTGTAGAACACCAGACGGGCAACTAAACGGTGCGAGCCATTATGGTTACACCGTCGAAATCTAGCTATTACTGTTACTTGATTATCAGCTACAGTGGTTTTAAATAACAAGTGGCAGAAAAAAAGCTATCTCAGCTATCCTGTTTACTGCAACACACCCAGGTTAATGTGTCGATCGGGCCTAGAGATTAGCGATGGGAGATGTCATTTTGTCTATTTCGGTGATATTGGTCGTCTTTTTTTTTTTTGTTTGCCTATTCGATGGACACTCGACACATATCGATGCTATCAGGCCTGACGCACAGGCACATACAATACATTATCAAAAACTAGTAAAAACGTGCTGTTTGTGCTGAAGTGTACGATTATCGAGTAGAAATCTCTCTCCAGCTGTGATACGAACGATGGCCCTCGAGTGCGAGTGATACGAATTGGTTTGGCTCTGTGCGAAAAAAAGGGGTGCGCGTGTTGGTTCGAACTTGATCGGCTCGAAGTTCGTTGATTGTCTTTTGATTTGATATTTTGCAAATTGCGCAAAAAAATCATATTTTGCTTTCGCTGTTCGTGGGGGACGTCGGAACAGCACAATTATCATATCATGCCACCTTTGATGACAATATCTGAGATGGTACAAAACATTCGGCTAGAGATACGTGTGCCAACTGAGATGGCTGGTTTGTTTTCTCTCTCAACTAATCTATGCCAGAAAATGGAAGTGGAACGTGCAATACGTCGTGTAGAACAATTGTGAGGATCAGGATGAAATATGAAACACATCAACGGTACACATTAGTTGAAAATCTTATTAATATTTATTCACATTTCGTCTAAGAGCTCAAAGTATCATGCATTAATCTTTACGCTATTGAACTGACCCATAGCTCTAATGACCCTTGTCGCCCTTTTTGTAACCATGCTCACTGCCGCCAGATTTTCCACCCTTCTTGCCAAAGTCATCCTTGTGCGAAAAGTGTGACTCGTGCCCGTGTTTGTGCTTCCAGCCCTTGTGCTCATCATCAAAGTGTCCCTTATCCGCGTGTCCCTTCTTGGCATATTTATCCTCCTTGTGAGCCGACTCGTGGTGGCCTCCCTTCTTGTGGTCGCCGCCGTTCTTCTTGTGGAACTCGTTGAAATCGCCAAACTTCTTGTGGTGTCCCTCCTTGTGATGATCGTCGTAGAACTTGTGCTCCTTGTGATAATCATCCTTGTGCGATTTGTGATGATAGCCGGTCGTTTTGGAGCCCTTTTTGTGGCCCTTCTTGTGACCCTTCTTGCCGTGTTTCGAGCCCTTCTTTTCCTCGTGATGCTTTTTGTAGTGATCACCCTCGTCGTGGCTTTCCTTCTTATGACCACCTTCCTCGCCGTAGTGTGATTCGTGGTCCTCCTTGCCCTTGCTTCCCTTTTCCGACTTTTCTAGTCCATGCTTCTTTTCGTATCCCTTATCACCTTTATCGCCTTTCTTCGAGTGATGATCACCACCGTGCTCGCTGCCACCGCTTTCCTCGAAAGAGCTTTCCTTCTTCTTCCCATCACCGTTCACCACCGTCACGAGCAGAGCCAGCGCCAGAAGGCTCAGTAAGAACACTTTCCTCATCTTTTAGAATTGTTTCCACAGGCACATGTATTAAAAGACGCTTGCACGAGTTCCGGAGCGGCACTTGCTTGTTCCAGGGCGGCTAGCTTTTGAATGGCTGATCTTCGTACGTTATCCTGCAAACGCACTAGCACTGTATTACTGCGCGTTTAGCACACATGCAGCACAGGCCTACTGCTGCGATTCGTTTGACAGTTTGCACCAACGAACGCATATTTATATCGAACGCCAAGCGAGGTATCACACTTTCGAAGTATACTCCTACTCCAGCTGCTTTCCGCTTGATTACTCGCTTCATTTGCTTCGAACTGCTCGACTTACCTCACGCACTGCATCCGAGTTGATCATTTTCAACGCAACAGGGCATGTAGAAAGACGCCACTTTAAAGAAATGTGATAGCAGTAGTAGAAATTCATTGTACAATGAAATATAGTCAATTATTTTACCGTTTCTTTCATTCTTCATTTCCATTTGTTTTCATAAAAGCAACAATCTTAAACAAAGTCAACATTATTAAATTTAAAATTATCTTACTCAAATCGTGGAGTAGTTTTCGTGATCAAAACATGTTTGTTAACATGCTTGCCGGTAGTTGATGTTAGCAAACCTCGGTGGTTGATTTGGTTTGATTAGATTTTACGCTTTACCAGGCACGGCACTGTTTCCATTGTGATCTTGCACTAGCAGCAGCAAGGAGAAAAAAATCTATCACCCTTTTTACTGCTATTTCAATGCAGAGCGGTCACAAATTAACAATGATCGTGTGGCTAGTGTTATGCGCAATTGATTTAGTCGAGTTTTCGGTGCATCGATGTGAGGAAAAGCTTGCACAAGTTTTCTTAAAAAAAAAGTAGAGTATTGAGAAACAGTTGGAATCGTGAAACTTGGCAAATGACGAAATGAATAGATTTTTTTCGGAGCTGAGATTGGGTTTTTTTTTCCTAGATATGGATTGAAATCATGGAAGTAATGAAACTAACAAAATTTAGAAATTAATTAGATATTTTATTTTCACTTGCATTTTTTCGTATGTCGTCAACGTGGTACAAATAAGGTGGAATTGGAATGTTATCTTCAATTCCTTTATCTGTTTTACATATCCTATCACCTTTCATTGTTGTTCAAATTGTCGCATACAATACAAACAAACACTTGCTTTCATTTTATTTTCGCGAATTCTCTTTTCACCTTGCCTTGTTGGAAGGATGGAGACTGTTGTCTCCATAGGATGTACATTTAAATGAATGACGATTGTTTTTTTGATTTTTAGTTGCTTAAAAGCGTTCTATACTGTAGAGTATTATGTACCTTATTCCGATGCCATGTATATTCGTTTTTGCTACATACTTGCTTGTCTCGCATGATATGATATTTTGTTTTTTTCGTTGGTGTCTTAAACCAACTGATTAGAATGCCGACAAACTAAGTTGAAGCGCGCGGCTAGCTAAAATGACGCGTGTCTCTCTTACAGCTTCCGCGGTTTAGCATCGTTTAAAAAAAATGCAACCCTCCGCTTTCTTTTTATGTCTTCGTACTACTTTCGGTGGCATCGACCAGAATTACCAAACAAAAAGGCACACGCGTCGTCAATGTCGCTATAATGAAATAGAAGGTTCCACCCCATTCAAACCTCTTCATAATGGTGACTGGTGGCTAGCAAGTTCATCGCTGATCTAGCTATAAAAAAAAATGTATGTTACTATCACTTGGGATTTCTGGGTTTTGGTATTGACGATGGTACTGATGATGACAAAAGTTCTTGCCTTTAAAACGATTCACATTTATTGTGTATGTGTACAAAGAAAAGAACGGCTGATAGTAAGTGCCAGGGGGTCTTTTTTATCGACGTCCTGCCTATGGACGGCAGATGAAGAAACTTGTCGTTAGAATAATAAGAAATGAAGCTGCTTCTTGTTTTGGTTTGACGTAAAAATATTAATGAAAATCACTCACTAATCAATCTGCTATGTGTACTGAAGTACATTATTTCAACAGCATTATTTTTGAATTACATTATTCACTCTCTTTAATTACGCGAAACTATCAATGTGACACGACCGTCGCGATCATAGAAATTTGGGATGTTTTAAAACATATTTTTAAATTGGCAATTCTTGATTATTGACTATGATAGTAAATAATTTTCTGTATGAAAAAAATAAACTAAAATGTCTTGGTTGGTGGCTATCTTCGCCCGATGATTAGGACGACGATGTTCTCCGATGACGATTACTATTGAGATGCAATTGTGCTGATTGCACAAAGCATTAAACAATGAATGAACTAATAAGACATTTTTTAGCTAAAAATGTTTTTGTTTCATTGATTCTGCCTAATTTAACTTGGTGAACAAGATTACCAGTTGTTGGAGTATGTGTGATCGATTGCAGAATAAGTACATACCGACAATGAATATATGTTACACATGCTGTAAATGATTTAATTAAATTTCAATAGCTATGTTTCATTATATTGTATTAAAACTCTCTTATGGATGCTTTTGAATGTTATAAAAAAAGCTTGGTAGAAAACATTGTCCTGTAGTTAATTGATCAATTTTGTTGTTTTAAGTCTATCAAAACCAACGTTTCTTTTAACGGAATATTTGCGTTTCGATGAATAAAAAATGTAAAAAAAAGTGAAGTCATTTTTTTAATTCGTAAAAACACTAGCATATATAGCTTTGAAGTGAAACTTGTAAAAGATATTGGTACGAATTTCAAAATAAACATGAACAAAAAAAGGACCAAAGTACCATCCATGCAGTGCATACGAGGTGCCTTTTATACAATCAAATATCATGTTATACAAAACTGTAGAATACAGTATTAGCATTACGTGGGAGCAACCATGAGGTATAGCAATAAGTGAATTTAAAAAATGGATACCGATATTCTGCAAAAAAGTCGATATATGAAGTAGATCAACAAACCTAAAAGCTTGACTGACAAAACCCTTACGCGATACGTGCAATGCATCTATTTCGCTGTTGCTTTATTATCGCATTGAAAAATACGTTAGTTTTGAGGTTGTCAAGTTTAAAATCATCGATTAATGTAAACCATAAAAAAATATGGAACAAATATATGGTAGAAGCTTTTTTGTGTAAAAATCGGATTGACGACTCAATGTTAAACAAACGAAAAGATACAACGAAAAATAATATTCTCACTTTTGTTTAGTGGTGTTACTTAATTTTCTTTGCATTTTGTTGGATGCTACATGAACTAGCAACGAAATAAAAACATAAAACCAATAATCATTTATATAATTTATAGTATAACTGAAGGGACATCTTAATCATATCAGGTTTTCTTCTAGTACACTGACCATGTTTTGAATAAACAAGCAGTTGCATTTTCATCACACTTAGCATTTAAAATGTTCCTATTATTGCTGTCATTTTTCTAGTATCGTCGGAAATATTATTACAAGATATGGCTTCGTAACTTCCCATAATTCATCCATTGAACTCTGTTGATGTTTAATGTTCTGATCATAAATTGAATTGAATTGTTTCCCTTTTCTTTTCTGTTTTGGACCATTTTCTGGATATGATATTACAAATTATTCTCTTATTTTACTTGATGTAAGATTTTCTATGGGTCTGTTTTGGAATGTGACTTTTTAACTATTAAGTTGTGAAAATTAACCGTGAATGTGTTACCGTACGCAAGGAACGAAACAAATATCTGAATTGACTTTCTTATTTCTTTTTATTTTTTAATTTAGAAAAAAATGCTTTCAAAATGTCTTAAAAAGTCGTATCATATAGATTATTCTGACTTTTTCTTCTTATGCTGCTGCTGCAAGTTTCGCACGCGTGTTTGGTTTATATGAAAGTAATGAACAAAACGATAATGTTTAACTATTTCTGATGAACATAAAACATTTTGTATCTTCAAAAGAACATCATTATGGCCACTGAGCACGTTGAGTACTTTTAATCAACTCTGTATAAACTGTGTAAAACAAAATCGTTTTTTTTTTGAAGATTTGTTAGCTTAGCTAACTCTATTCGCGTTTCGAGCTTTATACACAAATGACATCGTCGGCGTATGATTCATAAAACACATTTTATACAAGACCAGCATTGTTACATTAGACTATCATTAGCCTATTACCTTGATAAAAAAAAAAAACAATATAGATATTTGTGTATCCCGCATAGTTCTGCATTATCGAATCTATTTCGCGCTAGCAGTAACTGGTACAAACCTGCCTAAAGCTCATTTTTCTAAACTTACGCTTTGTTTCGGTAAACACATTCAACAAATTTCTATACAATTTTCTACTTATTCTCTAACATTCTAATTCGCGCTTATATTCGGCCACTTGCCACGGGGCATCTTAAATTACTTTTATTTGCTACTCTTTAAAAGCAAACCATTGCCACATTCTGTGCATTATCTTGATCTTTTTTTTACATTTTGGTTTAAACGACACATCGCTTATCTTGTTCTACCGCTTTTTCGTTATTTTTTCTTTACAAAATATTTGTAGGACATGAACAACATGTTGTGCGTTTTCAACTAGTTCAACAAATTTAAATTATATATTGCAATCAAATGTCGCAATTAATTGTTATTATCCTATGTTTTCTTTACTTATCAGTTTGATTAAGTGATCAATAATAATCACGTTGCTCCTATCGTATTATGATAAGCATAAACTTGTCCGATTAAACGCATTTTACGCGAATCGTTCAATTTAAACCTTTTGGTGGCTTCGATGGAAACAAACTAAATTATTAATACGTCGTGCACATTCAAGTTCGGCGTGAGTTTAGCTATCGCACATTTGATGTAAATGCTAACGATATTCGTGCAGATGATGTTTAACCTAATTTAATAAATATACAAGAATCGCTAGCTACCCACCAACTCAATCTGTCGGTATTTTTTCCTCAAATTTGATACCGAATCTCGATACAATACAGGATCCAGTCGCAGGTTCGATCTAAGTAAAGGCATATAACTAAATAAAAAGCAAAACGAGAGAATATGTTAGAACATTGGTTAGGCATAATTGGCATAATAAATGGTGACCTTACCCAAAAACTGCGGCAAAAGTATTTAAACAACTTTGACGTTGTATGAAATGATCTGGATCATTCCAGGGCGATCTGTAATGAAATAAATGTTTCTTTGTAGTAGTTATAAAAAAAAATCCATAGCATGGATGCAAATGTTTGGCATAAAAAACACAGGGGTTTTCAAAATAAAATAAAAAACTCACCTTCCGCTCTCTCGATCTTTGTATCCCTTTCGTTGTGTCACTTTAATCGGAGGTTTACGAGTGACATGTGATACTAGAAGATTCATGAGAATGTCTTCACAGTTGGACGATTGTTGTACCGTTTTTAAAAGCAGGTACGACAACCAGTTAGTGTATAGATAGTTGTAGTAGCGATGGTAAAAAGCGGCACCAGTTAGAACGATCGAATAATAGTTTGTCCATTTGGATGTGTAACCCCATGCGTTCTGTTTAAATTGTGAAACAAATCATTCGTAAGAGTGTGTTTGATATTAACTGGACTATTCGCTTTTATCGTACCTTGGAATCATCCCAGAAATGTGCCCGTGCAGGATACCCAACGATCCGATCTGGGAAATCTCGCCACACCTGATAAGCAAAGTCCAGCTCGTCAGTGTTCAATATAGCGTCTTCGTCCAGTGACAAAACGGCGTCAGTCTCGATTTGCTCGTGGGGATAGAATCTTTGGGATATGCTTGGCCGATCTTCGCTCGTGCTGCCCGATATGATGTGCAATGGAATGTGACCTGTAGATGGCCATCGTTTCTTGGGCGGGACAGATCTATCGGTTGCCCACAGAATTAGAATCTAAAAGGAAGGTTGGAGATTATTAATTCAACCTTGTTCAATAAAAACTAAATTATATCATTCTGATATCTGTTTTGCAATGCGAACCTTTTCTATGTATTGGCTTTTGGTAATACTTTTGACTAGCTTGTATAAAGCTGTGTTTGGTGTAAGCTGCGTACCGATCTGTACAAATATTACGGCGGTATAGTTCAGTCCGGGCGTGTGACCTAATTTATCCAGCAAGAACGGAAATCGACGATAAGTATCAGAAAATGTCGGAATTGTCAACAGAGCACCCGGGGACGTATTCCATGTCAGTCCGTTCCGATGTGGATAATCTGGCAGTCTCTCGCGGATAATCTGAAACCAAACAGGAAAGTGTATAAAAATTGTTAGTAAATTTGGCGTAGTATAAAATTATGGTTATATATATAAAGTAAAACCTGCATAAGAGATAGTTGCATATGATAGAATCCTCGTTTTGGTGGATTTTTTTTGGAGAAGTACAAGAGTAATCTCTAGGCGATAGAATAACAAAATTCATGTAAAAGGAAAACAAATCTGCAGGTAGTTTGGACCAAATAAATAAATTACCATTATCCATTATTACAGAATTCTGTTTGGTGTACTCCGACTTTTTCAGCTGTTAAATCTGCCCATGAATAATTTGTTACCTAGGCCCTGGTCTATGAAAATGTTGTTTAAACATTTGTTGCCAAGTTTTCATGGATGAACTGTGATTTTTAAACTTTTCTTTTTTAGAACACACATTATTGCAACAAAATGATGTGTTTCTGCAGGCATTTTTTTAAAATTATTTCCATAATGGCGCTTCAAACCTTCTTACATAATATTTTTTGTAATTGTTGGATATATACTGAACTGAATATACACTGAAGTCGCAATGTTTGTTCCCGCAACATTTCCCACGTCTTATTGAAGTAGTCAAGACTCGCTAGGTGAGAGTCAATTTTTCATTCTTCCATATATATCCAACTAATAAATTACATCACTGTTCTATTAATGATTAATGCTTAATTATTGAGCCTAATACTCGAAATGCAAAACTGGTTAGGAGAGAAACTTTCATTTTAGAGATTTTTTTTTCGAGGTTCCCTGGGGTTCTCACTTTTGTAGATTTCACTGTATTTTTGTAACAACACTCATATGCATCCAGTTAATACTATGATTAATCATCTACTGAAATATAGCCTTTCGTTTTAAATTGTAAATCCTTCGTGTCTGCTTTACGCATTTGTCATAAAATATTAAATCTAACTAGAAGAAGGCGAAAAAAACAGTTTAAAACAATACAGTTATTGCTATTGTAAATTAATTAAATGAAGCAGAATCAAACAATTTCTTTAATTAACAAAATGACAATTTAATTTCATTCAAACAATAAGCAATTCTCTAAAGATTGTTTTTAAAAAAACTTGATTTGATAAAATACATGCTTTAAGCTATACGACATGTCCATTACCACTGATGAAACAACAAAACAAATGAAAGGGATGCATTTTTTCATTACTGTAGTCATCGACCAGCTTCGTGATCAAGTGGTTATGGCGTGTTTCTGCCATTAGGCCCGTCGTTATATAGAATTTCATTCCAACTACTGTCAGCCCAAATACGTAGGGTTGATAATCCTTCTATATGAGTACACTAATTGATAAACATGACACAAGAAGAGGTCATAGTAAGGCGCCATATACACCTTATTTTCTATGAATTATAATTATATTGAAAAACAAAAACATGAAGGAAATACGTCAACATAAACATCAGTGTTCAGCTGATTAGGTGTTCAGCTTTCATACTAACCTCAAATGTAGTAAAAATTATTTTTTCTATAGAACTAAAATAACGCTCCCAAAGCACTTGTGTCTGTTGACGTAAAGCTAAAATACGGCTCGTAGAGACGGATCGTACAATGTCCGGGACCTGTAATAAAAAACACATCAATAAATAAGGAAATAATTAATTTTGTGTGCAATAAAACAATACAATAAAATCATTTATCACTCACTTGTAACAACAGTCTTTCATCTGCCCAAATAGCTGCTTGTTTCCAATCAATTTTTGACTGAAACGGTAATACCCATGAATTTGAAAGCAACACAGGTATGCAGCCAGCTTGAAGCACCTCCAGAAATCTGTATAAAATAAAAACATGGTTAGAAAAAATATTTTAAAGTCCTGTAAAAATCTTCTAATTAAACAAATACCTAAATGATCCCAAACGACGTCCTCTGGGTACAAGACAGAATGTTGAATTCTGTAATAATGTTTCATAGTCATATCTGAAAAAAAAAAACAAATAAAACAAACGATCCAGGATAGGATAAGATGTGATGTACAAAATAAATGTAACACACAGTTGTATGAGATAAGTTACCTGTCGTATTCGCGATTATCTTCGTCACACCGAGCATCCTGTAGATCTCGCCAGCTTTTGCCATGCTTGCAAGTTGTGACTAACACAAAATCCCGGGCGTTGTGTAAGTGAAACAACGAATTTCGTGTTTCAGAGCCAATGCCATGGACATACCTAAGAGTAGAACATAACATGTTTTAATTTATATAATTTTTTGCCGTTAACAGCATGGTTGTTCATTGATATGTCTGTATTATTTTACTTAGCAGCCAAATTAAAAGAATAAGTTATACAATAAAAATACTTACAAAAAAGCAATGATGAAATCAATACACATTAAAAATAAACACATTTTGTGTATGCATGACAATAGGATTGTATGTCAGCATTTGGGATTTGCTCTTTGTAAAATTCGAAAATAAATTGTAATTGTATCAGTTATTTTTGCCTCGCTTAATTTTTGAAATGTGTGTCAAGGAACACACAATGACGATTCACTGACTTTGCAATAATATAATGGAATAAAGAATGAGAAATTCTCATTTCACAATATCCACAGGAACAAATGATTTCAAATCATTTCTCAAATAAAAAATCTCTCAAAAATCTCAAAAATTTGCTATAAAGTTATATTAAGGCTAATGCTCAATGATGAAAACACGATCCAACAACGTTACAGGAATTCAAAGCTTTTTTTCAATGAATCAATTCTGTTATAAATATGACATCAGCCTACTTCATTCTGATTAAATTGATCATTAAACATACATAATGCAGTGTCCGTAAAACGCATAGTAGATTTAAACATCGTAAACGTTGAAGTGAAGAGCCAAAATCACGGGAATTTAGAGTCTCATTGTTATTCAATTCAGCGAGGCTGAAACTGTCAAATAGCGGGGGAGCTAATATGGAAATAAATACCAAGTTTCGATACATGCATACATAACGCTTCCAATACACCTAGTGTTTACCTTTTGCCTTTGAAGGCCAGAAGATACTTTTTGTTTGCTGGGAAGTTGTTGCTGACCACGAAACCTGTATTGCCGCCTCGCAAAGGAAATTGTTTGTGAAACAGCGGAATACTAACGTCGAAGCCGGGCCGGAGCGACTGTACACTCATACTCGCTTTAGCTAGGATCGCTTGGCCCGGATCAAAACCAAGCCCGTTTTCGTTGTAGTCTGGCCAAGTGCCAGAGTAAAGATTAAAGATGATATGATTTCGCCCATTATTCCAGTAAGGGAGCCTCTGCAGGCGAGACGGTACATTACGTACAAAATCCTCACTAAGCGAGTCGCGATCAAGCGTATCGATGCCGAGCACGAATAGGCAGGCTTGCTCGGGATCAGTCGTATAATAGCGGCTTTCTTGAATGGTCGAAATGATCTTCTGGTAGTTTTGACTGATTGGAGGGGGAGCTCCCAGCGAATTCAACGGCTCCGGTGGGTACACGTAAACGTAAAAGTTTTTATCACTACATCTGCTAAAATCGAAGCAAGTTTCCATGCGGCAAGATTTGAAGGTCGCACCTTCTTCATTAGTTACTAGTCTAATACCACTTCTTTGGAAGGATGGCTGATGGGCCACACTTTGAAATCGTGACTCGTACACAGGAGCAGCAAAGAGATCATCGTCTGGTAATGTATGCGCTTGGTTTGCAGACTCCGTAATTTCGGCGTGCTGATAGTGTAGCTGGTGATAAGATGGCAGATTGTCCGGATTTTTACGCACACGTATCCGAAACAGAGCTTGCAATCCTTTCAGCCGGTATCCTCCCAGGTAACAGTACGCAAGGAAAGCGCAACAGACTATCACCAGAATATAGCGTTTCTTTGCCTGCATTTTTCGCGTTCGTAGCCGCTGATGACTCTTGTTGTCAACAGTCAAAGGCTATTTCGGCTGGGCGAATGCCCAATACGGCTAACGATTGTTGCCTGTGCTACTTCGACTACCTTCAACATATATTCTCGCATTCGTGCGATCTTTTTCCTTTCGTTGGTCGTATCCGATGGACCACATGTTTGAGATGGATAAGGGATATACTACTGGCGATGGTAGAACATTACCGTGATTCTACCAACACATGGTGATCATTCTGAAAGGAGAAATACAAAGAGGAGAAAATATGTTCGCATGAACGAAAAACTATGTTTTATACATTAATATAACATTAATTTCATAAAGATATATTAGAATCGCTTACATCGACATGAGATATTCGATATTTGTCTCCTAATTTATTTTATATGAATATGGACTGGGCAGTATATAAAATTTCCGCACGAAAAATGTGAAGGTTTCATTAAATATGTGAATTACTTATACGAACCTAACTCATTTAGCAAAAGAAATAGAAAATTCTTGATAAAAATACATCGCACTTAAAGCAACACATTTCTTTAATTGTTTGTTTAAAAAAATATATAAATTTTTGTGGATATCCCATTACAAGTATCATTTGACTGAAATAATGGTATTATCATTCCGAATTTAACTTATTCTCACTGTGTTCTGTATTTTCACAATGATTTTATTATAAATTTAACTTTTGAACAGGAGTATAACTTTTGAACAGTATGAACAGGAAACATTTAACATTAACTATAGAAAAAAAATTATCACGGTTTTTTAGATAACTTTTTGAAAGCGATTAAGGGAAATAAGAATATGTAATATTTTGTATTTGTGATGTCATATCAATCACTAAGCATACCATCCTTAATGAGAAGAGTCTTTTGAACAAAATCACAATAACACAGCGACGAAGCAGATAATTTGTACAACAAATCGAACCTATTTATACTAATAATCATCCACCAAAAGGTGTTGTAGAACAACTAACAAACAACGCTTCGTACATTTTGTCAACACTAAAACCAAAATAAGTTATTGACAAATTATCACCCGTAAATAAAACTGCACACAGCCTTTCGCACCAACAAAACATGAAATGGATTTTGCTGATTGGATAAATAAAATGAACACAGTCGTCATGCACAGCCGCTAATGCTATTTAGAAACTTCCGAAAACCCTCGTAGAACTGCAAGAGCAAATGCTTTCTGGAAGATCGATTTTTTCACACCTACTTCCGCTCCATTACCGAATGCACTTTTGTAAATGTTTGGATGATTTTTACTAGTCAATCGCGTTCTTTTTTTCCCTCGCGTATCTGCTCTTGTTTGGAAGGCGTTGGTATTGATTTTTTCACTTACTATTCTCGGTGAAGCCCTAATGAAACATTGGAAGGCCTATGTTAAAAACTGTTTGTTTACATCGAAGAAATAACAATTCCTTTTTCTTTTAGCTTGGCCGGCGTGGTTTTTGTCTAATGGCAATGGGCCAGATGCATGTGAACAATAATTGCTGGGGCACAACGCACAAGTTGTTTGGTTTTTGCTCAGCGCATCGCGAATTCCGGCGTGAGAGCGATGGTGATACGATGCTTATGTAAATAGCACTACAAGTTTAGGGCGCACCTTATTATTCACAAAATGAGCACATAGTTTGAAATGTTCCAACGCAATTAAAAGAGTTTCGTTAGGCCATCATCAGATTTTCGGCCAATGATGACGAACTCGTTGAAGAAACTAAATCGCTTCACGTAGAACGTTTTGACAGTGTGCCAGGCAATAAAAAACATATTCGTGTTTGACACTGCTTAGGCCATGCTCTGCTAAAAGACATTTCAATTGACATGAAATAATTCGAAATCGTGAAACTTTTCAATCGGTGTCAAAAATATTTGGAACTTTACTCAATTCTTCGTTGAGTGGAGGCGTAAAAATGAGATGGAATTTTCGCTGTCAATTTCCATCCCACATGAAGATCATCATGGTGTTGTGTATAATGTTGTTTATGCTTTTGTGCCGTTCCTAGCTTAATCGAAGCCACAACTCTGCTTGGAACCGTTGGAACCTCTACATAACAAACTGTTAACGAAATAATTTTTATATGAATTGGAGAGCCTTAGCTCATGAACAACATTTTCAGTTGGCAAAATTAACGAATAAATTCCACATAGCGTACTGCAGGTACGTTTTCTCAACATGCCTCAACATGCAACAATGAGTGAGTTACCATGGAAACAAAAAGTATACAGGTACGCTACGTCTAACTGCAATTTTGATGTCCTACACGTTTCGTTGTTACGCATTGTTAAAAATAGATTATCAATCCCCCGGGTTTCTTATACTTTGCAGAGTATAATATACCAAAAAGATCAGTTTCTGGAGAACTCGACTTGACCGTGAACCGATATTATTCCAAATTATTCCAGTGGCATACGGCATATTACTTGCTTACTTACTTACTTACTTATATGGTGCTTCAACCTGCAACATCCTCAACATGCAACAAACTTCAATGCTGCAACAAATTTCGAATCCGCTCATGGTCTCACGCCGTCGTCTGCCAATCAGTTATCCCGGCCTTGATGACGGACACCTTAACGCCATCTTCCCACCTCAGCTTGGGCGTACCCACCTGCCACGCCCCTCTGTCCATATGAACGGCATAAGAGTACTTTACGGACTGGGTTGTCCAGGTCCGTTCGCCTGGGTCGTGTTCATTCGAGTTCCCGTATTTCTTCCTCTTCCCAGGAGTTTTGCTTGTTGCGGATAAAAAATTCAACACGTAAATGCAAAACCGCCCGAAATCTGCTACGCTCTGGCAGGTCTTGACTGTATAAGGGTTGTCGTGCTACAAAAGAGGAGGAGAAGGTTATAGTTTTAGATTTAATTTTTCTTTGTTTCTTGTTTGGCCCGTAAAGTCCTTCCAGGTTTAATGAAAAATAGTATTTTAGGTTTTGTTTAGATATATGTAAAGAAGTACTTTAAATTTTGTTTCAAGTGTCATGAGCATTGGACAAACAAATGAAGAAATATTTCAAGCATATTAAAAAAATCTTTGAAATGGGCCAACTCACCTCTTTATTAGATAACTTTCGTAGTTATTTTTTTCATAGAAGAATATTTTGCAACTTTTTTTTAAACACAATCTTTGAATTGATTGATTAGTTTTGATACTTGCAAAAGACTTCGAGTAAGCCAGTTATTGAGAATTCCTTTCAGATCTCTAGTTTTTGGTGCTAGCGATCCACTAATACAAATTATTGAAATATCATAGCATGTTATGATTAACAGTTAATTTAAATTTATCAGTACGTATATTTCGTCAGCGTATTTACGAAAGCGTCCAAAATTTAGTAAATCCGGTAGTTAAGTCATCTAACGTTAAGTCAGTCCGATAACATCGAATCGAAAAGGGTATAAATAACATCAAAAAGGGTATAAATAAAAAAATAAATCACTCACTGGCAATAAATAAATCACTAAGAGCCAATCTACTGCAAGTTTAAAATATTCTCAAGCAATTGGGTATGCGCTCGGAAAAGTTTGGAAACTCCTGGTCTAGCTGAAGATTCGAACTCAAATCCGATCGTCCTGAGCCAATTCGTAATGCTGTATGCATACTTCAATGGCAGCTAGGTAGCCAATTCCGACTTATGAAGTTCGCCTTTTGCCATGGTTTAGGAATGTAGGAGTGTAGTAGTCGTTTGGGAACTGCATCTCATTACCACTTTCGTCATGAATTATGAGTCGTATATTAAAATTAGCTCGAAAGTCAGTGTGGACAAATTAGCCATACGAGAGTCGCATGTCTTCAGACAAGATCACGATACGCGAAACCATTCGGTAAAAAAACACAGATACCAGGAGAGATGTCCTGGCTTGAATCCCATAGAAAATTTACTATAAATTATGCATAATTCAATTCGCAAACAACCAATTTCTGACAAAGCAGATAGGATTTGAAAGTGACACAGATTTTTTAAATTATCGAATAATAATCTTCAAATTATCATTTGGGTGGCTCGGTGGTTTCATGTATAGCGGAGTAGATCTGGTTCTTACGATCAGGTTGATCGAATCCTATTTGGACCACTGGACCCATTGATTGACTAGCCTGTCATGGGTACACTAAATCACAACCCCCCATACGCAGGATTAACAATCTTGTTATGGATTGGTGCATTCAGTCACAGAAAGACCCCAGAAAGACCCCGCCACCCAAGAAGAAGAAGAATCTTCAAATATCTATCAAAAATACGTCAAACTAATATAGAAAAATACTATTGAGCATGCATTAGATAGAATGCGTTAAATAATCATCCTGTCATCAAACTTTATCATTAATTCTACTGTGCTATGTCAAAAACGTTTGCTGGACGTTTGCTGTCAGTTTACTGTTATGAATTAAATATTAAACTTAAGTAATACATTTTGTAGTTACTGTACATGTAATATGAATAAATGTTTAAATAATACAAATACTCACCAAATTCTGTAAAGGACGAAAGATTGAAATATATAATGTTGCATCGCGAATAAATTTGATTATTTAATAAAAATTATAAAATAAATGGCCTGTTTATTGAACACTTTTTATTCTTGTTACAATGTTTGCTCTTAAGAGAATCCTAACTTTTGTACGATCGGTCCAACGATGCACATCAGTAACTCAAACATACCGTCAAAAAACGATACTAGTTCCCTGAACAATCGGTCGAGACTCAAAATCACCCGTTTGTCTGTAATTGTTTGTTTTTTTTATACGGTAGGAACGGCCAGGCCGTATTGCTGTCTGTAATTGTTTGTATAAAGAATTGAATCTCATCCTTGAAACCAACGCTAAAACACCAGAACGAGGTACTTATTACATTAGTTGACCCTATTTGTATAAAGAGGCAAATATATTCTGTCTAAATTGTCTGGAATTGAGAAGTAATCCGAATGACGATGGTATGAGCAAACTTATCACATAATTTGTTCTGATATCTTAATTCGCAAATTTCGATAAGTGAGGGCTATGTCCTAAGGAGAGCTTCTGCTTTTTCATTTGTTCCTAAAAGGCACATAAGTTTGCTTTGCTTTACATTAAGTAATTTTCTCTAGCTTACTATACTATACGGTTGAATCATTGCCCTGTGCATAGATAACTGCGTCATGTATGGAAGGGAAAATATTAAAACCACCTTCTCCTATCGATTCTGCATGCAGCAAAGTATCATAAACGCAGTCCGCTGGAGTGGCCAACAGCAGTACAATGCTGAGTTTTTCCAAGTTGGTTTTAACTTCTGTTAACATTTTACAGGCGGCAGTATCAATGTGCGGCACGCTACTCAGATCTATAATTATCGTTTTGGTGGACTGCAAACTTGAGGTTTCGCCAGTGTAGCGGGGAGTCAGAGAGATATTGACGCTTCGATGAACTTTAGTTTCCTTGTACAGAGCTTTTTTGAAATTAGTTTTGTTAGCAAAGTTAATCGAACCAGTATATTTAAATATTTTAATATGCGGAAGCTCTACTGCCCTTTGGTGGCTTCCTATGTCAACATAGATGGCTGTGTCTGGGACGGTGCCGAGCAGGCTGTAGTAAGTTTTCCATCCCTTGACGTACAATGAGACCAGAGAAACCACTACCCCTATAAGCAATCCAATGTCAATATCGATAATGACCACCGAGAGAAAGGTCACACACCAGACGAATAACTCAAGGCTACCTTCACGATGAAACTTCTTAATGTGGTATACTTGTATAAACAAGCCTTTCAAAGCGACCACAATAATACCTGCCAGAACGCATCGCGGTAAAGTTTCAAAGTATGGACCAACCCACAGCAACACGACAAGAATTATCATAGAAGAAAAAACGGCCGCTATTTGCGTCTTGCCGCCCGTTTGATGCTGGATTACAGATCGAGACAGTGAGCAAGCAGTAGGTATACAGGAAAATATAGACCCTACAATGTTGGTGAAGCCGAGTGCACTTAGTTCCTGATTGGGGCGCACTTCGTAATTGTCCTTTTGTGCAAAGATCATCCCCATCGACATGACTATCGAGTAACCGACTATAGTTATGGCTATACTGTCAACGGCTACGGCCTTTATGAGTGCGAGCGGCGGAAATTGCGGAGCTGGTAGACTGTAAAGAAACATGAAACGATTATCAGCAAAGATGTAAGCTGTATGCTGACTGCCTTATATTTACCCGGTTGGTATGGAACCAACTAAACCGACATCGAAGTTTGGTCCAAAACCGATGAAATAAGATGCTGTTGTGCCTCCGACCACTGCCAGCAGTTCGGCAGGCACCGGAAATCGACACTTGGTAGATAGCCAAGGCTTGAAATACTCGTTCATGAATATCATGAACAGTATAACAACCACAGAGATGTAGACTGCCGTAAGATTTGCATTTGGTGTCTGTTCGATGATGTCGCGTACCGAAAGAATTACTTTGAAAGTACCCTTATATCTAGGTATAGAGACACCTAGCAAATCCTTCAATTGGCTAACCATCACATGAACAGCAGCTGCTGTGGTGAAACCACTCACTAAAGGTTCACTGAGGAGCGACGACAACATCCCTAAACGAGCAGCACTCATAATGAACTAAATGAGCATGAAGAGTAATACGAAATTAGGTAGCTGAAATTGTTTACTTTTATGTGATTCGACTCATACTTACATAAAATATACCTGCTACGAACGAAGCTGCAGTGGCTACTTGTATCGGTGTGTATATAGCACCCGCCGTCGAAGATAAATCCGATACTATGGCATCAGTTCCATTCGACTAAAATGATTTTAATTTATGAGAATTGAGAGTTATTAGGTATAATAATGTATCTAGTTTTTGTTAAATGTATGTACGTACCGCCAGTGTTGGTATAACTGTTGAGTAGGTGGCTACAATTTTGGCAGTCATTAAACTGGTAACTGCAAACGTTCCCATGGATATATGGCGTGATGTGCCGAAAACAGCGTAGACCAGACTGTGGAAAAAGGCCATATAGAGTCCTACGTTGGCTGCGACGCCTGCCAGGATTCCATACGCCATTCCCTGAGGTATTTGAAGTACTGCGACCGTTAGCCCCGCCGTCATATCGCTTAAGAGATCGTTTTTGATCGAATATTTTGGAAGCCATTGTAGGATTGGAATGAATCCTTTGATTGTCGAAAGGCACTTTACGTTGCGCACGGAGGCTCCAATGGAATCAAGAGCTACGGAAGAGAAATAAATGTTTTAGTTCGTCTCTTCTTTTGTAGATCATTTAATCAATTGGGCATTAAACTAATTGTCTATGTTTATGTAGGATTGGAATGAATCCTTTGATTGTCGAAAGGCACTTTACGTTGCGTACGGAGGCTCCAATGGAATCAAGAGCTACGGAAGAGAAATAAATGTTGTAGTTCGTCTCTTTTTTTGTAGATCATTTAATCAATTGGGCATTAAACTAATTGTCTATGTTTTTTATTAATTCTCTCAATCATTTTCGACCGGTTTAACAATTTTATACTTCTTTGGATGCCTTTCTATGCATCAAACGTTACTTTCAATTCGATGTGGCCTAGTTGTAATCAATTGTTTAAGTATAAAATGCGTTTTCTGCTTCCTGGGTGGCACCACAATAACCTTTGTAAGGGCAAGGCCCAATGTGCTTTGGCTTTTTTCTGTTACCTAGTGTACTTATAGCAGTATAGCTAATCCTTAAAATGGGGGAGAGGGGCAGCAGCAGGTCGAATGTGTTTTGATACAACAATACAAGCCTTATGATAGGTCTACACCGTTACCACTAAGTCTGCCCAAAAATGCGAATTAGTAGATTACAAAAGTAAGATGAATTCGAAAATATCGGAGCAAAAAATACGTGCAATCACTGGACAGCAATTCTTGACATATGAAATTGACGGTTAGTATCCTTTTTGTTTTGTGTTCTGCCAATATTCATTCTAAGTTTATTTTTTAACCATCTATCCTCTTATATGTTTTATGAATTTGAGATATATTGTGATTAAATACCCAATCCCACATTTTTTTTAATACATAGAAACGACCTGACATATTACTCCATTCTCCATCTTTTCATGACCAGACTCGGGAGAAGCAAATTATTACACAATAGGGGAACACGGGGCATTATGGGCATGTTTAATATGGGCACCCTTATGGAGCCCTAACTCCTAGTTTGATATAAATGCTAGGACTCAAAATGAATTTAGTGAACTGTTTTATGAACACCATGTCAATTTTTCAGCCCATGATTCTAAAACAATGAAGAAAAATATGAATTAAGATTTGACAGCAATATGATAAAAATTTTACTGTCTGGGAAATAACAAAGTCTGGGATAATACTGACTGAGTGTACCCATCCATATCAAGATTGTTAATCCTACGTATGGGGGGTTGTGATTTTAGTGTACCCATAGCAGGATAGTCAATCTTGCGTATGGGGAACGGCAACGGTCCGAATCGGATTCGATGCAACGTCGGGATGAGACCACCGAGCCGCCCATTATAAGAATTTAGAAGTCTTAAAAAAAAGCATGAGTTGAAAAGAATATGGTTTAAAGCAAATGACGTTTTTTTTCATTTATTGCGAAAGAAAAGGCAATTTGATCTATTCATTTCACATAAAAAGCTGGATGTAAAACAGCAGTTTTAATTTCATAGCTTTTGAACATTAGATTTTTGTTAAGAGGGCTTATTTAATTTTTATTGAAATACATAACATTAAACCTCTGAATAATGTGAAAAACTTTGTATTTGGATATAAATTAGAAAAAAATACAGCATCAACCTATTAATATAGGTGCCCATATTGCCCCGTGTTCCCTACAACTGTACTGTACAGCAACTCCCCGATACATGCTAATGCATGGGACTGAAAGCTCTAGCGTATCTAGAGTTTATATCGCGTATATCGAAATTCCTTAGATATATTGTTTATACTTCATGACGAAGAGGTGAAAAATTAATTTGCACATGAATTTGTTACAAAATTATGCGAATGCATTCAATTAAAGCTAATTACAGTAATTTCCCGAGTTACACGGTTCTCGAAATAAGCGGGTTCGAAGATACGCGGTTTTGTAAATTTGACAGTTTCATGGGAAAATTTTACTGATTTGACACATAAATTGTCAAATAGAAAATAATTTTAATTTTTGGCATAGTTTTTAAATAACGAAAATAGTATAATTACACTGAAATCCTGCACAAATTCAAAAATGAACGAGAATATTATTTACAAACACAAATTTTACGATTCTGGCAGTATTTTTGCTGAAATTGGTCTGATTCAACTTACGCGGATATTCGAGTTACGCGGTTTTCTGTGGAATGCGTAATCCGCGTAATTCGGGAATTTACTGTATAAATATTTTTATGTCATACTTGAGCTACAGGAACTACAACAAATTCAATTATACAAAGCATAAAGCATTAAATTTGCTGGATTTACTAAAATATTGATTAAACGAAATGAACTTTGTCTTTTTGCAACGCTAGCGTAATTTGGAATCGCGTCTATCGAGTATGGTGAATTGCGGAGTTTTGCTGTACTGGTTTCGGTTGCCTGGCCATGTTATACGCATGAACCCGGACGACCCAGCCCGTAAAGTCCTCTTCGGCAGTTCACATGGACAGAGGAGGCGTGGTAGGCCCAAGCTAAGGTGGGAAGATGGCGTTGATGCGTCCGCCATCAAAGGCCGGGACTGAGCCCGATGAGTAGGCGCGAGACCGTGACACCGGTGCCGGAGTGTGTTACAGCAGGCCATGATCGCGAAGCGGTTGTAGTGCCCGACGAGAAACTCATTCAACAATACGACATTTCAGTAAAATTATTAATGCTTTCTATCATTTTCCATTTGTGAGGAAATAAAACTCAAAATATGCTGGCTGTGAGACAGGAGTTTTCCCGTTGTGCAAAAAGCCGTAGCATCTTTGCACCAATCAATTTACTACTTTTTATTCTCTTCTCTTTAATCCGGTAACAATTCATTTTGTTCATTTCCTAATCTGAATGGTTTATTTCTCGGCTCTTTATGTACCTTATGTTATTGATCGAGTTGAATAGTTAATTTTAAAACAATAACTCAAAATAATGGGATTTTGGCCAATATTTATTTTATTTTTTTTTTTCTTTAGTGACGGCCTGGGCGTATTGTGTGACTAAGTGTACCCGTCCATATTAAGATTGTAAATCCTGCGTATGGGGGGTTGTGATTAAGTGTACCCATAGCAGGATAGTCAATCCTGCGTATGGGGGCCGGCAGTGGTCCGAATGAGAATCGAACCGACGACGGGCCTTTTGACAGCCCTACGCCGTAACCACTGGACCACCGAGCCGGCCCTCAATATTTATTTTATATCTAACTAACATTTCGAATACCATTTAAATATAGCGCCTTTTTTGTAGAAATTTTGAATATGGCTGAATAATGATCAGACGTAGATGCCAAACATAAATTTGGGATACTAAGATGTTTTCGGACACAGGCGCTCTAGCTGGCAGTGAAAAACGTTTTCGTGGTACGGGCAACATTTTTCTAGGTTATTTTTAAATCACTGTTCAAATTTGAAATAAAAATTTAAACCAATTGTTTACAGCAACTTTTCTTAGCATTTTGTTGGTAATAGCTATGTAAGCAGTTGTTTCAATTTTACATAATTATTTTTAATTGTTCTATTTGAATATTTTTTAACAGCAAAAGGAATTTAAAAGTCTCAAAACAAATCAAAACAATCTTCTAACTCAATTCACAAGGCAACATTAACAATTATTACATGAACTTCCTGTAATGTTCAAAATTAAATTGTTCAATTGAGCATGATAAAAAACTGACACCTCTAAAATGTTAATCTTTTTATCTTTTATATTGCAAACAAGAAAGTTTTCAATAATAAAAAATTAAAATGGATAGCTCCTGTTACCAGTTTCCAAAATTTTCTAAATGATGTTCAAACTTAACATTGTGAATCGAATTTAATAACTTCAGTTACGTTTCATATGTTATACAGTCTATTCCCGAGGCACGCGAGTTACGCATTCTACAGAAAACATTTAAAATACTTTCATCAAAAATATTGCCAGAATCGTATAATTTGTGTTTGTGAAATTTTTTTTAGCACGTTCAAAAAAAAAATTATTTCAATTGATTTGTACAGAATACCAGTGTAGTTGAATGTTTTTGTTATTTAAAAACTTTGCCAAAAATTCAAATATTTTTTTTACATTCTATCCATAATAATTTGCACACGGAGCAGTCAATCTCCGAACTGCGTAATTCGGGAAGAGACTGTATTACACGTTTAAAATAAAAATTCATTAATTTGGAATATTACAAACTGAAACAAATAAAATATTAGCCTGTTGTATACTTTTCCAAATGTTTCGTAAAAATGGAAATAAAATCGAATCAATCGAAAATAAAATTCATAAAAATATGTTGTAGTAGTAATGTAAGTAATAATAGTTGTAATAAAAACAATTTTAATTATGCTAGCACATTATGTGTTGAGGCTATTCTCATCGCACTATAAATCCTGTTACGATTAAATATTATGATGCACTTTAACGCAGGAATAAATCACGAAAAATGTATTTACCCTTATCTTAGAGCACACGGTTGTAAATACACTTACCAGTGGGTTTTAGCCTCTCGTACTGTGAAAGCTGATTAAAGTCTTCTCGCTGAAGACATTGTCGAGTGACGAGATACGACAGCTCACTGTATTTCGGCTTCTCTTTGGATGTTCTTTTGAAGCCACGATTGTTGTGCGGATGCATGCAGTAGAACAAAAAAAAAACAATTCAATTAATAAACCACATGTATTAATTTCTAGACAGGTATTGTTTTCGTTTCGATTCTCTTTTTCGATGAGCACTCACTGTCGTTGAGTATTTACAAAATGTTGCACAAACCTGTCATCTTCCAGTGGGGCTTTTTGATTGATCATACTGTTGCTAACTGGCAGAAGCGCGCAGCAAAAGTGTGTTTTTTTTGCGTTTTGTGTTATTCACGGCAAAAGTCAAACTACACAACTGCTATATAGGTATCCACCGGCGATGACGCGACCTCGATTGGCACGATTTTCTTTTCGCTACCGCCACGCGCAACAGTAGCAATCATCAACAGCAAAAAATAGTTCACTTTTTCACACTTGCATAACGTTCCGAAGGGAGGAAACTCTCTATAACTTAGTGTTTTGTTAAGTCGATGTGATCATCAAGCACACGATTAGCTGGTTATAACTGTCCAATGTAGCTTGGCACCAGGAACCAAGCTTGGTGTTCTGTTTTCCTCCTTTTACTTTCAACCGATGCCGTGTCACATATTTCGGTAGAACAAGAGATGTGATTGAACTTTATCAATCAAAATGCGATGGCGGCTAATTAATGCCACTCTGTAGAGCGCGATCTTACGCGCCGATGCTACGATGTTCCGGTTACAGTTTTGGTGTCCGTACAACGATCAGCTGGTAACTGGTACGACAACAGTTGAATACGTTCTGAAATACGAAATGGAATCGCGTTGTACACAATCATCATGGTAGGAGGCTCTCTTCAATACAGTGAGGTCACCAAGCTCACTCTCTTGGTCTCTCTTTCTTTCTTCCTTACTCTCTTACTCTCTATCTCTCTATCCGTATCTGATCTGATCTCTGATAACGCGCTAATAGATTGTGCTACACTGGGAACACATAGTACTAGCGAACCAGGTTGGACTTGATGTGAATGCCCGTAACGCTCACCAAAAATTTACCAAAAACCAAAAAAACCAAAAATTAATTGTTGTACCCGTGGTCCATAAAACTTGGCACAACAGTACAAGTTCACTTAAAATCTCTGAGCTATAGCGCAAAGAGAACGATCGTATGTATGAAACGATAGACTGATCTCAACACTCTTCTCTCGGTACGCGCTTTTTTGTTTGAACGCTGCAGCGCAAGCAGCTTATACTGACCTGGACTGGGGCGCTGACTTGACGCTTGGTCGGAACTGACAATCGAAGAAATTTAATGCATGGCATGAAACTCTTTCAGCCATTACTTTGATAAGGTTTCCTTGTCAACCAAGTCGCACTTTCTCGCACTTTAAATGACTTATATTTCGAAGGACACTCTGTATGTCTAAGACTATTGAAACTATTGAGGGATTGCTCTTTCCTTCAAAACGAAGAATACTGCATATGTTAAGGCAAACCGTTTTAACAAACTTCCTCGTTCGTTGTTCGGTGTCAATGTTGAACTGAACGCTTGTCACCGTTACTGTTGGTTGGTCTTGCGTGTCGCTAATAAGAAACACCTGGATTGATAGTTTGATTGCTAAATAACCAGGCTTGTCCTTAGCAAGTAGCCATGCAAGCTCAATGATGATCATAATCTTTACAAATACACAATCAATTTCGTTCTATTATTTGTTGCGTCGACGGGATGTTGTGGTAAAGATGAGTTATATTCAACTGAATACTATAGCTTATGCATCCGATTTATTCCCTCATTAATAGTCTCGTTTTAGAGTTAGGTTTAAAAATGGGTTTAAAAAATCGTATTTTAACATGTGTAATTAACCCTACAATTGTTTTGATGTTTTTTTAGATAAAAGTATTTAATTTCAATGCTACAAAACCGCAATTTCCTGCCTCAGCTGGTGTTATCCTGTACAGTAACTCCCCGCTATACGCAAATATGTATGCGTATTGCTAAATTGCGTATATATAGTAAAGGGGTAGATCACGTAACTCGAGAATATTACTTAACCGGTATTATTTAACGGTATTGATAATGAAATAATGTGTCATTTTATGTATGTGATAATTACTACGAAAGCGGCTTAATTACAGTGAACTTCGATTGCGATTACAATTACGATCGTGATAATACGAATTCAAGGAGCATATAAACTTCAGAGCATAACCAAAAGTTTATTATTTGATTGTTGGCTACTATCTTGCTGCTGGGATTATATTCTTCCTATTTTTTCTTCTATTTGTGTGTTGGCGTACCCATGGCAGGAATCCTACGTAAGAGATTCCTGTGATGAGCTCGTCCAGGCGCCCATTGTACAAATTCGTTTTTTTAATCAATTTCCATTTTTTTTCGAAAAATTGTGAAACGTTGATGCATCAGAATGCATGTTTACCAATTGCAAATTACATTTATTGGCGAAATATGTTGAAAACAATATGGAATTTTCCATAGACTTCGCTCAATGACAAACGAATCACGCTGTTTATGTTTTACTTCCGCACGGACCGTTTGGCGCATTTATATTGATAATAAATCCAAATTCTTCTTCTCTTATCGATGAATCAAATGGTAATTGACGCAAATTGAAAAGTTATTCTGATAAGGTGCTACAATGCGTTACACAATGTACAGAAATGAGGCAGCAGCATCATCTGATATGTTACAACATTATCAACAAGTATGAATTTAACAGCAAGTCCTACAGTCATGAAGATTGTTTAGTTAGGATTATTATTTCATTATAATGAAGATTATTTAGTCATATATATAAAGTGTATATTCTTTAAAACAATCCCCTGTCTTCAAAACAAAACTTGTACCTATTTTCTCAGACAAGCAGGATGTCGAGATTGGCACATACAGATTGATTCTTATCAATTGTCAATCTTGGAGATCGTATGAATGAAGGCCAAACTTGAGTCTAATTTTAACTACATTTCTCGGATAGATACGGCAATGGATGACAATGAACCACTGAAAATTGATTCTAATCAACAGTTTTACGTCAATTGAATGTGTTTGTGTTAGTCAATTGAGTATATGATGGCATTTTGAAGGTTCAATGCTGTTTTATACAGACATTATTCATGTGATTAGCGTTTAGAAGTTGGTGTACTGTTTTCCTTTTTTTATCTGATTTGAGATTTCGAGGTGACGTCAAATACCCTCTTCTATTTTATGTTCAGTCATTAAAGATAGGTATTTTGTGTTGCTTTTTTTGATTTCCGTAGTAATGGCCAGGCCGTGTTGCTTAAACCTTATTCCTAACAACAGAAATCAATATGAACTGCTCATACTGCTAAGAAAACCTGTACTAAAGTACCATAAACAATCATAATCAACTACTATTGTCTATAATTATGTAAATCTGTAACAAATTAATTTTTAAAATATATTTTAAAATATATTTTTAAAATACCTAAAAGCCTACATGTGTGGGAATGACAATTAAAACTTAAAATGTTGATTCGATGAAAGGGTTGTTTAAAAAGGATCTAACAAAGATGTAGTACATGGAAAACAGGCCTTATAGTGAATACTTGTTGAAAGTGTAATACGTTCTTTAATGTCTATTTGAGATAAAACGAGCTAATTCAAATCGAATACATTTCAGGGATATAAAAATGATCTTCAATTATCTTATCTGTACACATAATGAATAAGCACGTCTTAAGAGATAACGTGCGAAAGGCATATAATTAAAGCAATCAAAATCAACGTTCAAATTAAATGAAGACAAATGTCAACTTGCAGTGACAAAACTGACAGTTTTCTGATATGGCTTAAGGCAACAGGTGATAGATAAGACATAAACGAGCAATACACACAAACTGATACAATGAATCTTACATGATTTGTTATATAATCTTCCGAATGTAGCTAATAGCCCTAAACCGGTATACTTCACCAAAATGCATACCTTTCTATGTTCTTTAGTAATCTGCATGGGTTGCAAAATTGCTCAAACCAAACTTACACCAATCAAATGAAGACAGAGTGATTTGTTATCGATAGTTTTGCGGTGGTCAATCTCGAAAATTCATTCAATCACACACATAAATTGTTCACAATCGAACGCACCACACTGGACCATGTCTTAAGGTCACAATTGAATGTCTGTGTCCGCTTTTAACGCAAATGACGGACAAACTAACTGCAATGGTACCACTTTTGTCTCAGCTGTTTGGCGATTACTGTACGTTTGTTTACCGAGCCTCGAATCAGAGAAAAGAACGAACTAAACGAAGACCGATAATGGAACCTGAGAGCGAACATGTGCACCGCATGTCGTTCGCAGAGAAATGGTTGTCCGAAAATATGCGCTTGCGTAGAAGCCATAGCAAGGAATAAAGAAGCCAGAGAAGCAAACGTATTAATTGCACCCTAAAGGAGAGGAGACACATGTGGCAAGCTCTTCAGTATCATGGCAGGAAATAAATTCTCTAAAGAGCCCTTCTATTTCTCATACTCGCTCTAACTGTTTTTCTTGACGGTTTTTTTTTTTCATTTTTATATTAATTTAACTACAGAATACATGTTTGGCATAAACGTTGAATCAAACCTGTTACAAACTTAAAACGTGTGTTTGTAGAATTTTTAAATGCTGGGTTTTGGGAAACTCAAGGAACCTTTACATTAGTGAATATATGAAAAGTTTTGCTCTGAAGCAATTTTGATTGGAAACAACGATGATGTGACTGATATAGAAATCCTTAAATGTTCAATGATATCCATATAATACGTATATACGTATATTTCCAATTTCTCTATATGTAAAAATAATGTTATCTTTAGCCTGTAGTGAAATTTACGAATAAAAAAATAATAGAAAAAGTAAAACCTGCTCATACTCATTTGTCTGTTGCTTGTAATAATTCAATAGATACACCGAATAATATCTTTTATGGATAAAAAATATAAAGAAGTTAATTAGCTACATTTTTAATTGATTAGAAAAAATGACAGTCTCCTTGTACAATTTGTACCGATTTTCACATAAATTTTTAATACGTAAGTAATGAATTTCTTTTCTAGCTTTGATATCTAAATTATATAAATAAGACATTACACTAATATTAGTGTGAAATTGTACCAACCCTAGAGTTCTAAAAACGCGGTTTGCCTTAGTGGTGCAACAATTTTTGCTCAAACTCAAACACAACTCTTCCCTTCAGCAGACAGTTCAGACAGCACCAATTTACTGCCCACTGATACCTACGAAAACAAAAGTTGTGCCGATAACGACGAAAACAATTCGGAAACACTGATGTACGAACTGGCAATTGTCAACGGACGTGAGGTAGGGACCAATGTTTTATAGCATGCTAATCTAAGATAGTTTAAAGGCTCACATATAGGTGGAGCTGTTGTGAAATTGTAGTACAGTACACTCTTCAAATACGTAGTTTTTGTATTGTGATATAAAAAAAGATCACACCATATTAATCATAAATTCATCATCATAAATCAGCAATCATATTAAAATTTAAGAAAATGTTGCGAAAGCGACAATCAAAACAAAAACAATTCATCTTTATATCCTCTTATTCTACTTGGGTGGCACTACAATCCTTGTAGGGTAAGAACTTTCAGAGCTCTAATTTGCAGCTTAACATGTCCTTTAGATGGTCAATTATTTTTAGGCCGAGAAACTTTAGACTAGCAAGAATGACTATGACCAACGTCACACAAAATGTGTACTCAAGGGGGATGAGCTTACCTGTTGCTTTTTCAAGCTAGTAATGGGGAGGGGCATCCGCGACTCGGAAGTGGATATCTTGGAAACTATCTTCTATAAATCATTCCCGATCTTGGCATACGCTGACATACAGACCATTGGTCTTTGGCCCTCCTATTTAGTGGAAAGATTGTTGCGAATTGTATCATTTGTTGGATCGCGAAAGATTTCATCGTACATCTTATCTAGAGTTGGGAGATTTGAAACGAGCCCAATCCATTGGTTCGGAGTGAATACTTTACTTGTTACGAGATTATCGCGAGTAAGAAAGATAAGATCAATGTGGGGCAAAGATCATGTATGAAGGAGGTCGATTGTCTAACGCCGATATAACGGAAGAGCAAAAAAATCCTATAATCATCCCAGGCAAACACAGGTTGAAGGAGTTAATAACCAGCAAATATCATACTATACTTCGTCATGCTGCAATTCAGTTAACGATCAACACAATACAGCAGAAGTATAAGCGCGTAACGTGGTAAAACGTTCAATTTTGTGAAATGTACGCGACGAAAGTGTTTCAATAACTGATCACTGACTTACCAGTGCAGAGAATAAGCGAGCTCTGAGCCGTTCTCTATGGGCCGGCTCGGTGGCCCAGTGGTAACGTCGTAGTGCTGTCAAAAGGCCCGTCGCCGGTTCGAATCTCATTCGGACCACTGCCGCCTCCCATACGCAGGATTGACTATCTTGCTATAGGTATAGTTAATCACAACCCCCCATATGCAGGATTAACAATCTTGATATGGATGGGTATACTCAGTCAAAGAAAGAGCCAAAGCACCAATGGTGTTCTGGTTAGGACTTGACCAC
>KB671484.1:118093-181373 GCA_000349105.1 Anopheles epiroticus | reverse complement strand
AAATAACATAATAATCAAATAGTTTTCGGACTTCTGTAGTTTTATCTTGGCAATTTTCGTTGTTTTCATTATTTAGTTTTGTGTTTTTGTAACCGTTCAGTATACTTTTCTGAACCAACGCTTTTGGAAATTTGCTAAGCTAAATTTTAGCGTGCCTACTGCAGGCCCTCTGATTGCGGTCGTGACTTATGTTGCACTTGCACTGGAGTTGTTGCGGATGCACCAGTGTCTTAAAAATCCACGATCGCGCTCCGCAAAAGGGAAAGGCGCATAGGTGGCCCGCATGAAGATGCTAGAAGATGTTAACCAACCGTGGCTGCAACGGTATGAGCTCATGCATGAGCTCACTATCTATGAAGTCTCTCAACTGAACACCGTATGAAACGTTTACAGTGCGGTGCTAAACCTATTAACTTTGATCCATGAATGTTGTCAAATTTACAAACCACGTAACCAAGGCAACAGGGCAAAATATATCTTAGAAATCGCACACCACTTCACAAACAGTGATGCGTAGCTGCAGTGATTTTTTTCCGGCAGCAAAATTACTTACATCATTGAAGGTACGTTCTTGAAACTCTGGTGAAATTTAAACAATCCTAAAAGAATTTTGGAAATATATCAACTCAAAACGAGGATCTTCTTACCATTCGGACTGCGGCCGCTCCCCCTGTGCATGACTTTCTTGTTTTGTGTACACTAAGACACAGCCCCCCGTACGCAGGATCAACAATCTTGATATGGATGGGTACACTCAGTCACAGAAAGAGCCAAAATACATTAATGCTCTGGTTAGTCCTTCACCCTACTGGGTTGTTGTGCCACCCAAGAAGAAATTGATATCGCGGACCGCACGTTACTGCAATGAGTAAACGGATGACACTCTTCTCAACGTTCCTGGGGATGTGGTACCAGCGATCACTTATGACTTAGACCACCTATAGGCCTGTTCACGCTTTCTTCTACTTTTTGCTTCTTTTATTACTCACCGCCAGCATGATTTTGGTAACGTATAAGATAATAGTAGAAATAACCTACACAGCATGGGCAGGTATCACATCAAAAGACTAAATAAAAGTGGTTTCTTGAAGGCCTTGCTTATCATGTTTATTTGAGAGTGGACCTTACTTCTCTCTAGATTACGTTCACGTCTTATTCAATGGCTGATTAGTATCACCCTTGTTTTGTGGAATACTTTAAAAATGTTTCATGTTTCGGTATTAACTATTGATTATTATTGAACAACATATGTGTAAAAGAAAAAATCATGCTGATGTGTTCAAAATCACCCCAATTTATTTGAATACATTTAAAACTCTTAAAGCCACAAATATTAATTTAAGTAGGAACCTTTGACTTCCCTTTAAGATAAATTTAAGGACACTAGCATCACGACTAATTGACTGTGTATTGGGTGTACACTCTCGTTTAATTCATAACTGTTGTTGTTGTTGTTGTTTTTGTGGTCGAGTTGTACTATTTGGTGTAAAATGACTTGCAGACAATTGGTAACGCCAATTGCTTACTTCTAGATCTTCGTCTAAATCGGTTAAAATAGCAACAGGTCGCTCAATCCTCATCGTGTACGGGGATCGATGCGTTCTTAAGATATTGCGATTGCTGGCACTCACGCCACTGCTAGCTCCTGTACCAGAGCTAAGACTTTCGCTAAGTTTGCGAAAATTATCTCCGTAGAGAGGGTTAGTTCGTATGACACGCTCGGCTGTTTTGATTCGGTGATGGCTAATAGCTGTTACGTTGATTTCGTCCTCATCACCCATGCTACTCACGTCAGGTTTTTTTCGTCGATTCTTCCGATCGAAAAGATTTGACCGGAAGAATAGTTTATGTCATAACATACTAGATAAGCTGGAGTTTGTGTTTTTCTTCAAAATATAGACACAAATGCAAAGCACTGCTAATAGCATACAAACTAAGGTAAGCATAGAAAAAAAGGCATGCTTATATTTGGAAGCAGCTGCAGTTTCTCGGAATAGATCTTGCTGTTCTTCAAGCGTTAGATCAATTCGTCGGTTCCGCAGATTGTCTCGATTTGTTTCGTTCATAATTTGACAGAGCTTGGGAAGGAACTGATCCCAGAAACTGTCCATTTTTCGCAGATAGTAAAAATACTCCGAATCTCTTGTACCGGTCAGATAGATCGCATTCTTAGACGTTCTCATGTTGTCCTGGTCTGTTTGACCATTAGGGCTAAGGTTATAAGGGTTGTTCGTGTTATTTATGTTAGCTGACGGCTCTTCCACTCCTGTTGCGCCAATGATGTTTTCTTCTATTTCTTGTAAGTTATCTTCAAACGTGTTTTCAAAAGAGGTGTGATCATTTCGACGGAAAATCTCTGGTTTTGCAGATATTAACTTAATGTATTTAAATTCGTTGCTATACGGAGCCCAAGAATCGAATTGTCGGCCGGGAGTTGGGTTACTGAAACAAAAAAAAACATGTACAATCTGTAAGAGTAGTGATGGGTAATGTGAATCATTCGCAATGTGAAAGCGACCCGACCCGGAGTCATGCAGTGAATATGCACGAAAGCATAAGCTACTCCAACCCGTTAGTGCAGCGAGCCCGGATCAACTCGAAACGAATCGGTTGGTGCACGAAAGCATAAATCGTTCTGACCAGTCCTCTGTACAGAGTCGGTTCAATGCGATCATAGCGTTCATTGCTATAATAGGTTCAATGCTATCCGTAGGTGCAATGATCAGTAGATAAACGTAAGCATAAGCGATCCTGACCCGTAGGTTGGTTGGAGTCCCAAAATAAGTTCAAGCTGGCAGCTTCAAGTTGATGCAGCTAGTTCAAGTCGACCAGAATGATCTATAGGTACATCGACTTCGTGTCAATATGCATTCGCCGCACCAGCGGGACGGACTGAACCTATTATAGCTTGATCTGGTCTGAACTCGTGGCACCAACGCTTAGAGACATATTAACTTCATATGCGGTAGCGCACCTACCACCATCTTTGCACATACTGAACCTACTTTCACTTCTGGGGTCGACCTGAACGATTCAGCGTCGCTTACGAATGGCTCCTACCTGTTAGGTGTGATTCAACTCGCACATAACTAATTAAAACAATAAACTTACCCGCCTTTAATGAACTCTGTGAACAAAGATCGTATTTTTTTGCACAACTTGTCCTCCACAAGCGATAATCGTCTGCGTCCTATTTCTCTGTACAGGCTTGGTCCCATGAGAAATGGTAAATCTGATGAATGAGATGCTCCTCCAAAAAAGTTAATTCTTCCTCTCATGTCCATCGAATTAGGATGATGAAAAAGATACACGTATATGTTACTGGCGTTATTACGGGTTTCAATTTTGTTTTCTGCCTTTACAAATTCACCCTCCACCGTTCCGATCGACACTAGCCTTGGAGAGTGAACTTGAGCACTGAGAGCATTAAGAGTCCTATAAAAAGGTATTTCGTAGCGTGTCTCGGACATTATTTTAATTATTCCGTGTATATAGTGCACGGTAGTTTGAGGTATTTGATCAAAGTAACGCCAATTGATAGTTTCGCGTATCTGAAAATGAAAACAATTGCAAGTTAAAAATAAGTTTAATGTTTTGCTGTAAATAAAGTCATACCTGATCTTGTCCAACTCCTTGAAAATCGTATCGCTCGAGAATGTTAGGAATCAAAGTGTCGTTTATATATTTCTTTAGTGAATCAATACTTTGGCGCGCCAGCTCTATCCATTTGCTATGTAAAAATCCACCTTCGTTACTAGTAATACCAAAAATAACGGGCATATCCTCCATGATCAGAGATTTCATTTTAAATAACTTTTGTGGATCATCCACGACGTATCGTTTGTCTAAAGGAAGATAGTGTTCTATAATTGGCCCAAGATTGACCGTGTAGTTTCCGTTACGATAGACATACTCATAGGCACGAAGCAGATCGTGAATGCTCTTCTGCTGTAGGCATTTCAATACATTCTTTCCAACGTCATAATTGCATGCCAAAATTTTAACAATTTCTTGAGAAAGTTCTGTCCCATCGTTTACCTCCGAGTATGGGGAAAAGATTGTGCCCGACATTATGATGGCTCGCGCAAATAAACCTCTTGCTCGCGGGCTAACCATATGGCACATTACGTTTGGTCCTCCAGTTGTACCATGTCCAAGAAGAGTTAATCGATTCGTATCACCGCCAAACTTTTGTATGTTATCCTTTATCCAGACAAGTGCCAGCTGTTGATCAAGTAGGCCAAGGTTTCCCGGTGCATATTTATGTCCAAGCGATAGCCACCCAAATACATTGCTTCTGTACTGCACAGTTACAACGATAATCCCATCAGCTGCAAGATCCAAGCCGCTAGCACGATTAGTATTCCAATCAAATGCCATTTCCTCTCCTGTAATCATTACCAATACGGGGAATCCCCCATAACGTATTGCGGTCTCTGGAACCCATACGTTCAAGTATAGACAATCTTCACTAGTTTCTCGCGATCGGAACTGATTCTCATTAGCCGAATCTTCGTAGCTACTGTTTTCGATTTGGGGACAGATCGGTTTGAAATCCCGAGCGTACAATGTTCTGTTCCAGCCGGGACTCGGTACTGGAGGCACAAAGCGTAACTCATTTACCGGAGGTTTTGCATAAGGGATACCAAGGTATGTGTAGATAGGTATGCGCGATGTTTCAGGAAAAACTTTAAGCTACAAAAAAATAGAATTTTGAAATTAAAGCAGAAAATAATGAGTTAAGGATAGTTATTTAATCGCCTAACGATAGTTTCTATCTTACCCCAATAAGTGTTCCTTGACTTAGAACGATGGTTGCGTCTTGGGTTTGGCATGCAGAAAATCCGATAGAAAGTATAAGGATCCAGAAAAACAGCAATTTGTATTGCCGCGTTTTTATAGTTGCCATGTTGCATATAGTATTTCTGGATCTCTAAACCATACAACCTAGTTCCAAAGATATGAAAACAATCGACAGTAAATAAAAATAAAACAACAAATCGATAATCGGAATTCGGAAAATGCAATATTATAGTTTGACATTGTAAATACAGTATTTTATTCATAAAGTTCAAACCGATTAGTTGAAAAGGAAGGAAATAAAACCATGAAAGGATTATTCAAATAAAGAATGCCTTAGATCATGCGTGAATGATTTTCTGGTTTTAGTGAAAAGTCAAGAAAAACAAATAAAACAAATACTTTAAAGGTTGAAAAAAAATAAAATCTTAAAAAATAAAAAAAAATTTACATCAAACTTATAAATGATTCGACTAATAAAAAAATATCTCTCTCTCTCTCTCTGTTGTACTAGTCTTTATAATGTTCAAGCATTCGTTCAAATAGCACCATAACCGAGTTTTCCACGTACCGCACAATCCGGTTTCACCGTATTTTATTTGATCAAACATGTGAGGAACTCGTTCCTCTATCTGCCACAAACACATAGAAGCTTATTCCAGATTGATCATTAGCATGAAAATAACCTTCAAAAGCCACAGTTTACCACCGAGAAAAAAGAAAAAAAAAGTTTTGTCTCATGAAATGCGTTGTTCTGTTTTCTCTTCTGCTTCAATCCCTTCAGCGCTGGAGTGACAATGAATGTGGTTGCAGCACTGGTTCATTCGGTTGAGCGGTTCCGGCTTTTCTGAACCATTGTTATTGTTCACGATGATGAGGGTGACGATGATAGTGAATTTATTGCGTTGTTTGCTTTTTATAATAACACTTGTACAAATTCTACAGCAAGAACATGTAAGGTATGTTAAATTTAAAAAAAATACTTACAATTATTATAATATAGTTTCATAACTACATGAACAGCTCGCATCATTTTACTGGTGGGTAAAGAATTTTTTATATTTTTGTTTATGGTACTTATCAAGTTAAGGTAAGTTCACTTATGGGTTTAAAACAGATATTATTGCTTTCAACAAATCTAAGTATGATTTAACATCACTTATTTCAATATATTCCACAGCATTCACAACTGTATTGTAAATCGTTCCGCACTAGTGACGAACACATTCAATTATTTACTCGTGTCGCAGCACTTGCTCCAAAGTCGGAAGAAAATGTAACATTATAACTTTCAGAAATTGCAAATTTGAACAGAAGTTTTATTTTAACACAAACACGCATAGAAGATGTAATATTCACTAAATAGCTTAAAGTGTGATCTTCAGGTTGCTGATCGCATTTTATAATAACGAACCGATGAAAAATTATCACGTGTTATAAATGTATCCATTGTACTGTCCAGAGCGTCATCCGAAAGAAATCCGAACAGGTGGAATTGCAGATTGAAACTGACCTCCCAAGCTTAACCAATTTAGTCATACCCCGTTTTTCCCCATGCGATGTACCTGTACATCGTGACAAATGTCGCTCACTGTCATGAGGAGTAGTGTGCGTAAATGGTAAAAATATATCATTTTGGGGAACTGTTCAGAACAAAAGCATGTTGCGCTGCTGGAAGTGTATGCTTCACATGGTTGATTTGTAGCGTACTTCCGGTTGGCACACAACTATAGGTTAGATGATTTTACAGTACAAACATGTATGCGTGTTATTCGGTATGTTAACTTTTGAAGGCAATTGTAAGGCTGTGTGTTGATTTAATTTGAGGACTAATTAGGTTTACCTTTAATCTCAAATGTCGGCAATACACTTAAAATCATTATTTCCGTGATCAGTTTATATGCGGAAGTAACCAAAGCATCTCATTTTTTTAATTAAATCAAATGTAGATTTTGTTGTTTTTAAGGTGATTTCATGGTTAATAATACAAGTTGTTTTTATGCAAATTTTAATTTGTAATTTGCTTTGATTTCTTCACAACTTTGTTTGATTAAATTTTCAGGATCTCCTCCTCATATTTGGGACTAAATATACTGCAATTGTCACACTCAGTAGATGTGCCGCTGAATTAATGTAACAGAAACCAACAAATCTTGCATGATTTTTTTGTGGTTGGATGCTAAAACACTGGGTTTTTTTTATTACAACAATAGAAAGAAGTGATTCTCAGAATGCAACTCACTGTTTTCAAAAATTCTTTCGTTACTGTATTCAATCTTTGATTCATCAAGTAATACGAATTTTTGAACCAACAGAGATGTATTTGAGCCTTTTTTAGTTATTTTGTGTGCATCTTATCACGCACTAGCGGGATCGACGTTGTCCTTCCCATTTATTTAAAAAAATACATTATTTCTTAAAATCTCTTAATATGCTTAATATTGGTTTTTCTCTATTTTAGTCTTTTGCAGCTAAATATATACCAGAGACATGACCTGCCGAATACTGATTACACGAAAAAACTCTGTTAGGTACATTTGATCACATTACAAGGTACACACCTATCGAAAAGAGCTACAATATGATAGTTTAAAAGTGTCACGCTCATAAAGTCTAAGTGATAGAGTTTTGATGTATTTTTTTCTTTAAATTTAGGATGTTTTATCTATTTGAAGTAATGGGAAAAAAGAAAGATGTTTGAGCTTTAAATGAAATCTTGAATTATATTCCTTTTTAACTTAAATGAGTAAAATAAGCTAAAAACAATTATATGATACTATTTATATGAATTATATGATACATATTTACCTAAAACTAATAAAAAGAAGATAAAAAATATAAAATAATTTTATTTTCTTTTTTCACTAAAATAGTCAAACCGTATTGCTAAGTAATGCACAATAATTGAAATTTATAAATAATAATAGCAAAAGATAAATTATAAACAAGAAATTCTGTTTAAAACTGTTCATTGTATACACAGATCATTCTAATTTTGTTTTTATTGAAAATGTACGTTCTGCATATCATCGTTTGCTCGAACATTTCGGTTAGCCACACTTGTCCAAAGATGATGATGGTCAACGTTCTATCTTCTTCGAACGACTTTTGGCAAAGAGTTTTAAAGTCATTCGGCAATGCAGTGGTCACCAGTTGCTAAATCTCATGCTGGGAGGTGCTGCATGCCGCAATCGCAATTCAATTCCGCACTCCGATGCTTTCCGAGGCATTGTCGCTAGTGCCTTGGTATCGGCGTTTTCATCGTGCTCGTGGAGGAAACATATGCATGGTGCAGAAGCCTTATTAAGTATTCACGCTTTGTAGATTTTCGCTTGACCGGGCAAACGTTTGATACGATATTTATGAGCTGTTTTGCTGTGTTCTTAAAATTGGTGAATAAAACATTAGCACTCTCCTTGCCGTTTTCTTAAAAGGTCTCCACCCGCCAAGCACTTGAAGCATCCGGCGAACACTTGAATCACCAGATTGCTTACTGTCATCGATAACTGGAGAAGCTGCAGCTGGTAGGATATGTACTGTATACATTAGACCTGCACTTCCATTTTGTGTTAGTAGCTATAGCAAAGATTTTATTACCAAGCTAATCAAAAGGTATGTAATTGTAATCTTAATTAGAAAGTTGATTGTGAATTGAGATCATTTTAGATTAAGAGTATGCAATATAAATATACAAAGTATTACAAAATTTATTGTGACAGGTTTAATCATGTAAAAAAAAATAAATAAAAGCTTACCAATTTTATGTTGAATTATTTCTGACTCCTGCATATGCAGTGTAAAATTTTGGCCTCTGGCTTCTGCTACTGAGCATTTCTATGACTAATCTGAGGCTTCCACATAGGCCTGTATAGAAGTCATCAACAACTAGTTGTAAACTTTGAAGCTGTCATTGGAACACAAACACCGGCAGAATAGAACAAGAGGTTTGTAATGTACATTGTACATTGTGTTACTGTGGTCTTGACGTTCCCTTACGGTTGCGAAGAACAATTGTAAGAGAGGCATTATTCTCTTGGCTTACTTTTGTAGGCCTGCTATGCGTACAAATAACTAAAGACAAGCACATTATTTTATTGTAGCTCCATTACCATATATCATTACATGAAGGAAAGGATATTTGTAAAAACATTTAAGGGTATGATGGAAAAAGAGAGAGGAAATGTATGGTTGGAATGATGCTGGGACAGTAGCTGAGCCTGACATTTGAAAGGAGTAAGCTATGAATAATTTCTTTTGATTCACAGCTTGTGGATGATACATTTGTCCGTTGATGTGCATATTTCCTTTCCATGCGTAAAATATTTTATGTATGATACCGATTCTTGACGATTTTTGCTACATATTTCCGAAACATTTATTTTGTTTGTTATCTTATTTATTGTGTTATATATAAACTTCTTTTATATGTATACTTAAAACTTTATTTTATACTACAACGTATCTCGAAAGAAATAAAAAAGTATTCTATTGAGACAAATGTTTGAAATAGTATTTATTATTCAAGGATGAAACAAGCGAATTCGTTTGAAATTTGTGTTAGAATGTTTTATAATTATAACATATTGTTTAGCAATGTGGCCTTGTTTCGACTTAAGAAAAAAAAAAGATATTTGCTAGACAAAATTATGAACAAAAACCTAAAGAAATTTGATAAACAGCATATTATTAAATAAATATTATGCGAGCGTTGTAAAGTACAGAGAGCTTAACGTTTTATTCACGACAAAAAATATCCATCCTAAACAGGTATTGGCATTTTTATTGCAATAACGTAACAGGTGTATCGAATGTTCGAGATTGTATTTTTTGTAATCTGTTTTCCACCATACTTTGCCATATTTTTGCTTTAGAAAACATTGCACGCACACTCAGCAGTTTAGCCGTAAAAGTTTAAAAATGGAATCGAGATGAGGAGATATGGGGGAATTTTGAGGTCAATGTTGTTACTTTTCACTGAAAAATGTAGCGCAATTTGAATAATTATGATTGATTGACTACATTGACTACGTTTATACTTTTTAATGGTATGTTTCGCAGCTGCTTAGCTTAATGTTAGTTGTGAAAGGACAAGAAAAAGATGGGTAAGCTAAACTTTCATTTTATATAAGATAAATAAAGACTGTTAAAACAGACATTAGTGCTACATTATTGTCAATGGGTGTGATAGTGTATGTGATGTAATATTCTGTATACTATATTTGTTATTTTTTTTAAATGTTCAAAAAGTCTGTACATTTAAATAGTTACTTTTCAAAATGTGTGGCGTATTTTTTGAATATCCAACCCGCGGTTATTGATGGAGAGGAAGAAATAATCGGGTTTTGTGGTTGTGATACGAGCAACAGCAGTCCCTTCGCGCAAGAGGATAGGCCTATTTCAAGCAGTTGGTCCGGTTCATAGGCTTATTATAGGGCGCAACATGCTTTGATTCCTATTCTCACAGCCATTGCATGCAAAAGACAAGCTACCTTGATACAACGGTTACATTAAAATTCACGAAGAATCAAGTCCATTAGTGGCTTACACATGCCTTCGCCAAACAAGGATGGAGAGGAGATGCTGTAATCCTATCAGAAGCGTTAGAAATGGAATACTTGAAAAATATTATTTTCTATGCTGAGTAAATTCGCTTGAGAGATGGCATATTGTCAATTTTATCCATAAGTTGTTGGTAGCTGTAGAGTTACAGTATGTTTCGCAAAGTACGATACAACAACAAGAAGTGTAGGCAATGAATAAGCACCTATAAGATATAAATTGTGTTACTGTGCCTTTTCTATTTGGGTTCTATAGATCTCTATGGATGGAAACAGGTTTATTGTAAAAATTGTACTGATTTTTTCCTGAGTCCACTGACAGACAAGTGCAAATGTGCAAGCACGTTATTGATGTTTGTTCCAAAAGCTACCTGGTTGGAGCACCAAAGCAAAACACTACAGTCGTAAAATAATAATACAACTTGCAACGTTCCACTCCTCCGAGCGCCGACTCCGTTGATGGAGCAATGTTATAATCATAATCGAATTCATGATGGAGGAAGAGGTCAAAGGAATACATTACCTACATCTTGAACGTGGCCGAACCGAAAGAAAGGCGTTGTGATTTACAGACCTGCTGCTTCTATAAATAATGTAAAAGATTTCAATAAATCTAATTGACCACTACGCTTTTTTGCTTTGGTCGATTCTTTACTTTGGATTGGAGGATAGTCTGAGGTATGCGCTCAGCCATCCAAACCACGTATTTCGAAAGAATAAAACAAACATAACGTGATATGAAACAGAACAGGCAGTAGCTTTGGTAATAAAAATCTAAAATGAAATAAAATCATGAACCTTGCGACTGAAACAAGAGCATTGGCGAGGATGCTTTTCGCGTAAAACATTGGTGCTATAAAGTTCTATTGTACAAGCCCTTACAAGATGAAGCATTTTTTCGATTGTTTGTATGGGGAAACGCGTATGATCCTAATAGACAAAAGAAATGGTGAGTCCCATGTGAGTACTGTCCAACCTCCGGCCGGTGGTTGAAGGTATTTTCTACCTATGACCACGGGGTTTGTAAAAGCTCGTGGAATACAGAGAAGCAAAACACCAAATGGAATTGGTCATGCATTATTTAACGGTGAATTTTTATAACCATCCACTGCCATCCAATACTATTTGGTGGTAAGAAATGTCTTAGCTTGAAGCAACCGGGATAATATTGCTTCTGATTGTCTGAATGTTTGTGTTTTAAGCTTTTTGTTATTCTTTCGCCGGTCGCTTGTGCTTTAGGATATTGCTATTTAGCAAATGGTCTCGTGAATCGACAAGCTTAAATTATATACACAATGATCTGCTTTCTTTGCGCTGTTTCCTTCAAGTTAGCTTCTTTTATCATTTTTTTAACCATCATTTGTTAAGAAGTTGGAAAGTATCCTCGCCATAACAGAAATTTATTGAAACTCATTGCAAGGGATCAGTCTGATCACATTTTAAACAAACAAAGTGGTGTGCTGCTGAGTGATGGGTAATTTAAGTGCATGTTGGAGTGTTGGAGAATTGGAGGTGAACTTGGTATTGAATTTGTTTTTGATTACATCGCACTAGTTCTTTTAATTGTGTGCTGTATGAACTAATGAACTACGATCGAGAGCCTGGGAAAAGCTCGAGATCGATAGATTGTTTACTATGTTTAATGATTAATACGATCGTAAAAATTTAATGCTCAACATAATCGAATATTTTTTTTATTCTGAAGAAATTGCTAGGATTTGTAAGAATCATAACATACAATGAATAGAGACTTTTTGAACAGGCCACACAGGTCACACTTTTAGAATTTATTAATATTACCGCAATGAGTCAGCGTACTTAGCATCCGCAAGAAGCGTTACATGTCACATTAACGTTCTACGGTCTATACTTTCCATTTTACAGTGAGCTCAAGAATTGCCACGCCTGGACAGGAAGATAGTTTAAAATCAAGAAATAAATATTCCATCATCAATATTTACCAGCAGTGCTGCTATTCAGCATGAATTCACTGATGCAATTGTTGCATCGATTCGACGATATCGAGTTCATCAAACTCCCTCCTCTGACCTCCATTCTTTTCATAGTTGCGAAATAATGTAATACATTCAAACAACGAACAGCAATATACCAGTTCATATCATTATCTCATCCGAATCTTAACTCAAACACGGATTCTGGCGACCAGACGGTCATTCTACAGCCTGAGGAAGCATCTGAGCATCAGAAAACCTGTCGCTATGGACGAAGCTGGTACTATATCGCACCTATATAGTTCCAGCTCTCACGTATGCCTCTGAGACATGGACTTTGTCCAAAACTGACGAAACCCTCTAAGCCGCGTTCGAGAGGAAGATGCTCAGAAGGATTGTTGGCTCCATAAGTGAAGAGGGACAATGGAGAAACCGATACTACTGCTCGTTAGTGCGGTTCCCGCTTGTGCGTTTGGAGTCGGTTCAACTCAAGTTCACCCGCTTCGCTCTTCGTTCGTGGAGTGCGCAGGTGGATTATGCCTGACGCTGCGCTCTTTTGGGCATTGATTCGCTGCGACAACGACGCTGCAATGCGCAAAGGATGTTTATGGCTGGAGTTCTTGACAGTTGGATCGACTTTGCGGCGCTGCTAACGTGTGTGTACCTATATGTCCCACCGAGATCCCTCCGTGCCAGAGCCCTTCTTTACGGGGAGGACCGTCGCACCCGCTTCGGTTCTTCTAATCCACTGCTTTTAATGTTTCGTGAGTTTAACGCCGTTTGTGATCGTTTTGAACCGGACATGTCGCGCACCGCGTTCTACAACTGTATTCGTCTTGTGCGGTCTACTAATTGTTGACTTGTACCTGAATGTAATTGTTATGTGTTACCAATGTTTCAAGGAAGCCACACACGGGCTGTTGATAAAATAATAATAATAATAATAATAAAATAATAATAATACAACGAAGAACTGTACGAACTGTACAACGACCTTAATGTTGTGCAGCGGATTAAGCTCGCCCGGCTCCGGTGGCGAGGTGAGTGTTGTCCGCATGGACCCCCACGATCCATCCCGTAAAGTCATCTTAAGCCATCCACTCCTCTGTCTCTTAGGACAGAGGAGACGTGGTAGGTCCAAGCTGAGGTGGGAGGATGGCATAGAGGCGTCCGCCAACAAGGCCGGGATAACGGATTGGCAGACGACGGCGCGAGACCGTGGGTGGTTTCGGAGTTTGTCGCAGCAGGCCAAGACCGCGAAGCGGATGTAGAATCGCCCGATAAGTAAGTATCGTGTGGTGGCCACCCTCAACTCGGACCTTAGCTCGAGTTCATTCACCGCAAAGCAACTCGTTATGCCCTCCGTTCCTGGGATGGCAATCTGGATTATAGGACAAGGTGCATGCTTTTTGGGTTGCCAGCTCGTGGTGACCGCGTCTTACAATCTAGGCTTACTTTAAACTCGCCGGGCTCGTCAACAGATCCATAAACCGTCCAATGATCTTTTCATAGGTGGCCTGTATGTGCCAGCCATATCGCTTCAGTCTCGGGCGCAGTTTGGAGTTCCGTTTCCCCGGACTCCTTTTCGATCTCGCAATCCACTGCGAGCTGCAGGTGCCAACCGGACTGATGAAACAGTCACCGCTGAGCAAGTTTACCCCATTTATTGATGAGGAAGGTCTCATTTGAGACTGAGATCACCTTGTTAAGCTATCACTAGCGTTTCACTAGAGGATGACATCGTGCTAGTACCATTTAGCATCGATGATACAAAGAAAGATATCCCTCGGCTGAAGAACAATAATGCACCCGAAATCGACGGAATCACAGCTGAACTGGTCAAAAACGGGGGTGCAATATTAGAAAACAAAATTGATCAAATTGGGACTGATATATGGAATAGCAAATCGATGCCTTGTGACAAGGATCTTGGTGTCAACTGTCCCAAGACTACAGGGGTATTACGGTGTTGAATACTACCTACAAACTATTTTCCCTGATCCTACGGGATCGACTTGCCCCATACGTCGAATCGATACGTTGGACACTGTCAAAGAGGATTCCGAAACGGAAAATCGACCACTGAACAGATCTTCACCATGCGGCAAATCTTGGAGAAGATGGTAGAACAGCAGCTCAACACGTTCCATCTGTTCATAGATTTTAAAGCCGCATATGACAGCATAGCCAGGGTAAAACTTTACGATGCAATGAGCTCTTTTGGAATCCCGGCCAAACTGATCAGGCTATCAAGAATGACCATGACCAACGTCACATGCCAAGTGAAGGTGGATGGAAAACTCTCAGGATCCTTTGCTACCACCAAGGGTCTGCGCCAGGGAGATGGGCTTGCCTGTCTCTTCTTCAACCTGGTGCTAGAGAGGGCCATCCGCGACTCGGAGGTGGAGACTTCGGGAACCTTCTTCTACAAGTCAATCCAGATCTTGGTTTACGCTGATGACATAGACATCATTGGTCTGCGGCTCTCCTATGTAGCGGATGCCTACCAAATAATCGAGTAGGCGGCAGAAGACCTCGGGTTGCTAAGACTAAACTGATGGTGGCACCAACAGCGACCCTACTAACAAATGCCGATTTATGTAGGGGTGACGTACGTATAGGTGAACGCACTTTCGAAGTCGTCCCAACTTTCACCTATCTTGCGTCAAAAGTCAGCACCGATAACAGCATAGAAGTCGAGCTGCGCGCACGGATTTTGACGACCAGCTGGTCATTCTACAGCCTGAGGAAGCATCTGAGCATCACAAAACCGGTCGCATCGGACGAAGCTGAGACTATATCGCACCTATATAGTTCCAGTACTCACTCACTGATACATGGACTCTGTACAAATTTGATGAAACCCTCTTAGCCGCGTTCCAGAGAAAGATGCTCAGGAGGATTGTTGGCCCCATACGTGAGGAGGGACAATGGAGGAGCCGATACAACGCCAAGCTGTACGAGCTGTACAACGATTTCTCCGTTGTGCAGCGGATTAAGCTAACCCGGCTACGGTGGGCTGGCCATGTTATACGCATGGAGCCGGATGACCCAACCCGTAGTGTCCTCTTAGGCCGTTCTCATGGACTCTTAGGCGCAGTAGGCCCAAGCTGAGGTGGGTAGATGGCGTTTTGGCGTCCGCCATCGAGCCCAGGATAACGGATTGGCAGACGACAGCGCGAGACCGTGAGCGGTTTCGGAGTTTGTTGCAGCAGGCCAAGACCGGGAAGGGGTTGTAGTGCCCGATAAGTAAGTAAGTAAGTAAGTTAAAACGATACAAATTCTTTATTGTTTTTATCTAATATTGCATGTCAGTTTTATACTTTTGTAAAAAATCACCGGGTGTGGTCTGGTGTTGGAAGCAACTTCGGCATCGGTCTATAAACCTGACAGGACCAGGGTTGAAATCCGATCCAGACAATTCATTTAATAAGCTTGAAGTGTATTTTTTCTATCGAATTTGCTTTTAATGGTTTATGATTTATATCATTTTCCCATGAAAACTACATCTTTATGAATTCACAGTTGGTCAACTTTTAAGCAGCTACTATAACTTTAGTCATGTAACTAGTTAAATATTGATGTTTTCTCTTTTTTACATATGCACTCTCGATGCGTAAATTGTACTTTGAATAATTGTAGAGATGTAATACTATAGAAATGTAGCAGATACAGAGAATAAAACATAATAATTTATTAGGCTATATTCAACTAAGATAAGTGTCTGTAGGTTGGATTAAAGATTACATTTTCGATTTATTTTTTGCATCAATTTGATAAATGAAGTTGATGCAAAAATTCGGGCTACGAGCTATGTTTTTCTGCTAGCAGTTTTAAAATCAATTTGGTGTGGCAATCTGATAACGATGTGGCGGAAAAATTATACAGCCATAGGATGACACAAAATCATTTGTCATATCAGTTTTTGATTAATAACATCAAGTGTCCTTCCTGTACATATCCTAACATAAAATTGTGCCTGTTGTTTGTCTATAATAATTTTTATCATAATTACAGGACATATAAAAAATTCTCTTTTATCTTATAATGTTTTTGCAGTATCACTTAGCCTCATGCTACTGCACATAATTTTAATTCTATAATGCAAAATCAAGCAAAGGACGCGTATCAAACTTAGACAAACGAAATAAAAAACTGCTGGAGTCATATTTAATTTCATTTCTTACTACTATCTGTTATAAGACAGCGCTAAAATCACGTGCGTGGTATCGGCGCGCCTATTGGTTTACAAGATGTTGTTACTGTTTGAATTATAATAGAGGTTTAGTTAAGACGAGAACGAACGGTTACACGAACACCTAGTTTTTCTGTAACTCTTTACTGTATAACTCTTGATGTAGTAGAACGGCAGAAATAATAGATAGAAAAACTTGTTAAAGCTTAATTTCAACACCAATCGATAACACCTTAAAACAAATGTTACTTTTATTACGCCTACTACAAAACAGTGATCGATTTTATATCTCTTCTTTTTCGGCAATTCAACTTTTATAGATTGGTTTGTTTATTAAATTACAAATAATTTTGGAAAAACTTGTTTTAAAAAGCAAAGAAAATACTTTCAACCTGATAAACCGCGTGCTTCTGTAGTTGAATCAGCTGGTTTGATGGAAACTGATGAGCCCCTTTGTATTAAATACAACTCAATGTTTGCAAACAGTGTATTGTAAATAAAACACAACATTGATTCTGTTAGATAGCACGATTCCTAGCTATGTAGTGAACGCCCAGAACAAAAAATAAAAGATTTCAAAAGATCGCTGTTGGAAGTAACAAAAAAGTTAACCAAAACGGCGGGTGTAGCAAATGTAAATTTGAGGACAATTTACTCGGAAATGCCTGCTAACAGTGATAAACCAATCGCTGGAGTTGGGCGTTTACTAAAAACATGGAAGGAGTCATTGGTAATACCTATGCCTAAACTGACCGGAGCTATCAATGAGGAAGATTTCCGTCTTATTGACATGCTTCACATTATAAAAAGGTGCTGGGTATACTGGTTAAGGAATAATTGCTCGAGTTTCTGGATAGGAATATTTTTTCTGTTTTACGAATAATCGGGATATCGGCATGGACACTATAGTGAGAATGCTTTTAATCTTGTACTGGAGAGATGGAAGATGTCAATGGATAGGAAGGAATCGGTGATTGCAGTTTTCTAGGATCTGATAGAATGTAAGATGATAAGATATAACAATGTAAGATATATCAAATAGTAAAGATACTTCCGTTCTTCTCAAACCTATGTTGGGGCTAGGGGTGGTTCTTATCATTATTACCATTTCAGTATAGTCATTATTACCATGTCTGGAGTAAGTCCGAATCGAATTTTAACAACGTAGAACCTGGTAAGAGACCTAGGGGCTGGATCTAATCTGATCTGATTCAAAATTGCTTGAACTGAATTCTAATCAAGTGAATTCTAACCACTGGTAACTAATTGTTACACATTGTCGCACAGTATCCATTTTGTTACATTGAACTCCTTCTTCTTCTTCTTCTTCTTCTTCTTGGATGGCACAACAACCCTTGTAGGTTTAAGGCCTACCAGAGTACTAATGTGTATTTATCTGTGAATCGTGAGAGTAGACAAGCCGATTTATCGTAATGTAGTCCTTAATGTATTGTTTAATCAAAGCAAATATTCGTATAATTGAAACAAAAGACATCTTACCATGTTGCGCCGATTCAACTTAACGTATCCTGAAAAAATGTAGAGTTCGTCGCTGAGGTGTTGCCATTGCAAGATAAGAATGTTGATATACAAGTTAGATAGATAATTGATTAAACAATGAACCTCAGACCTCTCTGAAATCACAGGTAGGAGAGGTAATTTAAAGCATAGAAATTTATTATTTTATTAGATTTTGGGTGCCTTATCAGTAAGAATATCCAGGCGTTTTGGTCTTGGTAGAAAAAGTTTTTAAACGTGATTACTATAAGCTTATATTGTATAATATGAACTACGTTGTAAAAAAGCATTTTCTGGCAGCAATACTGTCTAGCTGTTACTACAAAATTTAAAAACTAAAAATATTTTGATAAATATTTCATTTCGATTTCATTTTACGCATCATTGTTGAGTCGTCCTAACCTTCAAAAAGAAAACAAATAAAATAATTTAAATGGATTAGAAAACTAAACGAGTAAAGTTCACTTAAGATAACAAAGATGGAACAGTTTTCGGGGCTGCTAGTGCTATAGTAACAGTTTGATATCAAATAGCTGGATTAACTAATTATTATATAATAATAAATACTTAATTTAAAATACTAAAATACTTAAAATACTTAATGTCATTGCACATAGTTCAATGAGTACAATACAACATGTTGTTTTTTAAGGCCGTTTAACATTACTTCGATTTGAAATGTTTTGTATTTAAATCCACCGTCAAATGTATAGATTTATTTCGAATCTATTATCTGCACCTGTAATGGGAAAATAAGAAATCTCTGCTCGTTTGGTCAACATGCACATTAGCATATTTTTCTTCTTAAAAACTTTCAGAATCCATCTCGTTAGTTGGCTCTTGAGTTTGTAGATAAAAACTCGTTCAGACAAACTGCCAGTCTTTAGAAGTCTGTCGTGCAAGCCATTAGACAGTTCAGGGAAAATATGGAGGGCTCAATTTGGTTTGTGTAATTGACCGGTTAATTTTAGTCGATTTACCCGATTGTTGCTTACCTTTAAACTATTTTCAGCTCGTTTGGATTCAACTCATTGTTAACATAGGAAGATTTCTCAAAAAATTCACCATATTTTATAGGATGCCTTTGTTGTAGTGGTAAGGAAAATGAAAACTTATTAGGTTGTATACAGGTTTAAAATATGTAAAGAAAATGTTACGCTATTGATGTATTAGCTGAGCTAGTTTCTATTGAAACTTGCAACAAACATGTATGTATTAATGTTAATTTCAATTTTAACATTTTAACAAAAAACCACACGTTTCTTACATATGAAGCGATCTTTACAATAATTTTGTTTTATTTCGCTAGAAACCGTAACGCCATGCCGTATTGCTTTAATGATTTATTTCACAAAGTGATGTATGTATGTTAAAAATGGGTTGCCGACGGACTCCAAACCATGCATTTTTCTGCATTGGTACACTTTAACTTTATACAATTACAAAAAATAAAGTTTTTAATTTAGCCTTTTCCTTGTCTGCATGCCTGCATGCAAAATCAAATATTGAATTTAATTTATCATTAATATGATTAAGTAAAATGTTTATGTTTAAATGTTTAGGTTTTTTTGAGATTCTATTCCTTTAGGCTATTATGTATCAAAAGTTAATTTATTCGAAGATGCAGAGAAGTGATATAGCAAGAAATGAATGAAAGAGCAGGGCAAACTAATTAGTGAGCCTGTCATAAACGATACTAATAGAAGGCTTTTCGAGATGCAAAATGATGCCACAAAGACATTTCAAAAGGTGTGTCTTGCTTGTCAAGAAACCGCAAGCTACATTTCCTGACTACACTGCTTGCATTATTCTGCCTTTTGACTAGCTATTCCTGTCCATCCTTGCAAGTTGGAGCGACTGAGACAAATGTTGGGCAGCATAACAAAATGTATTGCACCGTGTGTGTGTGTGTGTGTGTGTGTATGTGTGTGTGTGTGTGCGGTGTCTCTTTCAAACCATGCTCAAACTTTCCCCTCGAGGGTATTAGAAGCATTAAATCGATTCCAACCCGTCTTATCGGTGCACATAATTATCAATAATATTAATAATTGAGAACTGCATTGCGGTTGTCTTCAATGAAGGCATTGAGGCATCAGGCTTTTCGTGAATGCAATATCCGTCCGGGTATTTAGTGGAATGAGCTGACGGAAGTAAACTCCCACAAATGGGGGACCAAAGACAGCGAAGAAGCAGCCTCAATGCCAAAGTAAGAAAATCCACCGCTCACGGTATTTATAAATCAAAGCTCTGCCTGCGGGATAATTTAATCTAATTAACTCCTTTGTTTCCATGCTGGGCCTTATCAGTGATATAATTAAACAATATCAATAACAGATACCTATCACTCACACGCACGTAACAGGAAGGAAACAGCATCTTGTGAAGGGGAAAATTGAAGTCAGCTCGTATCTTCAAACTTCAGATGAGCTAGAAAATCGGGGAAATGTCTTTCATAGCGATTAGTGAAGTTGCTGGAACATAGGAGTGTGCAATACAGTGATTTGAAATGCTCGGATGTTTTAGGTTTACTTAGTGACAAAAATAGAAAGATGGTTTATAACAAAGAGTCGCGTTTGAAAGTAAAGTTAAAAGTGTTGAAATACTGTAGTTTTCCGAACTTTTGCGGAAGGCTGGAAATAAAATTAAACTTAATGGGTTCGATAAGTTTGAAAGGTTCGCATTAGCATGATATGCTCCATTTAAGAAAGGTTTCAGCTAAGAAACAAGTGATTACGTGAACGATGCGGGGAAGCCTTTTCTTAGATACTGTATGTTATACCGGATATTAGAAAACAATAAGCCATCGGAAGTGACTTTGAGCAGGAAAAGAAGTATGTGTATAATCGGTTATTAGTATCGGAATTTTCATTCATTAAAGTTTAATTGAGTTGTGCTCTCGAGGGGAAATTAATTTTCAACTGGATGTTCTTAAGGATAAATTGGAGGTACAGCTTCGTATGAACCGTACGAAATTATATATTGCATGATGTACAAGGCAGTGTTTTAACTAAACAGTTTCTAGTTAATCAACGTCGTGAAATGTATTGTATAGTGCATCCGATTACTTGAGCTAGGGTTGAGATTTAATGGGTTTCTATTTTGACCATACTTTGTTGAGTGAGCAAGGTACTTGCAAGCCTTCTTGCACCATGCACGTACTGTAGCAGAAACGATCAAAACGAGTTGGAATAAGTAGAAATGAATTATAGTGCCACTGGGAAGAGTAAACACTACTTCGAGTTTTGCATTCTATAGAAAACCCCGAGAAGGATACAGGATTTCCAAAACATTTAGACACTATGCAAGCCCTTGAAACGGGAACCAAATGCTTTAGTTGTATAAACTTTTCAACACGTATGCCCCTTGAGCATGCACTCATTTGGTCACCCAATGTATTTTTGTCTGCAGTGTTTTGTGCTGGTGAATCAAAAGGGTAAAGAAGTTTCTTTGCCTGTACTAAAATGCTTTCGCATAAAAACAGTGCTTGAATGACCCGAAGAGAAAACAAAGTGTCATTATGCATATTTTGTGTATTCTTTATTCTAAATAAATTTTGTGTAATCAGGTTAAACAATCAGTTTTAGGAAAACAGTTACCACTTATATGCCACAACGAAACAATTTGGCTACAAAATTTTGAAAGCTGGTGGAACGGCGATGCATGTAAGTTTAGTTTTAATGCATTTTTATGCGCAAGTTTATTTATGGCCCCGCAGGAATAGCTATTAGTCGACCTATGGTTAGTGTAAATATAGGTTGAAAGTATATGAATATAAGAGCTCTTTTTTAATTCAGTACCAGTGCAACCAACAAGCCGTACACCTGTTTTATTTTATACTGGAAATGAACATTAGTAGATTTGGTAAAATTGTATTTTAAATTACTGTTTTTTTAAACATCTTCATGTTTCATGTCCTTATGTATCGAAGATTTAGTATGAATTCATTCCTCTAGCCGTTGAACAACTTTTAAAGACAGAAAAACTGCAAATAAGATTTACTGTAGAAGGCCGTTTCGATTTGTGAATCCATGTTCAGCTTAATTTAGTTTGCTGATTCGTAATGAATCAAAGAGCTCTTGCATGCTACGTTTCTCGAGAAAAACTATCACATTTATGGTTTTCCGGCAATCCGGCATTCACACATTTCGTTGTTACTTGCAGAACAGCATCGTATGCGGTCAATCATTAAATGCCCAAAGCTGTTTTGCAGTCGTACAGATGAAACTAACGGATTTTAGGGCGGTTGTTTCAAACATATAGCTACACGCCCTCTTCGTTTGTGCATTAATTATGAAGAAAATGCTTTGTAAATATTTAACCAAGCGCAAACCTAGTGAGGCCCTTCTAAATTTGCACTTTCTCAAGAACCTATGTTCCTTGCTGACCAAACACTTCCACATTGCTCCTTTTTAGAGCTCTTGGAATGGATATTAATTATTCTCATAAAAGTCTTTGCCTCGGTGAATGTTAAGCAGTCCTTTCAATATGCCCAGCGTCTTGGAAAATGTATTATGGTTACCGATTGCTTACCGGGTTAGCTACAGTAATAGTAATGCTTAGTCATGCCGTTTTCAATTATGAAGGCAAATTAATTGTGCATTAATTACATTTTAAATTGCTGAATATCAGTTTCTCAAGTATACATAAAAAGTGCACAGAATAATGATAAAGATTTTCTTTATGCAAAATTATAGTGTGCTGCAGATAATGCGTTAGTACAAAATATTGATTCAAAAATAGATTCTGAGTTGTAAAACATCAGCCGTTTGGTACTATTCTAACACTGCTCTTATGATTTGCTTTTCAACATACTGAGCTAAGAATGTATTTGAATTTGAATAATTACTTGTCTAGGATAATCTTTGGATAATTCTATTTTACCTTAAACAATTATGTATACGATGGTACTATGGAATAAAAAATAATAATTTTTAAAAGCCTTCTATAAACATTTGCACTTGCTAGATTGATATAGATTTTCAAAAGCAAAGAAAGAAGTTTCTCTATGGTCTACTTTAAAACTATTGGATAGTGCCATTTTGATATCAGCCTTCCCCAATAGTGGTTCTCCGTTCCGTTTCATCAGATATAGCAGCATAATAAATAAACTGAATTTTGGGAGAAAATGTAGCTGCAGGTGCCATAAATTTTATAATTTTATAGATGGATACTGCAAGAAGAGATTAGTGTTTGTTTTATGCTATCTTTGCAGAAAACTCAACTGCGCGATGCGATACGTAAAGGGATGATTCTGAACAACTATTTTAATCTTTTATGTCCCTGTAGCCGCAATAATGTTGTTTACGATCGTCTGTTTGAGGAACGTGAACATTTGAACGGTCCATCTGGTTTGGTGGTCAAAGAAAAAAATAAATAAAATTGTAAAATGCATTGAAACAAGTCGATCTCCCCACTTCGACGCCAAACTGTTTTCTCTACATGTGAGACTTTCATGTCGGCATTACGGCTTACGGGTTGATACTACGGTATAAAAAACTGCCTGTCTATAAGCTATCCTCTAGCTAATGTTGAAATATTAAGTCACAATTAACCATACGAATATATTCAAACGTCTTGTTATAAACATATAAAGCAAATTGAACCTGCTATAGGCATATGTTAGACGTTTTCAAACGACTTTTTCGTGCGTAATTGTAGCACAAACAGTTCAACACACTTTACAAACAAAATAACGCATACTGATGCATAAAGTTGCTTTTTACAAACGATTAACTCCACACGTGGCCTAGTGTGTGTATGTGTGTAAGCTTATCAGCGCGCAGTAATTTTGGCAGTACACAACAAACAGATAAGGAAATGATTACAATTCGCGATAAGGATGGGCATTGATTTTTGAGCAACTAAATTGGCTCACGACATTCATTAGGAAACCGCTGGGTAGTTAACTTGTAGCGATTTGCAATTGATCACTTTTGTCGTGAATATACTGTAAACATTGTTCTTCCTTCTCGCGATTTGTTCATCTGCTGAAGATAGAGCTATCCAGATTATACACACCGGGTTTCATTGAGTGTTTGTTTAAAAAATGGAAATCAAGCAAAAGTAAAATTATGTGAGTGCTATTACATATGTGTGCTAGAACGGAGTGAGACCAGCGTTTTGAGTTGAAAGCTGGTGATCATGATTGCTTAAAGAAAGAAGACGCTCAAAAAGGCTGTTCGAGAAAACGCATGGATGCTTTATAATGATTATGCGCATCATGTGAATGCATAGTACGGGTATTTAAAATGGAGGAACAAAGGGTAGGGTTACTAATTGTTTAGTAACGAACAACTAAACCACTAATCAAATGCTTTGTTTCTCGTAGAGACGCTACAAGAAAAACCCCGGCTCTGGAACAGAAGGATATTTAAACCAGCTTCGACTGTCGACGTTGTATTTTTCCCGTCTTGCTAGTAGCGGTAAACGTTTTGAGATAGGAGTTGAAGTGGCATTGGCTGGAAAGTTCGATGACATAGTAATGCAGCTGGTTGATGCAGGTCAGTTCTGTCTCGTACAGGCTAAACACAAGCAGGATGAATCGAAGCGCATTATTCTGGATGATCTACTGAAAACGACAACCGAATATAGTCTGCCAAAATATTTCGACTCGTTTCTATGCTTAAAGCAGGAAGAGCTATTCCAAGGTGGACGTCTGAAGTATATTGTTATCTACACCAACCTGAAGGTGGATGAAAACGTCATGAGAGTGATTGAACCTATTGATGCAGGAACCGATGTATTCCTTAACATATTGAACGTAAGATGCAGAGGAAAAGAATCGTCCCTGTACCGATTCAACACCGAGTGCGCTGAGTTTATAGAGCAACTAATTGATCGCATTTCTCCGATCAGTGAGGTTGCGCGAAAACTGGCTGAGCAGCTGGTCCAGCGTAAGAAGATTTCTATAAATCCGAACGGAATATTTCACGAGTTTCATACGCTGCTAGTGCGCGACGTATTTGATTTGGAACGACAGTTGTTTCGTGAATCGTTTCTTAAAAACGATGAAGGCGTTTGTCCCTGTGTGAAAAAATTTCGATTTCTGCTGGAACGAACGTTACGGTCTATCTTGAAGTGTGAAGATTTTGCCATTAATGATCTTAATCGAGCAATAGTTGGAGGAAAGCTGAAGCTGTTGTTCGAGCCAGGATTTTTATGCAGACCCGCCAACCAAGGAAAAACGGTCAAGGATTGGATAGACTACAGAGTGCAACGTGCGGAAGTGATACAGTTTTTCGGGCATCTCATATTAGCAACAGACCAGCCAAACTTTATTGAACTGGAAGCAATCACTAAAGTAGAAGTGTTTGGATTAAAAGAGCAAGTGGATGAATATATGCGCGCAGTGTTCGATCAAGTGGACCGATGGATACGGGATGCGGAGGGACAGTTTCTTAATGCCGACGACTGGAAACTCATCTGTAGTAATTCGCGGGCGCGTATCGCAGGTAAAAAATGGTTACTCAAATCGGAAGAGTACCAAAAGTCTAATCCTGCCTCTGGATATGTATTCGAACGTAACACGCTCCTTGCTCCACTTGAACAGTTTTTGTCAACAACTAAGCAGCACAATTTTGTAGTGCTATCTCCGTATAATGCCGAAGTAAGCGCTTCTAGAGTGCTACAAGCATTGATGACGCTGCGGGAACAATTTGTAGTGTTTGATGCTCATTTCCATGATTTTGAAGAGCTGGAAAGCTGCACGTTGTTTTTGAAAAATTTGTCTGACAAGGTAATAGTGATCGTGTCGAACGACAAATGTTGTAGATCTGCAATTAAGAATGTACGTCACAAATTCGATGTATTGACTCATGTAAAAACTATTTACGTAGCCTGTAACGCACAGCAGGAGTATGTTTTGGAAAACATTCAGCGTGTACATTACGATCGGTTTGAGCTTGCAGACATGAGTCAGCAATCGCGTCAAAAACTGCTAGAGAAGAAAATCATACTGCAACAACGCGAAGTTCGATTAAATGATCTGTTGTCGGAAGAAATTGCGCTGCATCTGTTGGACATGGAGTTTATCTCTCAACTGCTAATGAATCAGGTAGATCCTATCGCGTACAGCTTCAAGTATCAATGCCAACTTAAGGGACAATATTTTACACGCAAACTTGTGAGTGATCGTAGCGTAATGGATGAATCAGGATTTGACCAGCTGTTGAAGAACAACAAGACAGTGATACTATCCAACGTTCCTGGAATGGGCAAAACTACCTTTCTGCAAAAGTTCATCGATCACTTATTTACTACCCTGCCAGATCATGTGATATGCCTTATGCATTTGAAGTTCTACACCGAAACGCTAGAAGAAATAACAAAACTGAACGCCAGCACTATCAGTGTGGAAGATGCGGTCAAGCATGCAACGAAATGTTTTTTTACTGGCAGCACTCGCTTGGGACAGGTACTGTTTCGTAACGCAATCTTAAACACTGGAAAGTTAATTGTGCTGATAGACGGATACGATAGTGTTATTAATCGCTACAAAATATCGGTTGAAAAGGCATCCCAGCTGTTTCTTCAACATCCCTTTCGCATGCGAAACTTGTTGATCGCAACACGACCTCATGAAACAGAACATCTGTGTGCGTCTTTACCACAGGTACGAACCGTTTCGCTGCTACCATTCGACGAACAACAATGCGTTGAGTTTCTTACACGATGGTGGAACTTTGACCGTAATACAGAAGCTATTAACTTACTGCAATTCCTGCAACGTAGCTACACTGATTGGATTGTGGGCAATCCTTTTCAAATCAAACTTTTAGCTGAAATATACCAAGAAGATAAAACAATTATTTCTAACTTTGGCGCTCTACTGGAACGTTATTTGGAGAAACAGTTTCACGAATCAAACCAACGAGCAATACAGGTGATGGGCATCGGACAGCAACGGATGGCGGCCGAAACGTTAAAGCAAGCAGCACACGATGGGCATTGCGAACTTGCAGCACTGCTAACGTTCTACCCTGAGCAAACGATCAACATGTCGAAATTTGGTTTCCTGCTTGATATAGGTTTGGTAGTGCTTGAGCATAATCTGCTGAGATTCGAGCACCGACTATTTCAGGAATATTTTGCTGCTGAAGCATTGATGGTGGGTAAATCTGTCGCGTATCGCTATGAGCAGCTCCAACATATTTTAAATGATCCACTTAATAGACATCTGCACAAGTTTCTTTTGTATCATCTTGGTAAAACGAAAAATGCTCATTATCGCGAACATTTCCCGCACTGTTCATTCACTCAAGGGCAACATATCACATTCAACAACCGTTAATCAAACCAGGGACAAATGAGTACATAAATTTTGACTCCTTCCCTCTCGTTCACTTTAACTCCATAATTTCCGAAGAGTGTTTTGCTGGCAAACGGGGTTATGGTATTGTATGTTCTGTTTCGTCGCAAGGGATGATCAATAAATAGTATAAAGAAATTTTCATGTCCTTCTTAATGGCAACATCAATCATTTCGAAAGGAATTTTCTAATTACAACGCTCTACGTGTACCGGCAATTAGTGCACAAATGCATACTATGTTGGAGAGAAAAGAGGTATCAAAAGGAGATAGGGATGAACCAATCCCTCTGACAAACAAAGAGAGAGAGAGAGAGAGAGAGAGAGAGCGAGAGAGAGAGAGAGAGAGAGTATGAAGTCCTGCGGTGTTGAACTGCAGATACAATGTGCTGTATAACGACACCGGATGCGAGAAGAGATGCACCTTTCGCTAGTAGTTGCTGAAAGCTGTTTCTGTGTTATCGACAGGGTGAGTTGTTGTTGTCATTAGGAGCATTACTAAAACAATTTAAATGGAAGAGCTTATAGTTTGATAAATTGCGTCGTTATTTATAATATAAACGGTTGCATTTCCTAACGAGTAAGGGGCATAGTTTAGTAGAAAATCAAAACATTTTCTTCAACAGAAAAAATACCCTATAAGCTGGTGTTCTTGGTAAATAAAAACTATACTACGTAAAAGCAATTAAATGGACTAAATGAAAAAATGCAACTGATCAAATCACGGCGTACTATTAATATCAAAACAAGCAATTGTTAAAATAAATATAAAAAAAGTATGAAAATGCTAATAATAAACTTTGGTATTTTAATCCAACATCCAATAAAAGCTAACGGGAAAGAAAATAACAAAATTCAATAAATCTAATTATATTATTACCTTTTCCTATAGTATTGTTTATCCTTCCTTGTTCCTTTAAAGTGAAAAACTGCCAAAATGAGAGTTCTTATTATAAAAGTAAATTTACAGATATTGCAATGATTGGGATTTGATTTTCCATGCGATAAACAAAATCATTCGTTTAGCCACCATATTTTTCTTGTTACTATCGCCCCAGAAGTCAACCATAAAAGTTTATAAAAGGAGATTTTAGAAATGATGTTGTTCTTCTTAAGTACCCTTCAACTGCTAGAAATATGGAAAGAAAGAAAGATTTTTTTAATAATTCAAGTAAAACTGGTAGCCTGTGTGGATGCCTATATGAAAAGACGAAAAGTTGCTTATTATTATCGGGTGGCACACTACAACCCTTGCATGTTTTCCAGCTAGAGCTTTAATGTGCTTTGGACTTTTCTGTAACTTAGTGCCACTTGTCATTGCAGCATAATTAACCCTGCGTATGAGGGGCGGCTGCGGTCTGAATGGGATTCGATGCGACGTCGGGCCTGATCGAATGAGAGACCTACACCGTTACAAATTAGACCAACGAGCCACCCCAATCTCAGAATATTAGCAAAACATATTTTGTCCTTCATGCAAAACAATTTTTGCTTTAAATTTCAACAGCACAACAATTCTAATCAGAAAGGTGAACAACATTCATATTTTTGGTTACTAGCTTTTTAGATTTAAGTCCAATTAAAAACGTGTGGGTTATGTTACCAAGAAAGGTTTAAGCAGGAAATACACCAAATTAAAGAAAACATGTAAATTATATTTTATTAAAAACGGTTAAACCGGCCTGGCCGTCACTATAGGAAAAAAAACGGTTAAACATTAAAGCTGGTGATAAATTTACGTGGCAATAACGTAACGACTATTAGATAGCATTCCGAAGGTATCAGGAACAAAAAGTATTAATTTGTGTATGTGTTTTTTCATTAATAAATGTCATAAAAAGTGTAAGGTGAAGCAATACATAACTACTTCATTTAACATTTCACTTGTATTTGCAAAGTGGATTAGTATTATAAAATATAATTAGGAGAAAAATATGAGAATACGTATAATAAAATTTCGCACATCTGAAAACGATTGTCCATAGCTAAGGTACAGAGGGCGCTGTATAACAAGTTTATTAGTATGGCTGATGGCTATATTTTAAGATTGTGATGCATGAAAGTTTAAGGGAAAAAATTATCAGCTGTTATATTTCTACACGACAGAAGATGTGAGTAAGTTACATTTCGGTGCCCTGCTCATGCTATTCGCGTTGTCCTGGACAATCCAGGATTGTGAAAAATCTGCGCATTAAAAAATTACAAACAAGGGTGACTAAGATGGGCACACATCTTATTTACATTATCGCTTTTAAATTTTATAAAATGAGAACTTTAAACCAAAGTTAAAACAATTTGCCTAAGCCTTATCTATGTACCAATTGTTGTGCTAAGTGTCCCAAATGTTGTGCTAGTTGTGTACAGATTGTTGTGCTAGTCCAAAAAGCTGTGTTGAAATCACATTATCTTACAAAAATGATTTTAAACACTGAAGCGAATGCATTTTAAGATTTCTCAATTACAAATATTTGTAATTTTGTCTTAAAAATCATTAATGTTTGATATTAAAAAATACAGTTCAGAATGTCAAATTCATACGATTTTCCAAGCAAAATGACAGCATTTTTCAATAGTATAAGAATTTTATACAATTTAAGATGAAATGTAATTATAATCTTATTATCATTTTATTAGCATAAAAAATTTGATATTGTCATAAAACTAAAACCAATATAAATGAGTGTATAAAAAATTGCTCAAAACTTTATCTATATATTATGTACACAGCACCATTTTAACATTAATATACTATGCATTAACATTAAGATACAATATTCACAGTTATTCATATAAGTAAATCATAATTCAAATTAACCTTGAATATCTAGGCTATTATTTTGCGTAAAGTGATGACTTCTAATGATTTTTCTTCTTGCTTGTCCTATTCTTGAGAAAAGGACAACAATTGGTACATGACAGTTTTCCTTGCACCAATTGTTGTGCTATTTTGCAACTCGATAAAATTATTATAAAGTGTTATAAAATGGCCAAAATTATACTGTTTCGCCGTAAAAGAGTCATAAACGATTTTTCAACATGATTCTACTTAGGTGTTATGCTCTTGTTAAGTTATAAATTCAAAACAAATAATGCGCTGTTTCTTCGCTCATTGCTAAGAAGTGATTGATTTTTTGACAGTGAAAATAAATATTGAGATTATTTTATTAATTTACTTCCAAAACTTGTAAATCTTTGAAGAAAATAAGAAAATAAGACACACTTCCAGAGTTTATTCGTAGGAATCCGCAAATAGCCAGAATTTGTTCATAATTTTGAGTTTTTTGGCGGTAGCACAACGTTTGGTGCTAGCACAACAATTGGTATGTGTACCCTATTCAGCCTAGGTTTTGGTTTCAGCCTGAAAGCTAGAATTAGTTTCGAGAACTTGCTCGAAAAGATGTCAAATCTAAGGATAAACTGTCTATCTCTTTCTAACTTTTTGTTTTTAACTGACCGTTATACTAGCTGGTCATATTCCTCCTCATGAAATTCGATAACATTAATTCAACAAATAATTGTTTTCTGGTTCTCTTTCTTTTTTTTTAATTGAAATTCTTTTTACTTATGTTATTTTTGTATGTTCGATGATTTATTTACTTCCAAAAGAATTGGTTATTGTTCGTGGTATTTATAATTAATTGGTAATGAATGATTTCTGTTCTTAAAACACACTTCCAAGTACTATAAAGCGCTGTTGATGAACGCCAAGCAACAACTACTTCACTTATCCGGCGCTTCAACTACCTGGTGGCTTTCGTCTACTACCACAAACTCCAAAACCTCTAACGGTCTTGCCTCAATGCATTATCCGAGCCTTGGTGGTAGACGCCGTCGTCCTCCCATATCAGCTCAGCAGGAGGCTCTAAGAGGACTTTGCAGGCTGGGTCGTTCCGTTGCAGGCTTGAAACATGGTCTGCTCAACGAAGCCGCGCAAGCTAATTCCACAGCACAACAGTGAGATCCTTATACAATTATGTTCAATGGATGAACCTGTTACAATTCTCACAGTCAAGAAGTGGCTTCAATAACTAAAATAAACTAACGCGTTGTTTGACGCTACCAGGCAATGTTTTCATTTTTATTACTGCTCGATAAATGCTCGAAATCTAATACACAAACCAACAACTGACAGGCTGAAAATGTCAGCTTCTGGCTAAAAACATAAAAGAGGCCACTGACGGGTAAGGCATCGGCAAATGATTATGTGAGATCGAAGCAGCTTCTTACAAGATAAATTTTATAAGAAAAAAAAAACTTAACTTAAATGAAACTTGATTGTTTCAATAAAACAGCACTTATACCTGCAAATGAAGTTCATGAAGATTGTTAATTGTTACCGTTGTTTTAGGCGTCTGTTATAAGTACATTAAGTACACACGGAATAAATAATCATCCTGAATGGCCTTTGAGAGATCGGTTTCGTGACAATTCCGGGACGGAATTTACACACAGGACAGTTGCAATCAGCAGCTGTAACAGTTAAAAGGTCGCTAGTGGATTTTTCAAACACAGATTCGAGTGTGCATGCTTTCTATATCAACAAGGAGATGTACCTTTCTGTTGCTCCTCGTCTATTTTAGCAATCGAACTAAGTGGTTCCTAGTTACACAATTAATGGTTAGAATTGATCTATTGATGTCTGCGAAGGTCTGTACTGTTTCACAAACCAGTAACCAAGCTTTGAGCATTTAAACACAGAATCATTACATATGTTCTTATTCTAGTGAAATTGTATTACGCTGCAGATTGATTATTTGGAACTCATACCAGCTTAAACCAAACTTAAATTGAATTGAATTTCCAATTCATTGAAACTAGTATTTAAAAAAAGTTTAAAAGGAAACGATACAATAACAAGTTTTTTTTATTTGTTGAAAGTTTGTTGAACATAAACCATACCAAAGCGTAGTTTGTCTATACTCATACGTCTTAAAAACGTCTGTTTGAAAGCCACACACATCATTCTTATTGTGGTTATGTCGTAGACAAACTCTAAAGAAACTTACAAAAGTTTAAACAGCTGGGATAGACATTTGGATTGAGGTAAAGTAAGTTTCGCCTTGCAAACTTCTTGTATGCTGAAATGCAAATCTTGTGGAGTTTGTTTATTCCGAAGCTTTCTTTGGGGAATATTGTTTCATTTTGGACAATCAATTAACAAGTATTTCAATTAATTAAATATATCCTTTATAAAATGTAGCTAGGAAAAATAAACAAATAAATTTAATAGACATTTTTTTATAAAAATCGAACCACTTGAATCAACATTTACCCTTAGTCGCAGAAAAAAACAACCAAAACTACGTTAAAAAGCCAAGGGTTGTTGTTTGTAAGAATGGCAAACTTTTCAGATTTTTAGTTTGATACTTAAAAATGATTGATAGTTGAGTTTTCTTTCCTTTATAGTTAAAATCACTTTACTTTTATTTTGATAAGGGTTAAAAAGGCATAGTAGAGAAGGCATGCAACTGAATCATTACGAAATGTTTGCTTTACCAACATGTCTTAAGCAATTGGGATTTGTCGGCAAAGTTTGTATTCATTTGATTATTGGGTCTCGATGCAACATACCAACAAAGGAGATCCGATTTAACGACATGTGAGAAAACTTTCCACAAACTAAATGAAATGCAATTTTCAGAGCAGAGGGAGCTAATGGCTTGCTAAAAATTACTAACAATAACATGAAAATTGTTTCCCAATACGACAAGTTCGTTTTGAGCGAAAAACAAAAAAGTGATAGATGTATTTTAGTGGACAAAATTTATAAAATGCATTAAGAGTGGCCTGTTCCATATGCCTATATATGCGATAAAATCGGATATCCTTTGTTGTTTTATATCATCAAGACCGAATAATCAAATAACTGTAAACTTCGCCAACAAATCCAAATCTCCTAAGACACGTCAAGTGACTTTTGTTTTTGTCTCTTAGAAGGGGGGAGGTAGTTCGATTCTCATTCCGAATGGTTTCCAATGCTTAGACTAACTATAAACTATGCAAGTAACAAAAAGTTAAACTCGTGCGAGATTGCAATGTAGACTACATCCGTGTTTTATCGTCCTAGAATTATATGGTATACGTTTTTTAACGGCGACAATGAATCAAAATTTGCATCCTACTTGAAACAAGCATATAGCAATGATAAATCTGTTTATCTATTTGTTCAATAAACACTGCAATCAACTTAATATTCTTTCATACTCCCCGAAGTCCATTTTGTCAATTGATGTACTCCGTTTGCGCCCAGATAAAACAAGAGTTTATTCAAATTTTGGAGCTAAAAAGGGACAGAATCCATCCCATGCCTTCAAATGATGGAATGTAGGGAAACGCCTTCTTCCAGAATGATTGTGCCAAATCCAATACCGAAGCTGTGATAGCAAAATCCATCAGAAAAATTAAATCAATTTAAGAAATTAAAAAGAAAGGATGCTCCATTCCGAAACATATTCCAAGCAGCCATGCGAGCATATAAGTCACCCGTTTGTAGAATTCAGTTATACACTTTTCACTTACACCTTAGAATCTCTTTCTGCTTCTAGTGCACTTTTATCGATGCATCCGCTGTCTCGCCCTGCTTCTGAACTAGATTTACGCTTTTCTCCCATGCACACGCAATACATTTGGTAATAGATGCTGCTAGGTGAAGATTCAAAGTCTAAAGGGCGAGTGTTTTCTTTTCCAAATCGGTTCGCAGGTGGGAAGCAAATTCAATCTGTTCTCTATTTTTAAAATGATTACAAATGCACTTCCGAACATCGAGGGGAATGAGAACGTTATTGAATACCGGTCAACGAAGGTTTGTCGAATGTATCAGAATAAATATCAACTTATGTGGTCAGGCTTTGCGACTGTTTTGATTACGTACTATTTCCAGGACTTAAAAACAAAACTAACTAAACATACCGTGGTCTTCTAACGTGTGTTTAAACGGTACGGCCTGTTGTTGTTATAGGCTTCACTTTACACCAAGGAATTTAAAAGATGAAAATTATTTTTTTAAAATAAAATTTATTTTAGGAACCGACTTACATGGAATACTACAAAAGGGTTTTATTGTAGATCAAAAACTTATATTATATGAGCGTATAACAATGATTTTAAAAATTTAAAACTACTTCCAAAGGGGAAAATATTACGTGCAAACGAATAAAATTATTTGTCACTCATCAAATAGGCACAATACGACCAAAGCTGCATGACTTTTAAAAGTTTTATATTTTAGTTTAAAAAACTTTTTTAAGAAAAAGAATATATGGTATATATGGTAATGGTAAGAATATATATGGTATAAGGTAAGAAATATATGGTAAGAATATATATGGTATAAGAAAGTTTATACTAAAATTTTTTTATTCCGTAGTGACGGCCTGGCCGTATTGTGTTTTTATACTAAAATTAGTAGTATATAAGTTATGAATAAGTGACAGTGTACAGTGTAATTTGGCTAAATGATTATTTTAAAAATGTATATTGCTGTAAAAATTATATAAAAGCCGTGATATGAGAAATTCCTTGGTGTATGAATTCTCTATAATGTAGAATTTAAATCAGGATGCAAACAACATATATGTAAAGAATTCGATAACGGAGAGTTTCATTTCTTATTTAAGCGATAAATTTTACAGGTAGTGTCTTGCATATAATTTTTCTTACGGATGGAAAGAGTACCAGTGGAATTTGAATTCTGGTCTTTTCGGGTGATTTTCGTTGGCACAGTACAAATACTATTAAGTATATATATAAAATAAATAACGTCAAAGATAACTCCGAATATAATTCTTCAGTCATCAAGTCGAAAATTTCTAGGCCACGAATGAAAACATAGCAATAATCGAAATCTTTTTCTTGGGTAGCACAAGCCACCCGCCTACTAGAGCACTAATGTGACACTTGGTTTTTACTATTGTGACTATTGTGACGCTTGTTCGGAGAATAATCGAAATCAAACGTGTTTAAATTATGTGTGTAGGAACCATTTAATTTGAGGTATTTATCGTTTTATTTTTTAAAAAAATAATAAACATTTCATTGTAAGCCGATGCAAAAACTTTTCTCGTAGATTTTATGTTTACCTTAAACCTGTTGGTGCTAGAGATATAGCAGTAAAATTGGTTGTCATGGAGATGAAGAATAATATGAGCAAACGTATGACATTTAATGTAAAACGGTTCGAGAATACTAGTTCTTATTTTCTCAAGTTCCACTCTCACCCTATTACCATTCGTTTTTTCTATCAAGTTTGCGTATGTAAACAATAAACCAAATCATTGAAAACTAATGCAATGTTAGCGAACAAATCTTTCAAGCAACACTCTCCGGTTAACATAAATTCGTTCGAAAGTTTCACCGTGATTGGAGAGGCAGTCCTAACAACATCCTTGCATAGTGAAATAATGCATTACCTGTGGATTGAAAAGCTTATTTAAACTCAGCGAGACTGGCAAATACCCGAAGGGTACATACATCACTCGCTCCGACACGTTAGTGAAATGGAAGAAAATCAAGCGTTGCTAGTTTTAGTAAGGGGGTTGATGTTTCGAAACGAATCCTTTTACCATGCTTTGTTCATTTCTCAGATTTTTTCTAAGAAGTTCTATCTATACTCATTGATAAAAAAGCTATTTGGGAAATTGAAGCGAGGTTTGGTACTGAAGAAAATCACTTAAATTGAATTGTGTGCTTCGGTATAAACATCTTTGAAAGGAAAAGAAACCAGTTATGATAGTTAAAATAAATTGTCACTTTCAATTAACACTCATTATGGTCTCTTATCAATGTTTGCGGTAGTCTTGAATATTTTTTTTTGTAAACCATTCCTGTTTGTTCATTGCTTTGATACAGCAACCTCCAATTACACCAGAAACGAGGTAAACATAATGAATGAAAGTTGTCAATGCAGAAAGTGGCTTAAACAGGTATTTGAAACATTATTCACTATTCAGGAAGATAGCGAACCGTTCGCCGCATTGAAAGTGTATCCGATCCCAATAGTGGAGGTCTGCGAGGGCTCTGTGTAATTTAGAAACAGTCGATATCTATTTGGTGCTGGTTCTGTAAACTATGCGACGGTAAGCATATTACGGAATCCATGGTGAATCAATTCCCATAATGCAGCTCTTCCGAATCGTAAAAGGACATGGAATGCTACATGACACAGTACGCTCTGGTAGATTTATTTGTCGTTCAACTTTCTCAAATATCTGAATCGCAAACCGATCCAAAGAAGTGACCGAAGCATTTCGCATAGCTCGAATGCAGTATGTGGCGTTTGTCCATGTGTCCACTGAAGGATATATTTAAATCCATGAGTGGACGAGAATCGAAAATAAATTTTATCGAAAGAGATTTAGTAGAAATAATAGGAAAATGCACTCAACGAAATTTATCTTTTCACGGTACGTCTGATCCTATTATTTTGGTTGAAAGACAGCATATCGGAAAAAGGCAGGTCGAAAAGGCAAAGATCGTCGATACATTTTTTACCTTGCTGTAATGCAAAGAAATTGTTCTTTAAATTGTTGAAACAAAATTTCACGTTCCTGAAAAATATTTGTCTCTCTTTTATACTTATTTTCTTTGTGAAGATAAGCTTAAACTTGTGTCATATAAGATTATAGGTATGAAAACGAAAAAGACAAATTAAAAAATACATTTAAAATACAATTATAAACACTAGATCGTTTTTGTTTAAATACATGATATTCAGGAAACACGACATTCCTAAATATAGGTTTACTCGATTAAATTTTAAGGAGTTCACAGTGACGATAAAATAACTTAGTTTCTTTGTCTTATGTTTTTTTAAACTTTTGAATATATTTTGTACTTATGTATTAAGAGCTTATGTATTAAGAGCATTCAAAATGACTGGAATATCAATTGCTAAGCTGTTTGAGTAAATGAAGGTGTATAATATTCACATAATCTGAAGTACATAAACACAAAAAATCGTGTCAAAGAACAGCGTAAATTCAATCTATTGTGACAAACTTCTAGTTTCCTCGTTTGGAATCTGTTTTCTGTGTATCGTGCATCTATTTTTCGTCTTTTTTCATGTGCTGACCAAAAGATGGACACCCTTGAGCACAAATCGATCCACTCGCATCTGGAATTTTATATTTCGTTCCATGTCGAAAGAACAAAATAAATCAATTCAATCTCACTAAGAAGCAATTCACACGGTTTAAGAATTTGACAACATCGACTGACTTGATTTGTGTTTTAGCTGAATGCTAGTTTGGAATGCCATCTATTGTAGGCAAACTCAAAATAAGTACGACTTATACAAAAGTAACCACTAATATGTTGAGTACGAAGATGAGAACGAGTATCGTTGTGTGAAAGAATGATAAAACGCATGAAATGTAGATTTATTCCAACTGTCTTAATATTATAATATCATAAACCTATATCACGCACGTGAGCAAAACAACGCTACACTGCTCTTGGATTTTTATGGTATTTAAACAAATTGTTTCACCAATAATTTATAAGAGTTTTTGTCAGTTTTTTTTGTAATTTTTGCTCTCCCTGGTTTATTCCAAGAGGTTAAGGAATAAATTATCAGTGACATGAAACCTCCTCCGATGTGACTGTCCCTTCCGCTTGCAAGTCAGAGAGAGTTGAGACTGTATCATGTTCTTGATATCGATGTAAACCATCTCTGAGACTAACCGGGATACGTGTCAGTTATTTTTTTACCCTTGATTTTTCCTTACTTACTTACTTATCGGGCGCTACAACCGCTTCGCGGTCTTGGCCTGCTGCAACAAACTCCGAAACCGCTCACGGTCTCGCGCCGTCGTCTGCCAATCCGTTATCCCGGCCTTGATAGCGGACGCCTCAACGCCATCTTCCCACCTCAGCTTGGGCCTACCACGTCTCCTCTGTCCATGTGGATGGCCTAAGAGGACTTTACGAGCTAGATCGTCCGGGTCCATGCGTATAACATGGCAAGCCCACCGGAGCCGGGCGAGCTTAATCCGCTGCACAACGGAGAGATCGTTGTACAGCTCGTACAGCTCGTCGTTGTATCGGCTCCTCCATTGTCCCTTGATTTTTCCTTTCCCATATTTAAGAATCTAAACGGTAAATCGCTACATTTGCTTAAGATTAAAAACTACATACATATTTGTAATTGGAATATTGATTTCAGTAACCTATTTTAAATCAGTAACATATTTGTAATTGGACATTATTCAGTAACCAGATACGATATTTACTAATTAAATTAAATCCACCAACAACATTTGTAAATGTAACGAAATTGGTGATTGTTAAACGTTTTGAAAAAAGTCATTTCGTTACAGGTAGATATATTGATAAAAGTTGTAAGTAGTATATATTAAACAGTGAGTAGTGCGTAATCTGTTCTAGTATGTAAGTTACGATGTTTGAAGACGGTTGTCGACGAATTTTTCAAATACATTACTAGGATAACATACCTTGGTAATTTGTGAGATTGAAAGCCTATTTTGAAACAAGATAATTTCCAAGATTACTTCCAATTACAAGAAAACACCGTGGTAAAGCATAAAGTAAAAGTCTTCAAAATTAGTGTATCCGACACACAACATATAGAGACCATAAGGTACCATAACCCTTATAGGGTCAAGGTATACCAGAACAATAATGTGACTTGGTTTTTTCTGTGACTTAGTGTTCCCATAGCAGGGCTTAGTGTAGATAATCTATCCTGCGAATGGGGGGCAGTTTACCCATGGCAGAAAAGCCCATCCTGCGTATGGTCTCTCTATCGTATAGTCTATTCTGCATATGGGATTTTGTTGGCAAAAAGACAAAGCACGTATTATTTTTACTGTTAGTCATTCAGTCTCACGCAAGGGACTTTCCATCAACTACGTAACACTTAAATTTATATGTTAGAGCCCGTTCTCCTCTACAGTAACAAAATGTAACGTTGGTTAAACTCCCCCTATTAGTTACGTATCGTGTAACCAACCGATTTCCTCAGCCTTGAACTTCCCCCTCTTCCCTATGTATTATTAATGCGCGTTCCGGAATGAGCCTTGTAGGTTCCTGAAATGGAACGATCCGAACTAGGTACAACGTTTTGAACCTGGTAGGTTCCACTGTAATCTCAGATTCGGTAGTACCGGTAGGTAGGTGGGAATGGTAGGTTCGATTGGTACGGTTGAAACGGTCGAAAGGATCGGAATGGTAGGTTCAGCTAAAAAGTTAACATCAGTTGGAACACCCAAAAGTGTTACAACACACCAACCACATACCATACCAAAGTCACCCCCTCCCCTCTCCCCCCCGTTCATGATACACCCGTTTCCGGTTACGTTTGAATCACATGTCGCCTATTTTGGATTGCGAGCTATCCGTGCTGAATCGCGAGCAGCCTGCTTCGATACGCGTGCAATCACGTTTGGATGCGTTCCAACACGGTTGAACCGCGTTCGACTACGTCCGAATCACAAGCCAGCAGCTCACTATGATTGATTGATTGATTCGTGCGCTTATAACGTCTGATTTTCTACCGCTATTTTTCATTGTTACGACATTCCAGATTGTTAAATAGTATTTTATTTTTTAGTTCAAAGCCTAGGCCAGTACAAAAAATTACGAATAACCTTATTTCTTGTGAATTTTCCTTACGAAATACCAACCCGACAGCTCAAAATTTTGAAATCCTCGAAGGCTACTTGCTTGTGATTCGGACGTAGTCGAACGCGGTTCAACCGTGTTGGAACGCATTCAAACGTGATTGCACGCGTATCGAAGCAGGCTGCTCGCGATTCGAAACGGATAGCCCACAATCCAAAATAGGCGACATGTGATTCAAACGTAACCGGAAACGGGTGTATTTTTGCGGAACGGTTTAAACTTTTCTTCATAGAACCCCCATCATCATATTTTTATCCAATTTACTACCGTCTCACAAAACCCTTGCCCCATACCAGGTTCAATTAAACTACCAGTTCCGTTCCGTTCCTTTTCCAAAAACTCCTAGTTCCGTTCCGTTCCGTTCCGTTCCATTCCGAATTAATCTTCAATTTCCCATCACTGCTTTGTATTTCACTCGAAAAACTCTACCCCATAATCGTTACGTAATTGATGGAAAACCCTCAAATTGTTAACAAGTGTAGATGTCACCATTATGGCGATGTCAGAGCAAAGCATGAACAAGCTAACAATTTTTTTTTAAAATCATACCGTTATACTATTCATTTCCTCTAACCATCGATAAACATGGAACACGTACGTGATGTTGTGAAATCTCAATTTGCTTTAACTACTTAATAACTTAACCTTTTTTATACATACACAGAGGAGCGCCGTTTATCCAGGTATCCGTATCGGTATCCAGGTATTCGTTTATCCATGCAAACGAGTGTTTGGAAAGCAAACATGTGGCTGACTTTTGAAAATTAATTTTGAATTTCGAAATTAATCTTTTGAAATAGTTTTATCAAAATTCAATAAATGCTTGTATTCAAAAAGATTACTTATAATTTTCAAAATAACACACTACTCGTGAAACTGCCCTTAATTTTTCAAAACTAAGCTTGTATGAATAAAATAACTCTTAAAAATATGGTAAAATGTTTTTCAGGCCAAAAATGCCTTTTATGTGTTTTTTAACTATCCGGCTGTGTTTGAATCTTAAAGTACTCAAATAATTGGCGTTCAACTGCTGGTTGATCTTGCTGGGCTAATGTTTTGGTACCATTAGATGAATAGTAATTGCAATTTAAAAAATACTACTAGTTAAAAATAGTAAAATAGCAGTTAAAACTACGTTTCTATTTAAAAATCATTTTGAAAACGAAACGAATAGCCTAAATAGTATCTCCTAACATCAGCGATTAGCAGAAGAAAACATTTGGCTATGTGAAATCACCTAATAAATCTATGTCACCGATAAGTTTTTCTTGACGGTAGCTGCTGGTTAAGTTTATATTGATATTAAACAAGTATCATCACAATGTCTCAATGATGAAATAAAATAACAATAACAGTAGCGAAACGATTCCACCTGCTTCGGGTTTATCTGCTGTGTGTCGTGTCTCGTTCGATTTTTTGTTCGCTACCTCGCGCAAAATAGCTGCACGCGCGTCTTCTAGAGTAAGTTTATCAGCCTTTTGCTGTGTACTGTAGGAAAAATGTGGTAAAAGGTTGGTTGGTCCAGGCCGAACGTACGATAAGCAGGTGGTTGAGCCTTGGTGTTGGTATTGGTACGGTGAGCTGTTAGAGCAAGAGCAAAAAACTCAGATGAACGAACGAACGAGAAAGACACATGGGTAAAATTTTGAACCAGTGAATGAGAGAGCCAAAACGAGGGAAAAGTTAGAGGAAATTCGAGAGTGGTTGCGGTGGCCGAAAGGAATGTGACGAGTGAAAGAGTAAATAAAGTATGCAATTATGATCTCCTTTTATCATGCTGTTTCAATCCTATTTTCCGCCTGTTGTACGAAGCCATTAGCATACTTTGATAATGCTGTAGAAGGGCAAGAAGGGTGGTATGGAATGACGGCGATACGTTTAAGTGATTGTGTTGAGGAAAAATAGCTTTGATCATATTGGAAAATTTGCCAGACGCTGCCACTCCAGCACACTGGTTTGCAGACTTCGGTTGGTATTCGTGTGGAAACTGGAGAAAATTGAGCAGCGCTTCCGCATATTCGTTGTTTTCTATATCAATTGCTCATCTCTCGGCGCTTCACTCGTACGGCAGGGGAAAGTATACAGTTTTGTTTTGATTCCCTTCGTTCGTTGCTTCCAGCAAGATTCGTGATATAATTACATTATTTCCCCTCTCGCGTTTCACAGCAGTAAGCTCTCCTTATTTATATGAAATCTTTGTTCGTGCCGTCCTTCACACACACACACACACACACACACACCAATACAATGTTTCACTCCTACATAGCGCAAAATACTGCTCGACGGTAGCAACCATAAGCGTGCATATAAACACAGTGATATTCATTCAATTACAATTATCGTAATGGCGCCAGATCGTCCTTTAGTGGTTGTGCCGTAATCGAGAAAAGTGGCCACCGTAGGGAAGCCGGGTAGGGGTCGTAGACTCTTTCGCAGGATAGAAATGAGAGCCCTTCGTTAAAGAAAATTGGTGAGAACGAGAACTGTGCACGAGAGAGTATAATACCGGAGAGTGTAGCGCTCTGTTTTGATTTTTTTACACCCGTTGTATCATCTCGTGATACATTCTATGCTCAATTTCCTGCATCCTGCTTGCCAAACCAAAATAATTTGGACTAGCGGCAACATTTGTGTTGATATACTCGCGTTGTAAGGATGTGTTTCTCGGAGCGCTCTGTCTACCATTGCAGTGCCGTGGAAAAAGGACTTCGGTGGTGTATAAAATAGGTGTTTGATGGTAACGCTCATTCTAATGAACTAAAAGCTTGTTTTCATTGGCAAGTGCAAGCGATTTCTTTTGTGGTTGTCAAAAAAATGTGGGATTGTGTTTTTTTTTGTATTTAAAAGTATTTAAATTTAATAATCGATGCTATTGCGACAGAATTTAGTATTTTATTGAATGTATAGCATGGTGAGAGTGCTTTATTGCTCGGTGTACAGTATACAATGCTCTTGTGTGAACAAATTGTGCTTCGAATGTGAGTGATAAGCTAGAATGAAAGTGATTAATTAGTAAATAACAGGTACTTAAGGTTACACTTTCGCTACAGCATTTCTAAACAGTTTCACCACCTTAAAAAGCTTTACAAAACAAATTCGAATATATCATTTAAGTATTGAGTTAAGTCCGTCTGTATAATTGATTGTTATTTCTAACTAAACAACAATCAAGTGAGTGCTGAATTGACGTTGATGATGTAAGCTGGTTAGATATATTATTATCGCAGGATCATTTTCGTGCATTTTATACGTTAAAATAATAAAAATATTGCCGAAAGTGTATGAAATAATGTGTTACTAGCTTAATAAAGCAAATAACAAGCAACAGTTACTTAAAATGCAAATGCATAAATGAGGCACCTCCAAACAACAGTAAAGTTACAGTTAAGAAGATTAATCCATTGTGGTAAGTACATGATTTAAAATCATTTCATTTTAAAGAAGAAAAAGGTGTTTTGAGCCTAACGAAGTACCGAAGTGAATATTCTAAAAGAATAGTGGCAAGTGGTTGATGCAAAACAAGGAAACACGGCATTAGCAAAAATTTTAATCAAATTAAATCATCTTCAATCATCCGAGAATGCACTAAATAGATTAGAAATTCATCATACCAGAGTGTTAGTTTTGAGGAATTGCTTAGGATAAGACGAAATAGTGAAACAAACACAAAAGCTGCTAAGAGATTATTGAGTCAACCTTATTTTCAAATTAAATGATTGAACTTTTACGAACGAGAAAACCTTTTAGAATATTGAATGTATGATCGTTCATCCTTCATATTCGTATGACTATTTTCATTTTGATTTCTTAGTGTATTAAATCGATCGATCGTTTTGGCTTGCATGCTTACGGTTATATTGTCTGTGGGTGGTAAAAAGACAAGACATACTGATTGATTGACATTGTACCATAAAAACTTCAGATAGATAAAAAATAAAAAAAAATCTACACACCAACGAGCGTGGCAATGCAATGAAAAGATGTAGACAGAAAAATGGTAGTTATTGAAGGTGGAAATATGAAAATTTTTCATAAAACGTTATCATATTTTCATATTTTCCAATACAACAAAAATTAATTAAAACTACTTTGCAATGAGCCAATGATTCAATGATATTTGTTTGACAAGAAACAAAAATGCCAATGTGTACCACGTTTGAGAGATTCGTTTGCTTACGAGAATAAAATTATCCACTAGTGTGGACAAGGTAGAATGTGCTCAGTCTTTCTTTACTTTTCCCATTTCCGGTGTCTTTTACTGAGTCGCGGTACGGCACAAAACATCAGCAACAAATGCTGCCGTGTAAGAGTAATGCCTTTTTTCGGGGAGCGGCACTTTTTGCAATCACTTGATTGCCATTTTCCGAAAAAGGGCTCTCTCAGATTGGCTCGCAATCCTTGCAAAGTAAGCGGCACAGAGTAAATAAGGGGTAAATGGAAAGAAGGAAATGGAATGATGGACGTATAAGTTTAATGGAATGTGTAGGTGTTGGAACTGGCTTACCGAACTAGAATGAGTTGCATTGAAAAGGGAAGCTCCCGGGAGAGTTGGTAGATATTGCTACAAGCATATACGGGCTCTCTATAAAATAAGATAGATTGACAAAAAGTGGGGTGAAACCATTAAAACGACAGTGTTACAAAACAATGGAGGGATTGGTTTTCAAACAAAGAAATTAAATCAGTGCAATGAGAAAAAATGGTGACACGTGAACGTGATGAAGCATACAGCAAATGAATATTGGCTAAAAATTGTTGCTGAGTCGCATAAGTTATTATTTTAATTTTGCTCCTAAAACCATGTGCTTCAGGGTCCACTTGGACTTAAAATCGACTTTCCGGTTACCAGTATATCTGTATACTTTCTGAAAATACAGATTGTATATAAAAAAGCATTTTGTTGAACAAATGTACTCATCAGTCTTATATTTTGGTAAAATAACTATACTAATAAGAATCAACACAATATTTCCCATGTTTACAATTAAAATTTACTATATATACTATTTCCGGTTTTACGGTGGCATACTTAAAAGAAAAATACTATTTTCCAAACTATCTAAAACACAGAACTCCTTAATTCTTTGAAAAATAAATCTTTTCGTTTACGATTCAACTACTTTACTGTTACTCACAAGGTAACCATAGTCCAAATCAAAGTTTATATATATTATAACTTCTTCTTGTAAAGTCATGTATTTAAAAACTGTTGAAACATCCAACTGAAACACGCGACACTACCATCTGCAGGGATACCTATTATCTTGAAATAAGCGATTCGACAAGATTTAAGTTTGCTCAACACATAGTACATTGTACATTCATATCAACATTTGAAAACCCTTCTTTCTTGACTTAACGACCTCCTAAGTCATGCAGGCCGTCCACTAGAATTATTAATAATTTATCCAATCTTGCTTTACCAAATGACTTTTTACTATTCTATTTTATGTTCATGTTTATGTCTATTGAATTAACAAGGTGATTGACCTAAACACCTGTACTTATCCTAATATTCAGAGAATATAAGCCGTATAGAGCACAATGTAGTCAAAAGGGTTAAAGGAGGCGGAAACAGTTAGATTGATGAGAGTAAAATTCAATGGACATCGCAGTCATAGGGTTGCTTTTATTGTGAATATGCATACTGAGGTCAATTCTTAAGCGTCGGTAGTTACGATAATGTCTAGAAGGTACGTTCATATTTAATCTTGCTAATAGTCCGGGCGCGTCAATTATACCAAGAAGTGCCTTGGAAATAAATGTACGTTGTGCAGCGGTGCGTCTGTCAGCTAATTTATCTAACGATAACAGTAAGCAACGAGTATTGTACAATGGACGAGGATATAATAACTAGATGTAAAGCGCAGGAAAAAAAACGTGTTATTTTTTCCAGAACTTACACTAACTTGTTAGGCCTAATACCTGAAGACGTGCTAACTACAGCGCGGGTATCAAGTACAGAGCAATCTTTCGATTGTCGTCGAATGTTGCATTATGTTGCTAATAAATGATTATGATACACATGCTTAGCGGTGGTCATTACATGAAGTTGTGAATAGGCGCTCGTATATTTTCCCAGCATGTTTGAGGAATTAATACAGCAAATAAACTTCCGCTCTCCTAACGAGTGTATTTGACATACAGAGATACGTTGGGTGTTTGGTTTCTGCTCACATATAAAGTCAGCGCCAAGCAGCTAGTAAAAAAGTGAGTACTTTGGGTGTTTGTGTCTGCATAGTTTGTTTTGCTCCATCATTGTGCGAATGGATGTAAACTTTCTAACTAGTTAGTAAACTAACTTCCCTACAATAAGCATAGCATGTATGTGGATAACTAGAAAATATGGCGCTTTCCGCAATGAATAATTGGTGAATTATGGCATAGTTTTTAATTTAATACGATTTTTTTCCGTAGCAACGGCCTGGTGTTTTTGCTCTTTAATATGAATTTATAAAGCTGTCAAATCTGCTTCAATTCAATTAAACAGCTTGTTAAACAGGGTGGACGTTCGATGGTCTAAGAGGTACCAGCGTAGGTTTGTAACAAAGTTCCCAATACGCAGGATTGACAATCCTGCTATGGATACAATACTTACTTACTTATTGTAATACAATAAGTAACAGAAAAAGCCAAAAGCATATTAGCGCTCTAATAAGCCTTGTTGTGTCGCCCAAGAAGAAGTCGTCTATGTTTAATAATCAAAAACAGGGTTGCCACATAACCACATAATCTTGTTACCTCCTATGCAGTGCGATAAGAATTGGGCCTATCCACTCTAGAACGGGTTTATATCGTCAATAACTTTCAAAAGTTTATTTAATGTTTTTTGAACGGATAAATAAATTGAATCTTCAACGTATTTCTCTAATACACAAAAAGTTGATCAAGCTATAATTTGTATCAATTGAAGTACTTTATCATATGCAACGTACTGTTCCCTTCAGGATTCATGTTGCAAAGTGTGTTAGTAAACTAAATTCCCTAGCAGTTACCATGAGCTTCCAATAGCATGTAGTATCTGTGCAGGATTATCAATACTGTGCCGAAGAATTTCTGTCAGAATCCACTAACACATATGACCCTCCACACTTCACACTTCATGAGCGTCACCTACCAAATCACAATCCAGTTACTTCCGTCCCAATATTCATGACATTGTCCATACAATCTACTCAAAAGGATATAACCGTATCGGATACGTTTTTCATCGTACTCTTTCCTGGTTGGCCCAAAATGCTTTTCAGCGGCACTTTTGCCGATTTGGTCCGACGGTGCTTGCAAAACTGTAAGCGTCTTATGTGTGGATGACTGGATACGCTAGTACCACGTGTCCACTGCTTGGTTAGAAAGTATTTCAGAGCAAAACGGAAGGGTTAAGGTACACACATTGTCTATTAGAATCACCAAGCATTGGAAGAAGCAGAAGGGGCGCAGAAGGATCGACGAAATCAATTTAATATTTTTCCATTTTCAATTTTCTGTGTGTGTCCACCTACTAACTCTACGATTCTGTACGACTCGTACTTCGTTTCTTACGCTCTAGCTAGCCTTTGTTATTTCGGAAGCATATCACATGGCAACTTCTAAAATCTGCATCTCTGTACCGTTCATCGAGTTTTTACTTTATATTTTATACTACACTCCACGTGTAATAGACGAGAGAATCATCCAGCACAGCAAATTCAATTTTATAGATTTCCTTCCAGCTGTAGTCTTTCCTAGTTTGTAACAAAGATGCAACAACAAATGTATAGCATGGTTTCATTTACAACACGCAAACCATTACCATCATAAAAAATTCTGTATGTTTGTACTAGGTAATTTGTTTGTATTTGCTAATAAATAAAATTTTATTGAAGTTTTATAATCCTCGATTGTTAATAATACATATGCTTTGACACATTCCATATTTAACCACCACCACCATTACTCAGAACTCTGTGTACAATCTATTCACTGCATTCTATAGGCTATTATGCGAAATGAAAATAAAAAAGTTCGTTTTTTATAGATGAATCTAATCAGCATTTCTTCAAATAGTTCTTTAATTAATTTAAGATTTTCTAATTAAAATTGTTGAATTCCTGGAAAAATGTCTGCAAATTTGAGATTGTCTAAAATGATCGACAAAACCATTTTGGAATGATTTTTGCCTCATTTTAACCTCGTGAAAAAGCGTGATGTTGATAGCACATGGCTTTAATACATGCTGAAAACTGCACAAAATAAATCATCTCATCACCATTCAAAAATATCCAGTCGCTCCACTTTTTAGTTTGTCCGTTGACTTGCGTGAGCCATCAAAACGAGGAGTAAAAAACTTTCAAATAGAAGGAAAAACATCATTAAAGAATTTAGTCCGTCCTCGTTAGGGAAGTTTAAATTCATAGCTCAAAGTAGTTTAATGAGGGCGAATCGGGCCATTTTTAGTATTTTCTTGTGATACATCGATGATATTTTTCTTTATATTTTTACGTACATAAACTCTCTTTATGAGTGAGTGACTTATCGTCTTCATCCGTCTTTTTAATGTCCAAAAAATTCAATCGATTTCGATTGATTGTTTGTATGCTATTGTGACCAAAAGAGTACAACGTAAATCAATTAAGTGTAAAATTTGGCAATTATTATTCTGTCTCTCAAAATCTTTCATCTCAAAAACCGCCTTGAGCAAGGATACCTGCCAGGTTATTATTATAACAACTATTCTATCCATGCTACAGTTATTTTATTTCAGTGTTATGTGCCTCATATAATAAAATCAGTATCATAATAGCCAATCATCAGAATTAAAACAAAAAGTCAGTGAAAATCGAACAATTGATCAATAAAGGTTTTCTAAATATTTCCTGCCTCCGGCCCAGAGTTTTGTCCTTTAAGTGATAAAACTATTTCTATCACTCGGCTCATTTCCATGTTCAAGTTTCAGTTTTGAGCGCTTTTCATTTTTTTAATGGTTTTCCTGTACAGAGCGTAATGCCAGTGTAACGACAACTACAACCGCGGGAAGAAACCGTGTGAGCTAACGGTCGATGTGTGAGTGTTGAGTTGTTGCGCTTTGCAGATGCGTCCTGGATATTCGGAGAACATTAAAATGCTCTTTGAAACATTTATATCGACTACAAGCAAAACCCATTCGCCTTTAAAAGCATTTCCTTCATACGTTTCGATGTGCGAGTCCGTGGAGGATATCACGGCTGCACTTTCCGGGGGACGATGCATGGTCAGAAATCTTTCTTTCTACAACTCACCTACAACCGACACTATATTCCTCCTTGTTGCTTTTAATTGTCTCTTGGATGGATTATCACTACGTGGTAGACATAAAGTTACAGAATACAAAGTTTACTAATGGTATACTTTTTTTATCTAGTAAAAGTTTGGTAAGGAATAAAATAACTAATGGAGTTAAAACTCATTATTTACGAACTTTTTCTATATTTGATGAATGTGTCAGAAAAGTTGTTAATTTTTTTTTAAACTTTGAACAAAACTTTGACAAGTCTTGGCCTTTGTTTCGATTATTAAAGTTTCGTCCATAAGCTGAAATATTTATTTGCAAATATTTAATTTGCAAATAAAAACATCCTTTTCTAAGATTGTTGATGTTGGCTTATATTTCATCTATGATACTTAACATATTTTGCTTTCTTGCATTATTATTTCCAAAATCGATATATTTTGATTCCATTTCAGCAATCGATGCAACTTAAAGATGTCACCAAAATAGACAAAAGTTTCTGCATAAAAAGACAGTGAATAAATGTTTAGAACGTATTTTAAGCCCTAAATTCTAATGAATCATACTTTTTATCTGTTCTTCTGACTGTATGTTTTAACGAATCACGAAGTCAACAACTTAGTCGGAACAAATACGACAGAAATTCTATTACCAATCCACCGTAATGAAAGAAGAAGAGCAAAACGTGGGACAAATTAAATATACAAAGTAAACAGAAGGAGAAAAGAGAATAACTTTAAACGAGTACTATAGTATTTATGTTTTCATGTGCTCTTTTTCCTTGACCACCCTTTCATTTCAACACGGTCCATAATTTCCTATACAATGGTTTCTCTATCTCTCCTCAAATTGAACTTACGCGCGTGCGTTTAACGTAACATTTCCGAGTGGTTCAGTGTTTCTTGGTATAACGTCCTTAGGGTATAGAAAAAACATAAAGGTTATTTTTAATTAACCTAATTGATCATGGTATCTTTATGGACTATTCGCTCATTACCGTTTTATTTACTTTTGTTCTTTTTTTAAATGTACATAATAGTTTTATGGGACCGGCTCGGTGGTTTAGTGGTAACGGTGTAGGATAGTCTTAAGGCCCGATGTTGTATCGAATCCCGTTCGGACTGTTGCCGGTTTACATGCGCAGCATTGATTATCGTGCTATGAACACAATAAGTTACAGAGAAAAAAAAACCATAGCACATTAGAACTCTGGTAAGCCATGACCCTACAAGTGTTGTTGAATCACCAAATAAGAATTGTTACCTTCCAATAGTTGCAAATCCGATGACATTTATAATTTAATTCATAACGTATGACGTACACCAAATTATATTAATTTTGCTGATGAAGCCTTGCTGTGGTTTGAACAGTATGCGATACAAGCACACTACAATTAACTCGTCCACCACCAAAGTGCCTCGATGCACGGTACAGTGTGTGGCTAGGGAAGAAGAGGTTGGAACATGCATGAAAGTGCAACAGTTAAAACCGTTCAATTTCATGATTGCATTCATAAATAAAGCGATCCCAAGTAAGATACGTCCACGAGTGTGTTCGCGTATATAGGGCGACAATATTGGCAAGGGGAGTTTGGAGGGGGCATGGCAATGACACAGCAAAGTACATAATTATTATTGGTATAATTTCGATTGAAACGAAATTAATTTAAATTAACAGAGAATGCAGAAAGCAATTCGCAAATTTATGCATTAATTCTCCGCACATTCATTTGGTTCAGATCCCTTCAGGCGAAAAGGGAATGGCACACAGCGTGTGTGAGGGGTTCTGAGTATTTCGAAACAATCCACATGTTGTTTCTAGCAAGGGTGCGTTATAATGTAAAGCCATTGCAGTGGCGTATATACAAAACGGGTGGAGGAAGGCAGTGGCGGGAAGGCGATAATTTAAATTGTCCCAAACCATTGCTACCGCAGCCGTCGCCACTCATACCGCTTTTAGCGGCTGCATCAACAACTTACAATGCATACCAAAAACGATCATCTCCTCACGCATAAAAGCACCACAAAATGCATAGTTTCAACAAAATAGTAAAATAACTTTTGAACGTAAAAAATATTATATTAAAAATATTAAAAGGTGGTTTAGTTTACCTGCTCCCGACTACGTTTATCAGTACGCGTTGCGATTGTAGTTTTCATCTCTTTTATACGTGGTTTGAATTGCATGCTTTATCAAATCCGTTCCTAAAATGAGACTCTACAATGTCATGGTACAAGTGTCGCCGTGCAGAGAGACACACTGTTGCTCTCATCACGCGCCTTTAGTTACAGCGCAGTCATATTGCAGAGGGTTCAGCAATAACAGGCGACGCAAATTAATTGCGATGAAAATGTGTTCGCTGGATGTTGCCAAACCAGCCCGCAATTTATCGTTTCCAGCTTGCTATTGTTCATCGGCTTCCCATCACGGGTTTGCCCATCTAGTCTGATCAATCATACTGTTCCCATGAACACTGCAGCACTTTGCATATGGTAGGACAACCGCAGTAAGAGAGAAGAGTGGGAACAGGTAAAACATTCGACTAAAAGCTTATGTGTTTCGTACATTCCTATCATCCTAAGGTGTTTATTATGAAAATTGGTTTTTATTTTAAAAATAGATAATTTATCTACCTTTTTATACACATTCAAAAAAGAATTCAAAATTCTATAGTACGGGAATATGGTAAAAGTACAATCATTGCACTCTGCACATGGCATTTGCTTTGGATGCTCTGTGCGGTGCTTTTTCTTTCGACGCATGTTTTCTCGGGTTACGCTATAGCCAAACAGTTTCCACGCACCTCGCACACACACACACATCTCATTCTCTACAGCTGCACGGAAAAGGGGATGAAATCAGCATGGCGTTGCATGTGATTATATTAATTACATTTTACAAGCAATTATAATATAAATTAATTAACGCGTGCAAAATTCAGTTCCTGTCTGGTGAATGCCGCACTCCCTTGAGGGAACTATGGTGGAGACGGGTGAACATTGGCATATTGCACTACAGATAATAATGATACAGGGTTTTCGGACACCTTTCACAACGCTCGTAACTCATTGGTGAAAATAGGTTGCCTTGTTTAAATGCATGTAAGTTTTGATAACAGTTAAGAACAAATCTTGGCTTTAGTTCTTCAGTGTAGTGTTGTTCATTTGGGTAACATTTGATCAAGTATTAAAAGTGTTTTTTTAAATGATGGCTACTCAGTAAATAACTTGAAAATGGTTGATATGATTCAATCTTCGAGCCCTGTCCGTAGGGATCGATTGGGAATGCAAATTACTGCATAGTGGCGGAGATTATTATGTACTCGTGTGTGGTTTTTGATGTTGCTTTTATTGATATGTTGCTTGCTGAAACAGGACACGATGGGCTTTGGGAGCAGCAATGGCAATACAAAGCAAACAGTGCACAAAGCAAACGTTTTACTCACGGATGAGGAGAAAAAGAGACTTGCTGTTCGCTGACACATTGATAGTACGGAAGAACTGGTCCGGTGACCTCACCGCAAAATTCCATGGTTAGCGAAATAGCAGAATTGTTCCCGCTTTTCCCATAAAACGTTTTAATTCACGTTGCCTTCATGGTATTTTTCCCACGAAGCGTATGACTGTAATGAGCATGAAGCATCAGTGGCGGATGTGCAACAAATTAATAAGGAATATTTGATTGTAAAGCCACATCGTAAATGTTTCAGTAAACGGGTTTAGCTTACCAAAAGCTATGTATAACGACAGGTTGACAAATTAAACTCCGTCGGATAATGTTACTAGGTACGCTCAAGATATTACCCTTTTGCTGAAGGCTATAATATTATATTTGATATTTTGACTATCTTATACATTTGAGATATATTAACTCAATGCTTGAAAAGATTAACACATATTTTAAAGTCGGAACTTATATGCATGCATGTGAATCAAAACCGAAATGAAAACCTAAAATCATTATTTCGCGTTGATGGGAAACATAATGAATTAGTTGAACATAAAAAGTTGCATAAAATGCAGTGCTAGAAGCGTAACTAACCCAAAATACTATGTGGAAGCCTTTTGCACTGGTTCTCTCTTTCACGCTCTTCTTTGTTGCATCTTATTTTCTCATTGCTACTCTTACTCTCTCCACCTGTCCTTCTCTCTCTCTCTCTCTCTCTCTCTTTCTCTCTCTGAGGTTATACATTCGTTAATGTTGAACCCATGCATGACAAAAAAACACATTATCAGAGACACTTTGTTGTCAAGGCGCATGATACCAAAAAACGGCTGCGTTGAAAATGGATATAATTGGCAAAGTTTATTATGGAATCAGAAAATTAAATTAACCAACCGCCGTTAGCCACTTTCCTCATCCATGATAAAGAAACATGGATCATTCTAATGTTGAACGGTGAGCTGGTTTGCATCACTTCTTCGGAGGTCTAGTTTGCCTTGTCTATTTAAACCGTTCTTCTATTACCGTTGATATGGGAAATTGGATTTCTTTCCTGATGAATCAACGCTATGGAACCGTGTGTTACGTTATGTAGAGTGTGAGTATGTGTTTTTAGAAATTTGCTCCACAAATACTTCATAGTGGTGTTAAGTATTATGCCAATGTTTATTGATTGATGTTTTTTTTTTGTATCGTTTGTGGTCGTGTTAATGTGAAGAGTACTGGTTGCATTCTTTTTTCTGTGATTGAAGTTCAACATAGTTTCTATATTTTTCTTATATTTTCATATTACTCTTTTGTTCTCTAATGCAAATTTAAATTTTCTATTTTGCAGCATATCTCACCAGTCTTGATAGCAATGGAAAAACGACATTACGCGATTACGTTACACTCAGCTACGATGATGTAAATCATTAAGTTGCGGCGCAAAGTCATAAATCGGTTATTGTCAGGAATGCACAGCACTGAAAATGTTGCTGGTAAGTGTAAAAATATAGAAAATCTCATTAAATTGTTTTGCTTTTTTTTACGTTGTGGGGTGAATCTTATTGCTATTAAAATAAGTTTAATACATACTAATGCGTAGCACGGTGTGAGAAGCAACATTGGCGAAAAAAAACAGGACTGGGATTCACTTCCCGTTACTACCATTCCCCATGTGAAGACCAACTATCGAACTACGTGATTTTAACAAAGTATCTAATCCAGAAATGGCCAGCATAACCTTCGAGGTTGTCACGCCAAGGAAAAAGAAGAAGCAAACTTGTTAAATGTTTACAGCAACATTTTTATTCATTGATTATTATTAGTGATAACTGTCATGACTGTTAAGCTCTCTTTATATTTGTATAATACCTTTGTTGTTAATATTGTATTCATTATCAAGTGTCCCATAAAATGGCAAATAAACTAAGCAAATAGGAATATCGCATCGCAACCATGTACGCTCCTTGCCAATGACGCCTAATGCTGAAATTCAAACCACATAATATATCCAACAAAATCATTGTAAGCTGAATCTGGCATAACGACCCAAGAAGGGATGCGGTTAATTACTTTCATTCTGCAACAAATTCCCATTGTAAATCTAATTAAAATATTTCTCAAACCAACTCCTGCCACGAACGAGTATGGTTTAATTATTCAGTCTTCATCTCATCTCGTCTTCTGCTTCCTGATGGACAGGTAAAGCATTAAAGGGATGAATGTTGACAAATATGTTCGTCCTAAAACATTGCAGTGTGATGTTTGTTACTGAAATGTGGCACAGCATTAGCCTTCAAATTTGTTCAAATTGTAATGTTTTGTACCCATAACATGATTTATAGTCGAGTGCATGGCGAAGTAATCTGAAATGGATTCGAACAATGCCGAGCTTTCACAATTACGCCATCACCCGTCGACCATCGGGCCGCCCTGCTGCGATAAAACAAATTCATTTTGAAGCAAATTTTTAATACATAAATTTTCCAGTAGCTTTTCAAGTTCGAATATCTATAAAATGTTTATAAAAGCATATTATTGCCTTGATTTTATTTTTTTGTTAATTTTGGTAAAAGGTTTTTGAAGCAAAGCAGACGTAATCGATTAAGTAATTTATTGGGATGGCTAAGTGATGCTCCATTTTCTTGGCGAAATCTCGTTAATGTAAAGACATGGAAAATCAATCATGTCCCAATCCCTTGCTGCGAAACTTACTTGCAACGGGGTGGAATTTCATGCGTGTAGGTATAAATATAAAACAGTCGCGAAGTATGACCAAAGAGGGGAAAAAGTGTTACACCATCAAAATGCATTTAAATTAAGATAAGTAAAAGTATCTCTGATAAGTGTGTAAAACAAAGCAATAAACAACCCAAAATGAGCAAAAATACAAAATTTTACAAACTTGAAAAAAACTTGGGAGTAAGTCTATCAAATGCTCTACAGCTGAAAGAATCTTAATTCATATAATTATGTGCTTTGTGATTTGATACAAACATCAATGGAATTTTCAGCAAAGATATGCTGTAAAACCGGTGGATTCTTTTTCAATTACTTTGCCTTGCCAACCAGCGGTAGACTTTACATCCTTATGAGAAAGTACAACATGGAAATAGCTTCAAACATAAAAGAATAACAAAGACATAAAATGCAGCAAACTATAAAACACGGTTTTGCTGTTGCCGAAGGCTCATCTATCTCCGATCGTTGGGAAAGCTTGGTTCAGATGTGCTCTTCGCCTGCTAATGGATATTGAAAATTGTTGTTTTATTTATTGGGATCTTTTTTCGATACTTTATCATTGTTTGTCGGTTCCATGGCACTCAAAGTTGATCTATCCACCTACGGCCATGGTACCTAGGAAGGCAATCGGTATCCTCTGAACATTATTTTCTGTTCAATTGTGTCCAACACTTTATCAAACCATCCTTTAAGGGTTGCGAGCGACGGAGAAGCAATGTACGAGCTGAAACAAAAACATTCCTGAAGCATCGAAAAATTCAGGGCTAGGTTAAATGTGTGATATTTTAAAGTTCAATTCATTCAAAAAGTGCGCTTTTCTCTCTCCTGAGGCGTGCGAGACTAAAAAATAACGCTAGAACGAACAACTTAGCCAATTGTACCCAGCTGGCAAACGCAAAAGACAATCGCCGTAGAAAAGTATATAACGAAATGAAGCAACATCGTGTGTGAGAACGAACAAAATGGGATAAATTCTTTGCTATTTTCATTGTCTATCACAGTTTTCCGGTCAAGCAGTTGTACCACTTGATCCTTGGTAGACATTTGCGGGGTTCCAGGGCAGTGAAAAACTATCCATACGACAACAAACACGATTCGGCTATGACTACCCACTCCCTTCCAGTTTCCTATTTTCGGCAAAAGTGAGGAAAATGGGGATCATTGTGCACATATAAGAAAAGGAGAGAAATATACTGAACGATCTGAATCACAGCTTAAACGGAACGGTGGAGAGGGGCGGGGTGCCGAAGAAAGTCAATTCAAAACTGTCACCGAACCGGAAAAGTGAATTATATTGAAAGATTTCCATTTTCAACTGAACTTTACTGTGTCGGCTTGGACCCGATTCATCCGTAACCTATCCTTTCTAGCTCACATTTAGCGAAAGTATGCTCAACATTCGCTGCAATTCAACATGACAACAACGGCCAATGAATCAATCGCCGGTCATCAGAACCATCATGAACGATGAACGAAGTTGGCGGTGGGCTGACGTTAAATAGTAAAAGCATCAGAACCTCAAGCATGCATGTGCTTCGACCGTAGTACTTTGGTTGTGCTAACGTGCCGCTTTCAATTAGTGGCAAATAATTGAATAATTCTACTTAGCTCATTTAATTTGGTACGTACCAATACGCTGGTAGAGTCTGCTGGTAGATTTAGATTTCGTTAGATAGAGAGAAACATTAGGTTATATTTACTAGATAAAAATATATGTTATTGAAAATTTAAGAATAAAGATAGACAGAAAAAAGATTATTTTAAAAATTTGAAGATACAGGTTTTTGTCGAGTTACGCTGGTCCGAAAGCTGTGGATCATGGTCGAGCAGTACTGTTTGCAGAAATTGACAGTAATTAAAAATAATTTTCTCTTTGAATTTGTTTTAAAATGAAACGAAAAGAATAGTACAGTGATATTTTGCACAACTCAAACGGAATAATAAGTTAAGAAACTGAAATATTGAATAACAAATTAAATTTTACTTAAATTTGTAAAAATAGACTTGTTTGGAGCTCCGAGATACGAGGAGAATTTATGTTTTAAAGACAAACTATATTGTGAATTGAAGAAGTTAACAGTTCTCCAAAAGTGTGGTAAAATATAAGGAAAAGAATAGAATGATGATTAAAAAGTTTAAAATAAAAAAAACTAGTGATATGTTCACTGGTCCTTACTATGAAATAATTAATCAACACAATTTTTAGACTTATTTACTCGAATGTTTTCAAAATTTTGTCTTTACAATATACTAAGATTTTTAGCAAGACTGTTACGACACACTAATAACTAAATACCAGATTCTTTCGTAGCATCAAATATAGGTTTAGAGACGCAAGATAATTTACATGCCCTGAAACTTTTCCAAAACAAAACATTTCCAAACTTGTTATATATTTCTAGTTATTTGGAAAAATCTAACATCTTCAACATACAACATACACTTCTTAAAACACAAGACGCGCCCCAAGGAAAATAAATGAAACACACTAAAGGCAAACAATTAGCTTGTTCATATTCCATCACAATAATGCTTAAATCATTTTGGCTAAGAAACAAAGCATTGCGTATAGAGACGGTCGAAATACACCAACAAAATTATGGTAATAGGGTTGTCCTGCTCAAGTTTTTTTATTTGATACGAAAAGGATAAATTGCCAAAAAATATAGTGGTAGTACAAAATAACAACCAAAACGAGTATTTTGCGGACAAAAAAAGTCCGCACAAATGATATGCACATAATGATTTTAGTTGCTAATGCCTTCAACTCCGTATGCTCTTAAGTAGCTACCGATAGAAGTTGCTGTTCGTTGTGATGTAGCCTCGTTTCTTCCAAGAAAGGTCCATCAAAAATATAATTATATAATAATAAGAATACTAATAATCTCCGCAAAGAAAAGTGAACCTAATTGAAATTACTTCTCGCTCACGGGGACGGCTTCGTTCCAGTGATGTGGTGCTAATGTTACTAATTTCCGACGAATAATTATCCTTACTGCATTCACCCTCTTAAACACACTCCTGGTGGATGGGAGGCTATGTGGGATAAACATACTTCTGACATTGAAGAACGTGGCGCGTGTGTATCAGCCTCCAAGTATTCATTTCGCAAGCGTACAAGAAGCTAGCCATTTTTGCGGTGGCTTTGAATCGCTGAGATGTTTATAACGTGTGTGTGTGTGTTGGAATAGAGAGAAGAGCTGATGAAGTGCTGAAATGTTGAAGTGAAAAAAAAATTGGACTTGCTGAATTTTGCTAATCCTTCTTCTGTTTCCATCATTTCGCGTGTTTTTGAATGTCGTGGGATAAAGGAAATCTGAAAAAAACGGTGCCTTAGTCGGTGCCGTTGCTGTCAAAAATTCATCATTTTTCTTGAATAATGAAATTAATTTAATAAATCTGTAATGTAAACATCACCATAATGATGTTTTCTCTCTTCGTAATTAAGTAGCTGCGTAAGTGCCCCAGCTATTCGTTTTCCTTTCACATACCGTGCAGGGACCATTTTACTCTCCAGGAGTAGAGTATAATTAAACGTAAACCTAATTAAATAATTTTCCTGTGGCACTGCTAAAGCAATCGTTTGACACTGTTATCTTTTTAAATGTATCTATAAAAAGACGCGTATGATATGCAAGTTGGCTTCAAACATGGTTTTCAATTCATAGTTTCCTTAAATTTTTGTTACATGATATTCCTTAAAAATAAAAAAATGCCGTAAGATTAAATTTAGTTCTTTTTTGTAGCAAAATGTGTGTTTAAAACCCAAAAAAACGCTTAGTTTAGTCTAGTATTTCGTCAAATAAAAAAAAATATCAAGAAAACGATAAATGAAATTATCCTTTTTACAAGTTTAACCTTTAAAGGGAAGAGAGACAAAAACACACAAACATAACAGAAGATAGTTTTAGAACAGAGTGGAGGAATAAAACAGGAGTAGTTGTTAAATATATCATAAATTTCGTAGAAAAAATGAATATTGTATTTTAGGTATAAGATATGTAAGTTTTTATCATGTATTGTAACTTAGGTATATGACTCATGCAGTGGTAAATCTATGATTATGTGTTGACTTCAACCATTGAAGAATACAACCCACTCGTCAAAATAAAGAAGAAGAAGAAGAAGAAGAACCTTTAAAGGAATATTCAAAGTGATTAATTTTAATCTTACATAAAGTGTTACAGAGAAGACATGAATCATGTATAAGGATACACTATAATCTTATCTGCAATTTGTAGATATGTTTTGTTTTAATTTCATGAGTGTTAAAAATTGAAACAAAAACAAGCACATCAGTGTAACAAAATATTATAAAAAATAAATTTATATTCACTAACTAAACATACTCAAGACAACATGCACAGTTTTGTTTTTATAATTGTTTATACATTGTTAAATGAACTAACCTTGGTCTAAGAAATGATAACGACCCTCGAGCTCCAACAGAGTTCTAACATACCAGGCAAAACGGTTGCAGAGATTGTTTTTTTCTTCTTGTGAATGAAGAAACCATTCTCATTCTATTGCACGCGGTCAATAATCCAAAACAGTAGAACAAAACCAAACGATCAGGCAAAGTGCTTCCTAATGATGTCTGAAGCAAGAAGAATGAATGTCTGTAATTTTAGTGAATGAATGCAATTAAAAGCTTTTCTACTTGTGCTGTCAACTCGCTCTCATGCCAAGCCAAGCACACAGCACGAGCCATACCATGGACGGCGGCTGCTCGGTCACTGCGTATTTATGAACTTGAGTTTATTTCGACTCTACGTTCTACCACATTGTACTGTTTATAATGCACACATGGGAACAAGTTGTACTAGAATGGACAACATTTTGCCACGAGTCGGAAAATTTTACACATGATTAATCAACTGTTTGTAGTAGTTGTTGAAACAAAACCGAATACAAATAGATACGTATGAACCCAACAAATCATTTGCTACAAAGATGTGCAAGGAAATCTTTTTTTATAATCAGAAACCATAGTTCAACCAAGTGCAGTAAAACGAAATCCCTTAAATCGTTTCATTTCTATGCGGTAAAGTGAGGTTAACTTTTATCCGGCAATGCTGCAGAGTGCTTCCGTTTGCATAGTCTGCTTCTGTGGGGAGATATATGTCCGTCTCCTCTTCTTCCTTCGGTCGCTGTATTACAGTATTGAAATGGGCATAAAATGACATTCACCGTTCGTTCCTCAAAGTGGACTCTCTTCACCAGCCGGCATTCTTATCACTGATGTTGGATCGCATTTGATGCAGCATTCTATTTAGATACTCCATGTTATGTCCACATTGCACACGCTTTAGAATCCACCAACCAAGCGTCGGGTTCCTAGAGTCGGGCACAGAAGGGAACAAGTCATCGTCGCCATCACCATCTCTTCGTCAGCATTATTATATAATAACGTAAGGCTTACCTTCAAATTTCAAGACAGTTTCCCATATAATGGAATTTCAATTTGATATTGTAATTATACGGTTCATTTGCGACGATAAAAATAGCCACACAAAATATATACTCTCAGCATTTGATTGGTTTATACTTCTCCCCTAGCATCTTCCTACTTCTACGACAACCCCATTTAAAGCAGCCTTTGCCCTATCTTCGAGCATCCGTACACTTTTCGGGCCGTTGGCTCCTGGCACTAACAGTTGGGATTTTTCTTTCCCATGTTTAACACAGACAATGGTGAATGAACCCCAGTAGAAACAAGCTGTAAGAAACTCTATTAAGTTTGTACCCATTTATCAAGCACCAGATATCACATTGGAATAAATTGAAAACTATGGCACGTGGCGCTGAAAATGTGAGAAAATCCAGCAAAGATGATGTGTGCTACGATTGTTGTTAACTTAAATTTGTACTTTTATGTATTGTTCATTTTTGTTATTCATTACTAATTGTATTATTTTTTTTATTATATTATAATTATTTTATATTATGCAACATTGGTACAAACACAAAGATAACATTGTTTTATTCTCTGAAAGGTAGAGAAAAGTTTGTTGTTACTATTTTATTTGAAATGGTCTAATATTTTATTAGATAATGCAATGTGCATTTAACTTGATGAGTTATTCATCATACGTTCATTTCTTGTATTTATACCAGAATCAACTTAATTAGCGTTTGATAAACGTTATTTGGTTTAAAAGAGCGTCGAGAGCTTAACACATAATGCAATTTTATTCGGTAGAAAATCTCTCAATGAGCAGAAAGTAGCAACAGTTTTGATCCAATCCCCTTCTCTTTGAGGGTGTTTGTCAACGAGCCTGCCAAGAAATGCGGCAAAAGAAGTAGCGAAAACTGCTGGTTTTATGTTTCAACTTCCAAACAGCCGTCCCTCCATCGGTCATGCAGCTTTCGAATTATTCTAGAGGAGGTTTTGTGCCGGACCACAGACCAAAGCTTCCATCTTTCCTTCCACGCACACTCCTTGCGACCCCTGTGTATGTGTGGGTGTGTGTGTGTGGGTGTATGTGTGCGTGTGTGTGTGTATGAACGCGCTTTATACCCGGTAAAACAGAGGGAGGGTGTAGTTGTGATGGAGTTGGAGTACCGTAATCAAGAAAATTTTCTTAATTAATTTCTTACATACTCCTTTCTCCAGTATGCTTCCAGCGCCACGCTCTTTGCGGTCCCTTCGTGTGGACCGCCGGAAAAATCTCGTCGTTTCCCCGGCACCTCACACGTACATAAAACGTCTATACGCACCCTGCTTTACCCGCAGCACCCGTTGTTACCGGAAAGCCCCCAGAAATCTAACTTAATTTATGTGCATACTTTGTTTTGGCGTCCTGACAGTTTTTCCTTCGCTTTCCCCTAGCTTCAATCAATCTCTCTTGTTCTCTCTTTAACTGTCGTCCGCACTGTTTTCTTGGGCACATTTCAGTATCAGTCCTTCCGATGTTGATTCTTGTTTGACCGTAGAACAACGAAACGTCTTGCACGCACACTGCGTCATCTAGGTTGGTACCAAAAATGGTAAATCCATTGAAGCTCGACCAAACGTGACACGTTCGTGCTACCAAGAAGTGACAAAAAGCAATTTCACTTCAGGGGTGGTGTCCACTCAAAAAGCGGTTTCGAAGGAGTTGAAAACAGTTTGAAGTGTGCTGTCATTCATACATTTTGTCGTGTAGGGACTGAAAAACTAACGTATACAATCTTTTTCCCTGAAATATTAACAAACTGTAGAACTATTTATTCAAATATGATGGACAAGAAAGGATGTACTAAAAGAAAAAAGATATGCAAAAATAAGAAATTAAAGGTTATACGATATTATCGTACTATTTTTGTATTTCCATATCAGAGTTAATTAATATTTGAAGATGCATAAGTCTTCTCTTTTTAGTGAATCTTCTGATTCATGATTTTAAAATTACGAATATTGAGTTTATCATGAATTTTCAAAGAATGTTAATAAATGAGCTTGAATTGAGTATCAATCGCAGAATTGACCATTCTTCTATGGGTTCTCCAAATCACAGCCTCAGCATACGCGGGATAATCACGGTATTTTGCAATGGGTCCAAGAAAAAGACAAAGCGTATTAGTGATCAGGTAGGCATTGAACTAGTGTTGGGAATATCGATGAAAAAAAGGAACGGAACGGAACTGGTTCATTTTTCAAAACGAACGGATCGTGCACCTGGGGTGCAAAAGAACCTTTTTGGATGTATTGAAAGTTATCTTCCAGGGGTGAGCATGGTTTTTGAGGATTTTTCTATTTCTATATATAAATATGTATAATATTTGAACTCCTAATGTAAACCCGTTTCATACTAAAAATATTGCTAAGCAATACATACGCCTTGTTGCATACAGTTTGTTGCGAACTTCGTTATTACAATACTTGTTGACTATTGATGGAGGGTCCAAGCAGCTGACTC
>KB671484.1:90361-114081 GCA_000349105.1 Anopheles epiroticus | reverse complement strand
TTTTACCTATTTTCCGTTCTAGTTTACCCTTTGCATACAGCAACTACCTGATATACGCTAATGTATTTGAGACCGAACACTTTAGCGTATCTCGAGTTTTTGCGTGTATCGAAATTCCATCGAAAGATCTTTAACATTTCATGTGGAAGAGTTGAAAAGTAATTTGCACAAGAAATTGTTACAAAAATTGTGCGGGAGGGTTAAATTTATGCTTGCTTTAAATATTTTTATATTAAACTAAAAAAATCACAAAACAAAATACAACATTTTTTGGAATTACCAAAATATTGATAAATCGCAAAAGACTGTCATTTTTCAACGCTAGCGTAAAACGATATTGCGTTTATATCGAGTATGGCGTACTGCGGGGAATTGCTGTATTCTTTTCTTATTTGTTTTTTGTTTGTTTGTTTTCAACATGCAACCGATCATGGTATTCCATCTAATGCAGTTGAGAGACAATTCAGAGAAAGATACTTGCATTATCGTTCCTCTAGAACGGGGCACTTCTGACAGCGTGCGACTGAAGGCGGGTACATGGCGATAGCTAGGCATTGGGAGGTTACATCGACCGCTGGTGTCCAACGGGCGGAGTTCTTAGCGACACCAGCCACTGGTGTCCAACATTTTGCGAAAATAGTAGGAACGGAACGAAACTGTCGGATCGGCACGAAAAAAAAAAACAGAACGAAAAAATCGGATCTGTACGAAAATGAACGGAACAGTCCAAAAGGATCGGTACTGAAAAAACGGAACGGATCGAAAGGATCGGATCGTAACGAAAAAGAACGAAAGTATCGGAACGGAACTATTTTGGAAAAAGGATCGGAACGGAACGACAAAAAAAGGATCGGAACTTTTTTGCTAGGTTCGAACCGGAACGGCCAACACTACATTGAACCCTACAAAAGCTGTTGTGCCACCCAAGAAATTATTATAGGGTACATGTACCAGTTTTTGACAGTTGAGTGCAGCGGTTTTGTAAAGCATGGAATAAAATTGTAGTTTTGAGTATTTTAGTTATCTTTTTTTTGTTGATAAACTCATCTAGTATTTTTAGAAATTGATATCTATCAGTTTTTATGGATCTTCAAATAAATATTCACGCAAATGCAAAAAAACGCGAATTCACTTTTGGAATCGTTGCAATCTAGGTTTATAATAAGCAAACATAACAAGCAATACGGACTGACGGTTACTACTGAATAAAAAAAGCATATATTATTTAAAACCCATTAACACTCTTATTTTGCTATAACTTACTATGGATTGTGGTTAAGTACCTAATTAATTTTATGTGGCACATTTGTGCTACCGTCCATTCAGTTTATGACGTTTCTTTGACTGGACAGGCTGTAACAGAAACAACACAAAGTGAAAAGTGATAAACACTGTTGTAACCGATTCTCTATATTACATTATTAATCTTTTTACATCATTGTTGCAAATAAATCATGAGAAGTTAAATGGAAGAGCAACTATCGCAGCATTCAATAAGCATTTCGCGCATTGTATTGTTTTGTGTGACTTTTTTGAGAAAAATCACCAAAATGCAAACCTAGTTAATGTATCCATTTTACGTAGCTTTTAAAAAGAAATCATAATAGTTTATCGATTAAATAGTTCCTAAAATCGAGGTGGATTGAATGCATTTTTAAGCTACATCAAAATAATTTGACTTACAAGTTTTCCGTGTGATACATTCCTTAACCACAAATATTGTTGAAATATTTATTTTTCAGAGCATATCGCTTCAAATGCGATAAAATTATGTGTGTTAATCCTAATTTCAAAAAAATTTAAAAATTCTATTGATCACTCGCTTAAACTAGGTACACTTCTGAAAACTAGTTCAATTACCCTAGTCCATCATTTTGAATATACTAGGTGATTTGGCCCGGTCACAGCGCTGCGCAATACAAATATTAGATATGCAAAAGATCCAGGGCACGTTTAAAAAACTCTTCATTATAAACTCAAAATATTTAAGTGTTGATAAATGTGAGAGTATGTAATGTAATGTAAGTAAGGAAGTAAATGTAAGACGGACTTCCTAAAAATACTACGCTTCTATCAGTTTAATAAATTTTATTTTACATATTATTTCAATAATCATTAAACTAATTCCTTTCCTTCTGCTGTTCATAATTCCGCAATTGTTTTGATTGTAAAAAAGTGACTATGGCCAAGCGTGACTACCGAATAAAAAAAAGTGACTATGGCCTGGCATATGAATGTAATTGAGATATATTGTATACCCATAACCTGCTTTAAACAACAGGTGTACTCAACCTGGCCCTTTAATTGAGCATCAATTTACATGCCGGCAGAAAGTCTCGTAACAGAAATTGTCATGATACAGATTTCACCCAGTCCCGGGGCAGGAATTGGATTTGAAACTTTGTTGTTCCAGAAAATGCATTCTGAGTTCTGGTTTTGATATTTATTACAATATCTAACGCGTATACATATAGTCAGATGCTTTAAAAATAGTTCCATTATGTTGTATTATATGAAGTTATATGGAAAAATGTGTATGATTCAGTTGAATATCTAATGAAGATCTTTATTTTTCTACTTATTTTCAGTACTGACATACCTTTTTTGTAACAGGTTGAATATTTATGTTTATTTAAAATAACACATTTTTAAATTGTTCAGCATTACATATTTCGTTCCTATTTCAGAATGTTGAGAATAAATCACACACAAATTGCCTTGTATTGAAGCAGCAAAACGAAAAAGGGGGTATTATTAAAATCATGAAAGCAATCAAAGCGTGAACAAATATCGCAGTGAAACGCATCTCACACTCGGGCGTTTTTAAATAACTATGGTGAAATGTTTAAATTATCTCATCTCACGCTGGAGTGTTATTTTTTTTACTATGGTGAAGCGTTACTTTTTCACTACAGTGACGCAAACAAAAATTAATATGTACTTAACAATTTAATTACAAAAAATATTAAGATAGTATGGAAAAAATGTGCTACTATCTCGTATAGTCAAAATTGGTAAAACGAATCTTTGTTGTAGAAGTTATTTTGAAACAATGAACAAAAATAGCAAACACAACACAAAAGTCATTTGAAATAGATGCAAGATCAATTTCTCATTTGATGACTTCCCCGGTAAGTGGCCTAAAATAAGTGATCAGTGGCCCCAGGTAAGAAATTTGCAGTAATTCGGTTTGCTCAAATAAAAGTTTGGAAACCATTGCTCTGATACAATAGTTGATACGGCTTGCAGATTACAGAAAGTTGATATTTGCTGTTCGAAGCCTGTTATCATAGAGATCCTGCTCACCTACACTCAAATAGAAAATCTTATAACTATAGTTTAGTTTAATGTATATCAAAAAATGATGAAAACGTATGTCGAATGAAATTTTGTTGATTCTAGAATTGATTGTTCAATAGAATTGATTGATTGTTGATCAATAGAAGAAATAGTCAAATATACAGATAAGTAACAGTCCAAATATATAATTATCTGCCTACAGTTACTGCTTGTTTATGAATAAAATAGTAACAATACAACTGCATAACTCTTATCTTAATCGCATAACGATACATGACTATACCCATATGAGTCTTCGACGAAGAAACTTGGAATCTTCGACGCAGCAATGTAACTAAATGTTTTAATGGGAATTGACATTCTCCTGGGGTAGCAACCTATTTGCAAATTAGCGTTAGCATGCAGTAATGATCAGAGAATCCCAAGAGACATATGAAAGGATAATCTTTAATTAGTGTGATTTTTTTTATTCGGTAGTAACGGCCAGGCCGTATTGCTAATTAGTGTGATTATCATTCTCCATTATTCATTTTTCTATAACGTGTTGTTCTAGCGATACGATACTAAGGTATGACCTGACAAAACTAAGCTTCAAAGTACCTTGCAGTAACTAGCAACTACATTTTATAGTTAAAAGCGTAACAACTTCGCGCTATCTTTTTAAATTCGGTAGTAACGACCGGGTCGCATTGCTAAATTGCGCTATTATCATCTAAACAATTTTATCAAACAATCCTTACATTAGAAAAAAAGTAATAAGAAGCTATGTAATGCTCATACGAATAACCGACTAGTAACTTTCTAATTGTGCTAGTTAACTGTAAAAACTGTTCCCAAAGGGTCAAACTCATTAAAACAAAAATACCCTCGAGGTGGTTCGCCCAGTTCCCTGCCGTTGCTATTTGCAAAACTGTACACAATTCTAACGAACGGCTACGAGTGGCGGATGGAGAGACAATTGAAGAGTCACGCAAAAGACGCGCCCTGAGCTATCCTTTAACGAAGCATAAAAATAAGAGCCCCATTTTAAGCATCAACTTTGTACAAAGATGTGATTGTTAAGCATTTCTATAGACAGGCTTCCAAACTCTTTATGTCGCCTATACAGATGACGAAGATTTAGTTATTTGACTTTCCCATCCATTTATAAACAAAGAGTACATACGAACGTTATGTTACGAATGTTTGTAAATTATTATTCTGGTTTTGTTCTAGAATGGTAAAATATATTACGCACGTCTGAAATGAATGATAAAACGATAAAAATTTCCATATCAAGGGATTCACATTCAGGCTACGATAATTTAACTCTTATAATAATTGATAACTCTATGCCTCCAATGAAGGAGTCTAGAATGCCTAAAAATTTGATTAGTTTTGTCTTGTTTTGTCAAATAATAAATCATTTTTTGATAATATTACATTTCTTTACTCTTTGTCATGTACTGTATTACTTACTCATTGGGCACTGCAACCGCTTTCCGGTATTGGCCTGCTGCAACAATCTTCGAAACTGCTCATGGTCCCGCGCCATCGTCTACCAATCCGTTATCCCGGCTTTGATGGTGAACGCCTCAACCTCATCTTCCCACCTTAGCTTGGGCCTAGCACGCCTCCTCTCTCCATGTGGACGACCTAAGAGGACTTTAAGGGCTGGGTCGTCCGGCTCCATGCGTATAACATGGCCAGCCCCCCGCAACCGGGCGAGCTTAAATCGCTACATAACAATGAGGTAGTTCTACAGTTCGTACAGCTTGGTGTTGTATCGGCTCCTCCTCACGTATGGGGCCAACAATCCTTCTGAGCATCTTCCTCTCGAACGCGGCTAAGAGGGTTTCGTCAGATTTGGACAGAGTCCATGTCTCAGAGGCATACGTCAGTACTGGAACTATATAGGTGCGATATAGTCCCAGCTTCGTCCGATGCGACTGGTCTTGTGAGGTGAAATGCTTCCTCAGGCTATAGAATGACCGGTCGCCAGCATCGGTGTGCGCAACTCGACTTCTCGACGCTTGCTGTACCTGTGCTGAACCGTACTACAACCCTAAATATTTTTGGACTACGTCCATATGGTAGAATTAATTTTCCCTTATGTAAGCTTTCTAAGAAACTTTGACTGTCTTTTTATGGGTAATTGGTTTAGATTGACGCAGACGATCTTTCCAATAACATAGAGCTGATCACTCCGTAAAAAAAATTTCGTGGATTCTGTCCTCCTTTTTGCGCTTTGTACGTGTGTAAAATATGTCCAGTGTCAATACCAAAATCAATAGCAGAAACTACAAATGAAAATAACTGATCATAAAGTAAGATTGACGATTACGTCCTTGAGCGTAGACGATTATCAGTCATGCTCCTTAGAGCACTCAAACTAACGTGTATTGCCATTTTGCACTTTATACATCCATAGAAATATGGATGAAAACTATGGTAAGGCATATGGTGCATACTACGTAGCATCTACTACTATATCCGTGAAATTGAGCGTTCGTGCAACGTTTGCTGAGCAAATTGCAACAGAAAGAGCATTTGCAAACGTAGCACAATACTGCGGCTGCCTCCGGTTTTGATTGGGAAAAGAATCAGAGAAAGTTTTGCTGTTGTTGCACTTCCCGTTTTATTTGAGGTTTTCACATTTCTTCAAGGTACGAACACACTCAATAGCAGCGATTTTTTGAAATAAGAAGAAGACGTTTTGCTGAAACTTAAACCACACAATCCATTTTCCCGCCGGTGCCAAACTGTTTGAACCTACTAACAGGCCATTTTGCCAAACCTGCATCATTAGTGAGCAACATGCAGTAGTTGTTACCAGACGAGGTTAGCAGTATTTTGGCCTTTATTTTCAGAGTTGGCATTTTCATTTGATGAAGATTTGATGTCTGATGTTTCCTTTGCTCCATATAATTTTGTTCACAATTGTTGCAACAATTTGCAATAGGCTCTTTCATCCTCCCGAGTTATTAGTATATAAATAAAAAAGCGTTTTTAAGCGGTCTTTTCTTACATTTCACGACGCTAAAAAATTGATCACCTTCCCCGGGAATTATCGAAAGAGTGTCTCAGGTCATTCCCTTCTTCACTCTACCGAACAATGGGAAACACTCGGCTCAGTACTCACAGTATTCTGCATATGGCCATATCAGAACATTTTTCGAAGAGCCGCCTGTCGGGAATAATGAAAAGCTCTGACCTATCGAATTGTTAATATTAATCAACAACAATATTTAATGTTTTCTAAGTTGAAAAACAACAGCTTCATGAGAACATTTCTTTTTTTTTTTTTAATAACACGGTAATTCAATATTCAGGTGCAAAATCTGTGCATAAATTGATTCTATACTTATACTAAACATCCCTTTATATAATTCTTCTGAGTTGGATTATTCTGATGTGGCTAAATACTAGTCAAAAGCAGTGGAAAGTTTTCTAACTGTGATTAGAAAAACTCCTTTTTATTTTCTTGAAATTATTTTTAATGACATACAAAGATACAACTATACAAAGGAAGGGGAAACGGAAGTAAAAATATGAACAGTAATATTTTCAAGGATGTAAATGTAAAAATATAAACAGTAATGTTCTCAAGGCTAAGTATATAAGATTGTAATAAAACAAAACCAAGCTGCAAACCCGCTTCCAGAGTGTCAACCGTCCTTCAACAGTCTCCGTTTCAGTTCTCTATGCGATATAAACACAAGAAATAGAACTACAGTGTCTATTTTCTAATTACGCCATCCACATCGTTGAGAACAACGATGCTGTAATTGACTTACATGTACTTAAATATTGCCTTTTAATGTAAATCCTTTTTTTTTAACTGTTACAATTTGTAATATATGAGTTTGTACATACAACGCGTAAGTTAATTATTTTTATAAAAAAAAACCCCTGTCACGAATATGTATTTTTGTTTAATTTAAAAATAAACATCTCATTTTTTCATTCTTACCTTTTTTACACCTATTCAAAATATTCAATTATTTTGTGCTCAAGAGTAAATTGCAACTATTAATAAGCGTTGCTTTAGTAAATAGCGATCCGTAGTCTTTTACTCACTATAAGGCGCTACGTCATCACTTTTACAAACATTTTGCAGTCAATTAGCTTGCTCAATGGACAGCTCATGTAAACTCAGCATGCCGAAAATTATTTCTTGCAGCTAGCGTTAGCTAGCGAACGTCAGCAACAATAATCCCCTACTACGACCAAAGTTATCCCAATAATTGCTAACGTTAGCCTAATTAAAATTTATAGAACCGCACCGCTACCATTCCCAACAGCTTACAGACGATTATAAGGGAGTAAATGCTAGGAAGCCAGCTGTGCTCCGTTCCTGAAATTATTTCAGAAATATACATAAAGTAAACGAAGAAACACAAAGCAAACATTGGTGCTCGAAGAAACTGAAACAGCCAAGCACGGCCACATTCCAACAAACATGAACTCCCCCCCTACATCATAGGACATATTTGCAGAACACATAGCATTTAAAGGATCTTTTGTGCTGGTGGCAAACAGATAGGTACAACTCCCGCTGCTAATTAATTCCTTGCGTTATAAATACTAACACGAGCGATAAAAAACCACGCTTATCGTTCGTATCGAAATAATGTGTCAGTTACTGCAAATGCTGCGTTAATACGCTTATTTAGAGCATTTTTACAAATCATGAAGATGCATCGCTTTATTTGATGCTATTTTACTAGTTTTGCCATTCATTTTCGGTATGCGTTTACGATGACCTATTTAAGAGTAGAAGGTTTAGAAATCTTTTACATTTATCATATTATCATTATTAAGGCAAGTTGCGAACATATTGCGAGCGTGTAAAAAGAAATACAAAACAGAAGAAACACTAATAAAACAAGGGTTGCAATAACGACTCCCAAGTATGCATGCATGGAGGGTTAAGCTTTTCCAGCGACATATAAGATGCTAATTAATGAATACAAAACATCCTTTGCCTAATTACATATTCATTGCTTAGGATGCAATTAATGCTAATTACTTTTCTCTTTAATCATTACAAAATCGCGACGTTTTGACACCAGCACTATGTATGCCTGCAGGGAATTTTAATTGAATAAGTTCTACCCGAACCGAATCAAATTATGGAATTAAATCCGTCTTCATTGTATGCTTGCTTGGCTGTATATGGATATTAAGGAAAGCTGAGAGGCAGGCTCAAAGTGCATGTTACATTTTATTTAGCTAACGATTCATTACAAATATGTATCCTCCATGCATTACGGTACGGGTGAACCTATTCGATTTTAAATGCAATTTGGTTGGTGCTTTATGGAGATTTCTATTCTAACTAGTTTCGTGCTATTTATCGTTTCGATTAACTTGCAACATGTATTTTTGGAATAAAACACTAACCACAGTATTTAGCAACAGCTGTGTAAAATGGAAACTTTCATATAAAGTTTCAATATTTCTTCACATACCATGAAATGCACACGAAATGCAAAAACGAGGTGGACATCATGTAGAGCGATAAAACTGCGTTCAGCTTGGGCTGCTGGGCTGTTGTTATCAAAACCAACGTCAACTCCATAAAACCGCTGGTTATACGTGTTGTAGGAGATATGATTGGATTATTAATAAATGTTGTTCATTCTTTTTTTTTTCCACGATTGAGGCAACAAAGCATCAGATTTTCGCAGTATGCTTTTTGCTGTATTTCAATTATTTTCCCAGCAAACCACTAATAACAATCGATTTATGTTGTACGAGTGAAGGCATGGCAGCAAGAGTGACTATCGGCCTTATCCGGTTTGGGGAATATTCTTTCAGCAATAGCAAAAGATAATGTTTACCAAATTCCAGTTATGATGTGTGATGACACATTGACTCGTGCCTTAGGCTACTGTGCCCAGTTCATGTCAGTACAAACGTGTATTTAAAGTTTTATAAAACCAATAAAATAATAATAATGAAATGCAAATTCATGCCCCATTTAAGTATTATACCAAAAGTATATCTGTGCCTACTATGAAGGTAAAACTCAGTGATTTGCTGGAAGTTAACAATGTTCTTATTTTTAAACACATCTAAATCACAAGTAACAGGGAAATAGAACCTAGAAGCATAAACCAAAAGCGGACCAGAAAACAGATCATGTTGTAATAAAATTTGCAATCTTATTTCTTCTGATTGAAAAAGTTTATCTACATTTATGAATTTGTGCGCAGACCAAAAACTCCGTGGAAGGAATGGGGTGCACCCCATGACCGAATCGGATTCAGGAAGGAAAGAAATTGATTTTCGGTCCGATACTGAACCGGATCAACGGAAACAGAATGTCGCAATTGTGCTGATGATGGTCGGGTCAAAGTGAAATGCTGATTGTATTTGTTAGAAGGAAGGAGGACAGAAGAAATAAGGAGTGTGTGATACATGCATTTTACGTCTATATCCTTCAACAATAGCCGGAACCGTACTTACAAAACGTCCGGGAGATTGGAAAATGGTTATTCACAATTATTCACTCGTAAGTCGATCGAAGGATTGCAAAAATGAAGAAAAAAAAACTTATCTTGCCTGCTGCAAGTAAGGGTCTGCGGGCATTTAAAAAGAGATTAAAAATACTCAACAAGTACTGAAACACGGAAATGGGATTAATAAATATGAGTGGACACACCGCATACCAATGACATTATGACCACTGCTCTGTTTAATGTCTGATAAAACTATTCTGTTTTTTTCTTATTACTTACAGTGGAATCAATCAACGACCACACAATCAATGTACAAGCGAATCGAAATCACAATTCTTGCAGCGTCTCGGCAACAACCATGGGACACACGACAGTTACACCTAGTGCACCGGCCACTCCGATACAATCATCGGTATCATCAACTCCAAACCTGGTTGCCACGACCGGTTTAGCCAAAGATTGTGCCGGATGCGGGAAGCGTATAACTGAACGCTTTCTATTGAAAGCACTAGATATCTTCTGGCACGAGGATTGCCTCAAGTGTGGCTGCTGTGATTGCCGTCTGGGCGAGGTCGGCTCAACATTGTATACTAAAGCGAATCTAATCCTATGTAAGCGAGACTATCTTAGGCTATTCGGCACGACTGGATACTGTGCCGCTTGCAACAAGGTGATACCGGCATTCGAGATGGTAATGCGCGCCAAAAACAATGTCTATCATCTGGAATGCTTCGCTTGTCAACAGTGCAATCATAGGTACGGACGATGCAAATTATTCTTATAACATCGATATAAGCTTTATGATGCCGTGTGTCTGTGTGTTGTATTGATGTATTGTATTTTATCCATTTCAGATTCTGTGTTGGCGATCGTTTCTATTTATGTGATAATAAAATTCTTTGCGAATACGACTACGAAGAACGATTGGTGTTTGCCAGCATGGCATGTAATCCATCTAGCTTGGCGCATATTCGGAGGCAAGTTAGTAATTTACAGGTAAAATCAAAATCCCCGCATCCTTAGATGGTATCCCTTCCAAGCATGACTACTCCTTATGCTGCACACCTTTTTTTTGTATGCACATTTTGTGCATTATGAATTGTTTTATAAGTAAATGCTGTGAAATTTATGTTTTTTTTATTGAAAAAACAAATTCCACGAACATACTTTATGGTTTCCTAACTCATTGTTTAATATGTATATGTGTGAGTGTGGCAGTTTAACGTCTTCTAAACTGCAGTTGTGATAGTACTGCCATTGCTGTGCTGGCATAAAAATATTATTATTCTATTTAAATTATCTTTTAGTAACTTTTCAATCACTAATGATACTACATCAAGCACAGTTTGATAATGACGGCCTGAAAGTGTACCTGAAAACAACAAATAGATTTTTTTAAGGATGTCTGTGTAATGGATGGAAATAATTTACGCACGACGTCGGCAATGCCCCGTAAAAGTTGATAACGAGTTTAATATCACGCCTGTGACAATAAATGGGGCATTACAAATGAGCGAAGGTATTATAGTTGGTTGCCCGAATTTTATGTCATGAAGAAAATATAAGTAACATCTGGAAGTATGATGACTGTGTCTGTTCACTGAAGATTGTAGTACCTAAGTCGAAATGTCTATAAAATTCGATTGAATTTCGCCCCGTTGATATTCCATCAACACGTGGTTTAAGATAAACGGCATTCGTTACGGCCTACTGCCATTTTATCTCTTACACACGTATGCTGCAAAGTATTCAACTAACCCTAGTAATTTTGGTATCATGCCGAAAATGATAATGATACCTTTTCGTCCTGGATCATCCTTTAGTGATGTTTGTGATGAGTAATGGTATAAGTCTCTTACAAAAGTAAGATTTCGTTGATGTGTTCTCCAAAGAACAAAAAATAAAAACGACAAAGATTTTATTTTTTTCCAAAATTAAAAACTCAAACTAGCAATACGGCCTAATCGTTACTACAAAATAATAAAAAAAGAGCTAAAACAATCAGAAATGTGTTATTGGAAATTGTCACCAATATTTTTAGGTCATCTGGACAAAGATATCAAATTACAGTGGAACGTCGATTGTCTGGGGTGGTTGAGACCGGACGCATGCCGGATAATCAATTTTCACGGAAAATCGGCCAATTTTTACGGAAAAATATTATTATAAAAACTTATACAGTAGTTTCCTCAGTTACGCAGTTCTCGAGTTGTCGGATTCGGAAATTTGACAGCTTCATGGGCAAATTGTACTGATTTGACACATAAATTGTCAAATGGAAAATAATTTAAATTTTTGGCAATGTTTTAAAATAACGAAAATAGGTAATTACATGGAGATTCTGAACAAATCCATTAAATAAAAAATGAACAATCAACAATTACAGGATTTTGACAGTATTTCCGCTGAAATTGGTTAGATTCGACTTACGCGGAAATTCAAGTTACGCGGTTTTCTGTGGAACGCGTAATCCGCGTAACTCGGGAATCTACTGTTATAAATCCGTTATAAATCACTAATCTAACCTAAAATATACAAAAAAATATCGATTTTTTGCCTTAACAGTAAGGTGTGGTTTTTGTTTTCACTTGATTCAACCATATGGTAATTTTTCTTCTGGGGCTGTCAAGTTGTTGGGTCACGGATAATCCGACCCCGGTTAATCAGCCCGCGGATAGTCGACGTTCTACTGTACTACAATAATGAAACAAATTGATTGAATTTTAGCTAAGCTCTCAGTTACGTGAAGCATCGTATACATAATTCTATCGAATACTAGAGACATGTATGACGGTTAAGTCATGTTAGTTCCGTTTCTTAACTTTAGCATATACTTTTTTGTTCCTACAAAAAACTCCACGATGTGGACGACTAACATTTTGCTTTTGTATTTACCAAAATAAGAAATACGGTCAGGCCGTTACTACCGAATAAAAAAAAATTAATATATAGATATTTCTCTGATACGCTTTCGGCCTGTGCGTAGGATACCTTTGACCAGATAAAGGTCTATGACAACTCTGACAGTGAAGCACAGGGTATTTTCGGTAAAAAATTCAGACAAAATGATTTTGTGGGAAATTAGTTGCTTTATTTGATTATAATCCTGTATTGTAGAATCCATTTTATGAGAATTTGTGTTAATTTATTTTCACATTTTATGTGTTCTATGTTTTTCACATTTTATGTGTTCTGTTTACTTTTTATTTGATTTGATTTGCTTCATAAGACTTACAAATTTCATGTCATGTTTTAAAATACGAGAAAGTGTCTTCAAATTTAAAATTAAATATAATTTTTGAGCATCCGTGCATCGGTAATTCGAGAACGACTAATAAATAGGAAATGAAGCACTCTACAAAAGCAACTCAATAGAAAAGAATATATATATAGTGTATTTAATTCGTCAACTACCTATCCAGCTATAATAATTTAGGAAAAAAATAAGTAAGTGTTATTTAGTTATTTGTATCCGATTCAATGTAAAATTAAATATAAATTGTAGATATGAAAAAAATATTATATATTATATATTAAAAATATTAAAAAAATATAATAAAACGGGTCAACATAGGTGTTTGCAGATCTAATGTTTGATTCATTTATTTATTTCCTTTTCCATAAATCTCGGCTAGTACAGCGTTGTTCTTGGAAACCAGAAGAAATAGAAGGCGTGTTTTTTAGAAATAGGCGAATTGTGATTTTTAGTGTAATCCTTGATAACCATATTCTATTTTTGCAAACGCAATATGTGACATATACAGATATAACGTCAAACAGCGTATATTAATTATTGGGATCAACGTTACCACGCTTAATACGATTCTTCAACAGTTGCGCTTCAATACCATTTTTTAAAATCCACTCAAAATCGTCCACATTCATCCCAGCTCAAGCTACCGAACAAGCTCAGGAATTTACGAACTTGCTTGATGAATTCATGTCACCGCAGGGTCTTTTATTCATGCGACTTGCGACTTGCGACTTCTTCTAGAATCAAAAAAAAAATAAAATGAATAAAACTAATTGACACAATCGCTTAAATTTCGTACTATAATCTTATTGCGAATGTTTATGTAGTTGACTTATCATTTTAAAGAAGATTAGTTTTATTGGGTTCTGTTTTAGTACATAACTAAATAAATGGGTCCTGTTTCCACATTCATGTTCTTTTATATTCTTTGTGTTGTTGCGAATCACGCCTAGTTTTACACATTGATTAATGAATGTTGCACGGTATTCAGTTACACTGACAACACATTTAATAATGAATATTCGTTAAATTTGGTACAAACTACGACGAAGAAAATCAAACAAAAGTCATCTGTACAAAGACGAACGTCCTAACCGTTAATTTGTGCACATTGCTTACTAATTTAATACACTTAGGTATTCTGATGTACGTATTAATGATCCTATCTTATTATTAAACATACAGCAATTTACTTCAAACGCGAATTCATTCACAAACATTTGCATGCATCGCGGTGACTTAGAACACACACAATGAATAATTTAAGCATAAAACTCCCTACTTGCACTTTCGTCTCTTGAACGACTGAACCAACGGTTCAACTATTGATGCCAGCACGCGAAAACGATCCGTGGCTTTCGACAGAAGAATATCCAAAGCACCGAAAACACTAGGCAGAAAGAGCAGATCCTTCAAAGTATGAACTATTTTAAAATGTGTAACTGCATTGTTATCTATGATTGGGATCGTGTTATGGCCTTAAACACAAAGCATCACCACTGCAAAATATGATGCAGAACATCGCATACCCCTGAGTCTTTTAGTTTTTGTTTTTTGTTCACACGTCTTTGTCTATTCGTATGTTTTGTGCCGACTCCCAAGCAATTTGACCGGGCGGGCGGGAGGGGGGTTGTTTATGACTTGGTTTTTCGGTTATGTACTAAACCGCACTATCATAAACAAGACATTCTCTGTACGATGAGGTCAAACCGTCAAACTAGCATTCACGTGTTTTCATCTTTTTTATATTTATATGTACATAATTAAAAACAAACAACGTGAGTTTTGCTTAATTGCCATGTAAAAAAACGGATAATGCATGTGTTTAAATACCACCACCAATGTAGTGCAGTATAATTTGTGTATTTTTGTGTATATCGCATTTTGTTCCCGTAATCGACTTTCTTTGTAGAGGTGTGCCGAATGAACGAGAACCATACGGATCATTCAGTTCACAAGAACAAAAGAGTGAACGAACGATTTGGATCATTCGGTTGTACATTTTCAATATTTTGTTCTCAAAAATTCGCACAACTATTAAAATTGCAAAAATGATGAAATTATGCAGTAACTTTTGAGAATCTGTATAAATTTTACTTTATTTCTTTATGCAATATTATGTTACGATAAATTGAATTGTTGCATATTGAATTTTACAAAAGTTAAATATACTGACACAAAGCACTTTAGAAGTTGTCTCCCATTTCACTTACATCGGGTCAAAAGTCAGCCCCCAGAACAGAAATGAAACACACACAGGTCTTAGATATAGTTTTTTTTGGTCCTAGATATATTTTTTAAATTATTTCAATAGTTGCTAATTTACAGATTGTCACTCACTTGCGAGGTGATATGTTTACATCACTTAAATGGCGTTTTATCCTTGCAACTTATTTTATCCTAAACATACTAGGTTAATAATATGGATAGATCCAAGATCCAAGATATCTTTGTATGAAATTATGTTTGCTGTTTTTCAGCTGATTTCAACTAAATTTTCAACTGAATCATCAGTTTTCCTCTGGCTGATTTGAAGGAGCATCAAATAAAGTTATTTTTTTCTAATTTTCTAACAAGAAAAAAATATTAACTTGATCCAACCCCAACCTTGCCTAAAGGTTTTCGAATTACAGTAGAACCTTACTAGTTGGATCCTTTATAGTTGGGTTACTCGATGGTGGGTATCTCAATAGTTGGGTCGTATGTCATCCAACGAGGTTGTCAAAAGTTGTTTTTTCCAAAATAATCCCTGTTTAGTGGATTTTCAGTCTGATAATGAGTTATAAAATAGATAATTATTCAAAAACTATGCAAAAAACAATTATTTTTAGGTAAGAAAGCGAACATAAAAATGCACTTCGCGTAGTAACGCATGGCTACTTGGATTGTTAATGCACAGTTGTATAGCTGTCAAACAAACCAACTGTCGAGTTTGAATTCACCAGTGGGGTTTGACTGTATTGCTTTACTATAAGGCTGTCAATGAGGCCTTTAGAGGAGAGTCAATCATCAAACTTAATGATACTCATCCGACCGTTAAGTGTCCACCGATATAAACAACGTCTTTCTGGAACGATTAACCGTACTGTCAATGACAACAAAAATTAGGTTATTATACAACCGCCAACCTGTACAGTTTTACGAATAGTGAGGCTTACATCCCTGGATTTGTCCGTATTATTTTGCATAGATGTTATTTGCATGGTGAAAGGTTTGAAACAAAATGTAGAAACAGTTTTTGGAACAACCAGTAGCACAACTAGTCTCATGAGTTCATAACACAAAACGTATACCTATTTGTATAAGTGAATCAAGAAGTGATAATTGTGCATAAATAAAAACTGTCATATGCCCAGCTAACGCGGAATAAATACCAATAAATAAAACGTTTGCGGTAAACAAAACCTGTGCTTATTTATTCTAAAAGTATGTAAGCTAAAAGAGTGGATGCAAAATAGCTAGCATATGTCTCTTCAAACACAAAAGAAAATTAATTATAAAAAGGATAATAACTTTCCTTGTGCATTTTCAGCCTTTTCCAGATAATTAAAAATTTATAATTAAAACACACACAAAACAGATCTTGTGATAAACAGGAATTGTGCCACCAAAAGTTGTACCGGGGCGGCGTGCAAAGGAAAAAGTAAGGCATTTTCCCAGTGCACTGCACCGAAAGACTAAGGGGCATTCTAGAAGAAAATCTTTCTCGGTGGCTGTAAGCAATTGATTTAAAATAAGCACAGCAATCCAACTGAACTATAATTCTTCCGTTTAGTTCACGAAGAATATTATGTAAATTTAATTTTAAAAAATAATATTAAAGCATTAAAGAAAAATTAAACCTTTTCGCTTCTGTAGATGTAGCTAACACAAGGTTTTTCATTATGTTTCAAATACTCTATCGCATTATAACAAATTAATTTTGATTCCTTACAATCTTAATTAAAACGAGTAGAGAAAAAACCTACACTCTTTTCCGTTTTTATGTGCTTTATTGTACAACTGTCCTTACTGCCACCCTTCGCTATGTGCAGCATAATCCCTATTGGCCCATCTCACTCTGTTTTCCTTCTCCTCGCCAACGAAATTCGTGAAAAGCATACCATGAAACATTTTTTACGGCATTTTCCATAATTTAATGATACATTTTTGTCCTTTTTCTTCCCCGCGCGGGCCGGTCTGATACGACATTAACTAAAATGGTGCAAATCTGTAGACCGCTGGAGAAAATCACCTCGCGAATGCCGGACGTTTGCAACCAGCCAGTATTAATCGATCTCCATACGTAGCAGAAAAGGCTGGAACGCTCCAACAACAGCATCATCAACCAGTATCCCAACAACAATCCTCGTCAACAGCAGCGGTAGCGACTACATCATCGGGCCCATCCATAGCATCCACCGCCTGCGAATCACATCTATCATGTTCAACAGCCATTTCGTCCACACCACAACAAATTCCGTCTGGAAGTAGCCACCTCCAGCAGCATTCCACACAGCAACAGCAGCAGCATCATCATCACCCAAGCAACCCCGGACCACATCGAGACGATGGTTCCAGCGGCTATGGAAGTCCCGATTCAGAAACGTTTGAAATGCCCAATAACCAATGACGTTTGATGTCAGGCATTACTAAAATGTGCTGATGATGTACAATGGCATCATGTGTTTCGTCTTTAGTATGAAGCAGTAGCGATGGTTTTGATGTATGTTTAATTTGCGTCATGCTACCGTAATTCAAGGCCAACTTTGTGTACTTAAATCTTCTAGTACAATCTGACAAATCGCCAAACTCCTTGCAGTGGAACACATTAGTCACAATAAAATAAACAAATAAAATACTAAAAATACTAAAAGAAAAGAGAAATTTGTTCATGCTTCATGCCATAATCCTCAACATCGTTTAAGCGAATGTTTTGTTTGAACACAAATTCAGTAATGTTCATTGTAGTTAATACATACTTCAATATTACTTAAGTTTTCCTTACAAACTTGATAAAAATCTATGTGACATACTAGGAATCGCCTTACCACTACGCCCTGATAGCAAGCAGAACGCACAACGGCAGAACATGCAATGGCTAAATGGAAGAGAATGCGGTTCCGCAGCTAATGGAATTACGATGACATATACCATAATGAATATCAACGGTTTATAATGAAATTCAAATGTGCATACACAAGGAAATATCCAATCGAAAAGACTTTAACCCTTATTATCTCGAGTAACAATTAATCTCGGTCTTCCATAGACTGCCCTGCATTCTAATATACGTACTGCTCTATGTTTTATTGGTTTAATAACGGTGTTCGTTGGTTCACTATTGGTATCATAAAAAAATACCTACAAAATACAGTTGGCGACTGCAGTGTCGTGAAACTTTGCGCTGTTATCCGGAAGTGCATATCTGACTAACTGTATGTTTGTCTTACATACAACTTATTACTTTGCACGTACCAATGGAGAAGATGATTCTTTAGTTCATGCAATAAATTTAATAAATTTCGTTCTAAAATTAAATCTTTCAAGCCAATGCACAGCAAAAAAGCTACAGGGTCCAAAACAAATGTTTTCTTTAAGTATTGTTGTTCTATTCGCAATGTAATATCATCATTTGAAACGAATTGTTGTGTCTCCTGTTTAAACATATCCCACTTACGATTTAGTTTCGAGTGTAGAAATGTAAAAATTGTTATATTATTACTTAGATACAGTTTGTGCTTAGTACAGGTTCATAGTTTTGCATGCTGCTATGACGCAGTAACAGAAGCACAAAGCGGAAGGTATTTTCGTTCGAAGCAAAGCCAGTTACTATTTGTTTCGAAAAGGGGAAAAGATTAAGTAAATAAAACGACCAGAATCTGTACAGTTTGCACGCTTTACACGTAACTCAAAACACTTCTTAGCGTAGAGCCAACCTAAAAAGTATATAAACGCGAGCACTACTAAGTAAACGAAAACTTGAAGAGCAACAGAGACTTGCAGTAGCTCTAACTGCTCCTTAATACATAACTCTATATATCATACAAGATGTATACATACTACAAGAAAAGTTGCTCCCGAGTTCAAACTGTACGGTGAAGAACGTACTGAGGCGTACTCTGAGAACTTTATAGTGGAATGGGTACGTTTTTTTATCAAATCGGAATCAATATTATAAGAAGAATTTTGAGCTCGGATTAAAAAAAAAAAACAGTTTGACCTGAGACCTACAACTAACAATAATTCGCCCCCTTATAGTAAAGCAAGCCAATGTAAATACATCGTTTCGATTTCAATGATAAATACGGACTTAAAGTAACAATAAAATTGTCATCTATGAAGGAACCACCCTGAAATCTTTTATTTTCCTGTACGATACCAACAACACAGCTGAATTTCTGCAATTGAGAAAATACATTTTATCAGGTCTGAGCTAATCCAAAGCGACCCGGAACGCTCCCGATGCCCTAACCTTCACTAGGCTTGGCAAAACATACATTATTCCACCCCGTAGGATCACTAGGTTCATAAGAGCTCGGTAAGCTGAACAAAGGCGTATGCTAGATTCCCTTTTCGCTCTTTGGTGCCGTAGTTACAATATTGTGAGATTCACTCTATGTTTTACGTCGATAAAGGTGCTGTAAGTAATTAGAACCGGGTCTATCAGACCAAATTATGCTTTCTCTTTCTTTTAATTCTAATTACATTGAACACTCTGGTTGCTACTTAGTTCAGTTCCATACGGTTTATTCTGTTTTCACCTTGCGTGTACAGAACGTTACACTCAATTACTTGCACACTGCTGAGTAGTTAAGGCGAACCGTACATGGTACAAAATGTTAGCCTATGTTAGAACATATCAGTAATTAAACTAAATGTTAGGAGCACGGTGCACAAAACTATCAGATCTTGTACGTGGAAGAATGAGTTAAGAATCCTATCTACATTTGTTCATTAGTTGTTAATTTTCTTTGTATGGCAAACAAGAGTATGCTATGCTTCTCAGTCGCTATCTCACCATCAATAATCGTACGTAAGAAATGCGTTATTAAATATCATTCGAATTCATACTTCTTTAGCAAACATAATACCGAATCATGTAACTATTCGTAAGAAATTGCTATTCTTATTTTAGGGTTTCAAAACTCGTCGTGTCGTGTTAAAGCTTCGCCAAAATCGGTCGCCTGGGAGCCGACGAATAAATCGTACTTTTCAATAATCTCGTCCTTGGTAAGCTTTTCATCAGCATCAGAGTCCGCCTCGTAGATTAGATGGCGTGCTTCGGCTTCTGCATGGTCAAAATCGGCCGGTGTGATCCAATCCTTTACCTCCTGATTGTCCATGAATCCATCCTTATTTTTGTCACTGCAAAAAAAAACAATCATTTAGAGACTTGTTAACAGCCATTCCTAGAAATTAAGTTAATCATACAAACCGGAAGTTGGTGAATGTTTCGCGCTCATGCTTTACCCAATCTGGTTCCTCCTCGTTCTGTTCCCCTTGCCGATACATATCGCCAATGTACTCTTCGACCGACACCTTGCCATCACTATCCTTATCGATATCTTCGATCGTCTCCGTCACAACAACGTCGCGCATATGATTGCTTTCCTCTGGATGAAGAAAATCGGTAAACTCTTCACGCGTTAGCTCATCGTCTCCATCGCGATCAGCAATACTCCAGCGGCGTCGATCGCGCTTCATCATGGCACGGTAGGAGAAATGTTCATCACTTGCATGGTCCGGTGCTTGCGACGCAATCTCGTCCAAAAATCCGTACACATTCTTGCGGTAAGTGTCCCAGTGCACCTTCTCTGTATTGTTGGGATTGTGCGTCTTCCACTGCCGATTGACATCATCGTCGATGTAGCGCCGCTGCGTGTACTGAATCCAGGCCTTCAGTTCAGACAGATTAACGAAACCGTCGCTGTCTCCATCTATTTTATCTACGATGAGTCTGGTGGCAAAGTAGTGAAACCGTTTTAACCAATTAGCGACACACTTGTTTCCTGAATGTTGCGATAGCGCGATTACGCCGCTAATTTCCTACGAGACAAGATTTTACCATTTTACACTGTCTCGCACCTACTTACCCTAAGCGTCTTCTGCTCTCGTCCGCTTCGAGCTGATCGAAGGTTTTGGCGTCTTCGCCGAGGAATGCTTCGTGATCGTACTGTTTGTTGTGCTCATCATTTTGGTAATGTTGAGCATGGCTCAGCGGATCATGATCCAACACGCGTTTTTCTTCCGGTTTCGGGATGGCAGACACGGCGTAGTTAAACAACAAGCAAATGCACAACGCGGAAACGAATACCATTTTCATTGTCACCAGTTGTTGGTTTCCGAGAGAACTGTTATAGTATATTAGCCTTCTAAGTGCTTTTCGTCCAAGTATACTGAAGACGGCCATTTATGGAAATAAAAATGGTAGATGAAATTTATCAAAAATTTTGCACTGCTTTTAATTACAATGAAAAACAGAAAAGATATACTAAAGAAACGCAGATTTTGAAAGAATGGTAAGTACCATGACAGTACTAATAGTAAGTATCATTCCAAAACCTTTGCTCAGTAGGATCGAAACGTATAAATTAGTATAATGGTTGTTTATCTTGGAGTTCATAATATACAACATATTGTGTCTATTTGCCACGTCATACCCCTATTTACAACTATCAACAACAGATTCTACATATTTTTTGCTAAACCGACTATTAGAAAAATGCAGATTACATACAGCTAAGTAACAACGAAATGTTTTACTTCCTAACATTCACACCTTTTTACAATTGCTATTACTATGAGATAGATTGTTCAGTCCTATCTGCAATAGAGAGGTAACACTACTTTGCTTGTGCGTTGTGCGGTGGCCGAGCTAAAACTGAATTCTGTTGTGCTTCTTCAAATAAACAGAAACCACGTTGCGTCGGCAGTCAACGACAGACGATAGTCGGGTTAAATGAACATAGACAGAATTAAGCAAAAGACGAGAAGAAAACCGTTGTCGGCGTAAATATTGATGTAAAAGGGGAAAGTTCTTGGAGGCTTACAGGGGGCGGTGCATGCATGCCATAGAACATGATTCTTCACCACAGGACTGCCTAGCTTAGCAGTAAGGCGATGTATGGTTATTGGAACTGTCCGCTTTCAGAGAGATAAGCGTATCTCATTCCGCTGGAGCGTTGAGCTAGAAAAACTCCATTGCATATTATATTTTTATTTTAATATTTCTATCATGTATGGATTCGAAACGCTATCGTGGCATACGGATTTTTTGGAAATTATTGTAACAGAAAGAAACATTTTTAGCGACAGTTTGCCGCCTACGTCCATTACACTCACAGTGCCAGTCATCTGCATGCTGGGGCAATCTGTTGCATGTGGTGACGAATGATGGAAAAGCCATGTGTAGCTATTTGTGCTGAAATGGGGCGGTATTCGTCCGCGTTGTACACACAACCCAGCATAAAACATCCGAATAGTATAATTCCAGATGGTGTTACTGGCATAAATATATCACCTGCATCTACGCCATGAAGCATACACAGAGTAAAGTGTAAAATGTTATCTTCTGAAAGTGCTCATGTCGTATCATCGTGAAATTTTTATTTTTTATCAAATTTTATGTTACAATTGTTTTTTACCGCATTGCTTGGAATGTAGATGTAAATTTGATAAACTTACACGGAACCCACGTTGATGGAAATACTTTAATATCTTGAAGTGAACTACATTTAACAGAAAAAACGCACTAGATCTGGTAATAATTTTTAAATCATAATTAAATAAATTTTTCACACATCAATTTTGTTCCACTCAGCACGAATTATTTGTAAACACAAATCATTATGAGAAGGCAGCGGTCTATTACCAACAAAAATACAATGCAATAATAATTGACAGCTGATGTCAGCATATTTCGACCAAGATACATAAACTGCAATAAATTCCTGGTGAGCAGCAACATGGTGCCGCGATTGGTAAGTCAAGGTTACTATAGGATTTGTGATTTTTATTTTTATTATTTTTATCTTTATTTTTATTAATTCTTTGGCCGTCATGTTCACATTTGCCGCCATTTAATAATTTTTAAAGTGGTTCAAGGATTTTTGATATATCAGGCTTACAAAAGACAGTTTGTTATAGAAATTTATTGTATCTTTGACTCATCTTTGAGTTGAATTAAAAGGTAATAAAGAAGATAATAATGGTTGAAAGTGTACATTTGCGAAGAAATATTATCTCTTTCACCGCTGAAAACTTGCTGCACCAACGGGATTGAGTCACTTATGCTTTCACGCACCAACTGACCATATGAGTCGATCTGAACTCGCCGCACCAACGGGTCGAGCATGATTCAGATTTCAAGCAAGCGCACTTAGTGCACACACGGCTCGGAATCGATTTCGATGAAGTTGCACTCGACACTGGGCCTGGTCGATAAGTGAAACGCATGACCCACTACTAATTTATATCGACCTATTATTAGTGTTGGGTCGCGAGCGAAAGAGCTACATTAATCGCTTCGCTCACTTTAGTTAGCCCGCTCTGTGCGCTCTGTGATATGGAAATGAATGCGTGCACACGGTTTGCCCTAGTAGCAATTTTTGTATTAAGAAACCATTAAAAGTATTTCTAAAAGTATTACTTTTAACGTTCCACTAAGCAGTAAAATTCGAGCTTAAGAAACTTCGTAACGCAAATATGTATTCGTTAAAAAATGTGTATCTTTCGTTAAC
>KB671484.1:16861-56035 GCA_000349105.1 Anopheles epiroticus | reverse complement strand
TACATGAACCGAGAACGTTTTGACGCAAAGATTTCAGATTTTTGAGTTTTCGCTTCGAGTTGTAGTGTATCTATAACGTCCGCAATTGACATTTGGTGGACGAATACTTTTTGGGCTCACTGTAGGTACTTTTTCGGGTTCGTTCTCAACTTTTCCCTAATTGAACGTATTAAATAACTCACCTGTAGAATTAACGTTTCTTTATTGTTCACACACAACATTAGCGAAACGGAGCGTTTTCATTAGAATGTTTTCGCACGGGCCCGGTAAATACTGCGTACTTCACCACAGCGAACTGAAGATAAAGATAGTAAGAGACTAAGTTGTTGGCGGATGAGCTTATGGAGACCTTGAATATGAAACTTTTTTTTCTTTTCTTATAGAGACTATAAAAGGTAAAGAAAAAATATTTGTCTTTCATTCAAGGTAATATGAGACTAAGCTATAGCCAAATAGCTTTGCCCAAGTGACACTTTTTTCCAGAGTCCTCACTAAAAGTGGTTAGACCTTGATCATACTGCATACTAAATGAAAATAAGGTTCGTATAACATTCTACCGTTGATCAAAGTGTAAAGGAGAGATATGTTTCGTTAAGGCATTCGAAAAAACAAATTTGATTCTTTTCTTTATTGTACATAACTAGTTTTTTTGTTGTAAATGGAATAGCTACGGTTGGGCCGTTTTGTGTGAATCATATTTGACGGAAAATAATTCATTTTTTTAAATCAGTGTGGGATAACTAAATATGAAATCAATCGTTATTAGTAGTTAACAATCTGATTTAAGGTGATTAAGACAATTAGCAAAACCACAACTAACCAATTATTTAGCTTCTGAATAAGGATGAAATGCATAAAACGACAGATGAATTCATGTTTTTATGTCTCCATTTTTATTAACTTCAAACGATGTTACGCACGTCTATCTTTTGACTTGACAACTTTACGAATCGTTTGAAAATGTATTTATAAATAGCCGTAGATTAGACGAAACCTGGTTAGCATTCGTCTAATTATTCTATCACCCTTCGCCCCATATTATTTTTGCTATCGGTACAAATTTGCTCGTTCTTTTTTCTTTTATTATTCTGTAGCCAAAAGGTATTTAAGCCTAGCGCAAAAGTCACACCATCGAGAAAAAAAACTCCAAAAGTGGTAAAAGAAAAATCACGGTTAAGATATTTTGAGCAGTGAAGCATAGGCAATGCTCGATCAGGAAAAGGATGGTCGTAGTACAAACGCTTTATACAAAACTTATTCGAAAGCACAAATCAATCAGTAGAGGCCATCGATGGAAACCATCTTTATCAGAGCCAGTCAAAACTAGAAAGATGTCTACCTGACAATAATAGCCATTTCTTCTCCCACAACCTTTCTACACAGTGTCGTTTGTTATCAACTATTATAAACATACTTTCTAAAACTACCACGCAACCTTTTCCGCTTGCAAGCCAATATTGTTGATTCATCCCGGTGTACAAAGTTTCTTAAAATAAGGTCTAGTGTTTGTTTTGTATGAATGAAGCGAATGATGTTATTCCACTAGACAGATGTTCTTAATGTCAATATTAAACCTCTACCAGTACCGTAAATAGAAACATCTATACACTTGCTTCATTATCAAAAATGAACAATTACTAAGCGATGACTTATTTTCGTCGTCAACGCTCGCGTTTCGCACGGAGAGCAGTTGCCTTCTAGAAAGCGACCGTAGGATGTAATAGTGGTAAAATACAGTAGACGTTAAAGACAAGGAAAGCAAAAGCTTGTAAGCTTTGCAGCCTAACATAATACAGCGCCCCTACCGTATGTGCGGGGAGGTGAGCCACACAGAACTTGTCATGAAGTGCTTTGAATTTAGTTTATTATTACTTTACTGCATACTGTCACACATACACACGCATGCACACACCCATGCACACGCATACACATACACCCAAGTACACATACTCACTGAATTGGACAATTCGATTGACGCTTACGTACACAGTTTACAATGAATCAGTTCATCCTTAATGCGTGTAGTGGAAGCAATGGATTAATGGAGGATATGTGAGAATTAGCTAAGGAAATCTCATGTCGCCCATATGGCGCAGTTGATGCAGACTACTTTGGGAAGCCGTGCGTTGGGGCGCTTGTCGAGGGTAATAGAGATTGTGCTGGGATGATGAGCGATGCGGGTTCTGCTTGTAGATGCCCTCGGGTGGAGAGAACTTTCTTGGCCGTCTTTCGTCACTATGCCGCCGACGCTTGTCACTTTCATCAGAGAACTTTCTGCGATTAGTGCTTGCAGCTGGTTGGTGTTCTGCCGCCGTGCTAGTGCTGCTTCCGTGGCTCAGATGTTGAAGACTAGCCGAGGTATGATTATTGTTGGTGCCGCTACCGGCTGCTCCACAGTCATTGGAAAGACGTTTCACGTGGCTGGTGTCGTATACGTAGTAGCGGTTGGTATGCTGATAGTCAACGTCATCCAACGTTTCGTCGTCGACGAATGTTCGGTTGTCTTCGTACCGCGATTTATACCGTTCGTCTTCTGATTTTCTGCGATCGTGGCGATCTTCCGTCCGGTCCAGCTCATATTCCGCTGAACGCGGCTGTTTGACCGTAGTTTGTCCTTGTGCTACGTTCAGAAGCATGTCGTCATAGCCGTAACGTCCATTGGCAATTTTCAGCGGTGACTTGCCGGCAGTTTTTGTCCATAGGGCCTCCTGCCCGTAAAGATCCAGCATGGGCTGAAACTGGCTTTGACCAGTTAGGTTGTGCGTAGACCGCCTCCACCCTTCTTCGTAACGACGTCGTGTATTCTCATCTTCGATTGCCTGCCTCCGCTGCGACTTGCTGCTGGAGCTTTCACTCGAATCTTCACCGGATGTACCGAGTCCTAGATCTTTATCTTCACCGTACGCTTTGTACGGAGCACCGAGGAAATTCTTACTGCCGAAAGCACCCGTCAATGCTAGCTGAGGATGGGAAATACAGTACGGATGCGGATAGGTCTTTTCTACCGGTGATAGTTTTTGATCGTCATCCGGATGATAGCCAGACGTACATGATCCAGGACCGAAAAGTGATAGCAGAACGGGTAGTAGGAAAAGTCCGTGCATTGCACCGAAAAATATCACCAAAAACACCATTTTGAAGAACACCAGGAAGATGTAGCTATCGGCTAATAGTAGCGCTACCACACCTAGAATCGTGCTCAAGCTGCCTTGTACAATAGGCATGCCCAAGCTGTACAGGGCTTCGCGCACGCGTTCATCGGGAGTTCGTGCCTTCGAGGACATGTAGGTGTAGCAGATGTGCGCAGTAAAGTCTACCGAGAATCCGATGCACATGATGAGATTGATCATGGAAATCGAGTCAAGATTTACATCCCACAACGCCATGTAACCAGCCACACCTAGCTCGATTGATATGATGGAAAATGCGACCCACAGCGAGCAGAGGAAGTTCGGGATGAAGATGAACGAGATCAGCATCATTATCAGCGCCCCCACTATCATCGACTGTATTGAAGTGGGTCGAACCAGCTCAAACTGATCAAAGAACACGAAATACGGATGGAAAACGGTGGCGTTCAAGGGAGAATTCTTGCAGATTTGTCGCAAGTCTTTGACCATAACCTTTTCGTGATTCGTGTCGGTAATGTTTACTGCCTGAATCATAAAACGGGAGGCAAGTATTTTGGTGCCTTCTTCGTTGAACTTGACATCGAGCGAGAATGGGTTTGCTGGGAAGAGCCAAATCTGAGAAACAGTCAATATATTAGTATTTCACCTAGAAAGGAGCAGTTTTTTTTACACAAATCTTACCTCTCGTAAAGCATCAATAAAGGCTTGCTCGCTGTCCAGCGTAAGATTAAGATAGTCATTGTTGCGATCGATGTATGAGATAAAAGATCGAAGCCAGGATTCACTGTAGAGCGGCGAGGTGACGTAAGAGGTGTTTTCGAGTGATTGCATCAATTCCTCAATCTGCATTTGCGTGTGAGGATCGGAATAGTTGAGATCGCCAGTCACAATCACCTGTATACGATAGGGAAACTCGCGATAGTATTCATCCTCCAGGTCGAAAAACTTGACAGAGTACGAGTCCGCCTTGGATAGCTTTCTGCGCTCCAGGCCTTCCTTGATCTTGGTCAAGCCAAAGCAAGCTCCTCCTAGATATGCAGCAAATATAACCAGAATGATGATTTTTGTCCAGCCTTTGTTCAGTATGCGTGCCATGGTTTCACGAAAGAATGCCATTAATACGTGTTCCCGATTGTCGATAGGATTATCTGGATCATCGCGGTTGATTCCACCCGTGTTCAACTTCCGATACAGCCACGATCGTTTTTCTATGGGAAGAAAGGGAAAATGCTATTAATGATTTCGTAACGGTAAAATGCTATGCGACGAATCTGTTTCTTAATGTCAGTTATTTGATGCTTTACTGGCAGTTCATTAATTTACCTCAGCTTCCTCCTACAACCCCTCCCTTCCCCTCCCCACCCAACACTCCTTTCTAACCCTTTCCCAGACTCCTTACGCATCAAGCTTTCTATGCGAAAATATGCAAATGGAAATATAAGTTAAGTATTTTCCGCTATAGAGTTGTAGAAAAATATTTTCATAAATAGCACAATAAGCAAAGTAAAAAAAACTACTAGTAAAATATACAACATTTCGTACGGTTGAAAGCGATTTGGCATTTAGAAAACGAAATTACTAAGTACAACCAAACGTCTGCCAAGTGTTCGCTCATACTTATCATCCGAATTTCACGTAAGCCATACCACGAAGCTCCAACCAACATCCACGATGGTTTCTTTTACCTCTTTCATGCTTTCGTCTTCGTTCATTGCGAATATGTTCAAAGGGAACCTGTGCATGGTGGAAACCGTAAAGTGTACAGTTCGATGGAGAGAGGCTAGGGACGTGCTGACGCGAGTTTTGAAAAGCGAAAATCATCCCGCACCCACCGCACCATGCACCGGTCAACTCGCCCTCGTCCGGTGCACGTAACGTGTCTCCGACGCGCAGCGGGACCTCCGACGGCAAATGACACACTTTCGTTGAACAGCGCCATGATGTATTGGGCTGTGCATGTGCGTGGTTAACAGTGTATCGTGCGGTAAAGCTGATTCCTGGATAGCCAAGGCAAGTGAAATATTTGGTTGAAAATTTAAAGATTCCAGCGCCCGGGGCTATTCACCATACCTTTCTACAGTGATTTTTTGGGTTTTTACTGTGCCAGAGGGCTGAAGTAACACTTTCCACCTTGGCATCGCTCGTGGCGGTCACCTTCTCCATAAATGAGCAGCTTAAAGCTTTTACCAAATTCTTTCCAATAAATGGAGATAAGCCCAGAGAAAAATTTAAAGCGTGGGTGTTAGTAAAGATAACACATAAGGGCAAATAATATTTTACCGACATACGTAGGTCAATAGAAAGACTTCACTGAAACTGGTAGAAGTGGAGGGGTTGTAATCACTTTAAAATAGAAACTTTAAAAACAGTGTCTAGTGATATGACACTTGCAAGACAAAAATAGATCAAGTTTTTATTATTACTTGGGACCACTATTGGGCAAATAAAATAAAGTGAAAACTTAGGCCTACGCTGTTACCGCTTGGACCACCGAGCCGCCCAATTGTTATAAAAAAGCTTCAACTAACCTAACCTAACAAGGAAATAGCTCTGGCAGCCTCTATAAGAATGCGTTCAAACATAAAATTCCATTTCATAACTTGCTTACAAATTTACAGAATCTGAAAATTAATTGATAAATTTGTACCGTGCAACCCTGTAAAATCTGTGATAAATGTTCCACCTTTTGCGAATAATGAATTTTCTATGCTAAAACATAACAGGCCTCAAAATTTGAAGAGTCAATTCATAGATTGTATGTTCCACCTGTTCCTTCTAGCCCGGAAGTGGGGCATAGTATACGACGGGGTAGAAAGTGTTCAGCTACGGTGCTTCTCACGATTTCGAAAATCAAAGCATAACAAACTTTACGAACCATCGCAACTGAAGATAACCTACCACGCTTGAAGAAGTTGCATCGATGTCGTGCCAAATATGCCAACCTGTCCACATGCTACGATCATCATCATTATCAACAACAACAGCAACATCAATAATAGCAACGAACCGTAGCTCTTGTGCGATGTTGCTGGCCTGTTCAGTTTGCAAAACAAAAACTCAAAAGGAGATAGTTTGCAGTTGCACTCGGACTACCGGTGCTATTTTGGAGGCATGTTGACAGTTTCCTGTATGGTTTACTGCCTCATGATGTGCAATGTAGCCATTCGGTATTGAAACGGTACTTAGCGCTCGTGGAATCGACGACCCGCCAGACCGTCTGTTTCAGCAGGGATCAGGAAGGAAAGGACGGTGCAGAATTGTGGCTTCGATAGCGCATGAATGAATGTTCCAACATGCCCTACCACCGCTGGATCCAAGTTCCTCCGTGAATGAAATATAACAAATCCCTTCTTATGCCCAGGCCGCGCGAACGAACGGCGTAGGTTTTGAACAAATGGTCCGGTGTAGTGCATGATTGACCATTACTCGACCGGATGTTCAAAAGATGGGAAGAGTATGATTTCCTGGGAGCATTGATTCCGGTTTGTTGCGAATCATCTTTACACGGGTGAAGCCCTGCCAGGTGGCATATGAAGCTTAACGTGAGCCCTTTTATAATTGATCAGTCGCTTGCCCAATCAATGCTTTCGTGCGGATATTAACCGGCATTTTAGCTAGAGCACTTTCCTACTCGGTCTGATAAGTGCCGGCATCGGCAACCAACAACCGCGAAAGGTCACCCACATGTTCAGCCGTAGAAAGTTGTTCGTTAATATTTTATGCGTTTGGTCACAGTAGTGAACAAAACTTTCACGGCACAGCGCTTCGTAGGAACTTTCAGGTTATCTGTTTTATTGACCTGAGATGGGCAAAGTTTACAGCTTTACCGACCGGCTGGGCGTAAGCTGCCATTAAAAGTGAAAGAAATAGAAGTGTGCGTTTCACTGGATGTTTCGAGTTTTCGTTTATAGGCTTAAGTAGCATCTAATAGTCTAATATTTAGCAACATTGCTCTATTTTCTCCATGGATCTGCGGCTTACGAGAGCTCTTTACTGTACCTGTGGTTCCTTGGACCAAATATAGAGTTATCACTTGCTTATACGTGATCACATGGTTTTTTTTTCTTCATCACGGCTCAGCAAAGCATTCAATAAGGAACGATTATGTGAATGTAAACATTCCAAAGATATAAACAATTAAAGTTATCTATGTAAAAAGTATTTGATTGGATGAGAATACAATTTACAATGATTATTCCTGCTTGGTGTGGGTAACTTTGGATTAATAAAAATTAATAATAAATTAATTAATAAAATTAAAATTATATAACATTTTATAAATCCTTTAAGCCTTTTAGCTGTGCATGTTGAATGGGATTCGAACAACGGACCTTGGTCTACGCTTTTACCCCTTGTCCACCGAGTCGCTCCGTTATCTTATAAACCGAAATTAAACTCTTAAATTGAAACTAACAGACTGTTAGCTAGTGCTGCAATGAAAAACTTTTACGTACGGCCTCGACCGATGCTGCCAGCGGTGACAGCAGTTAATTTGCGAAACCCAACATGCACAACATTGCACTGCGAGCATGATTCGATGTTGAAATGGCACGTGTCGGTTACTGACTTCCACACCGGAGGTTTTCTCAGGCTAGGAAGGTTATCGACCATCCGGATAATGTTCATCCGTTCGCAAAACGAGTGTGTTCTAGTGCTCGAAGCCTCCTGGTATCGTGCAATCGTAGCTTGGGGGTCGATGCGTTGCTGTGTCATAAACCGTAAACGATCAGCAAAGCGCCACGCTATGACAACGCGCAGTTGCGCATTGCGCACCTGTTCTGTTTATGGTCTAGGCGCAGCCAACCTCTGCACGTCATTGGCAGCGATTTGGATCCTTGTTTCCACCCTTACGGTCAAAGTTACAGAAGACTGGTTTGAAAAGTGGTAAAATGACCGTACTTTAACCAGCGTTGGTAGCATGTTTGCTGATGAAAGCAAGGCAAATCTAACGCGTACAGAATGATATACAGAATGATGTAACACGCCGTTGGAGTACTCGTTAAAATTACTATTAAGGGCTGGACAACGACTTTTGTGAAAGCAGTTACTGATTGAATTAGCTGTTATGTTATCCAATTTTGGAGGTTTTCTTTTGTGTGTAGTACAATGATATAAAATTGATGTAATGTACTTTATTGATCTAATAAATAAAAAAAAAATATTGCCTGACCAGATCTACAGTAGCCATTTCAAGTGAAAGTTATCAGCATATGCTTTAGCTACATTTCAAGATGATTGCCAAGTTTTCTTTGTTTTTAAACAAAAAAATACCCACCAATCTATTTTGAAAAAAAAGGGAACAAAAACTATTAAAACGAAATGTGAGATTTCGTTTGCGACAAAAATGAATAATCGGCAAATTAAGTGTTAAACCGATTTCACTGGATTTCACACCGAGCTGCGGTAGCTGCTGATGACCTGGTGCATAGTTTTTCAGACCGGTTGGTGTTTGCGCGGGGCCGGGATTTCGAGGCATAATCATGCTACGATGTGGTAATTGCGTTGAGTAAGTTTGTTCCAGTGAATTTAGTGATCGATTCCATCAATTTACAAGTTGCATTATACAAGTGCGCTGAATCGCCACGTTAAGTAACACGAAACGTGCGTTTGCACGACGTTTATCCAGAGCAAAGAATGAAGAAAAAAGAATAATATTGATTGTAGCAACTAGTGGAATTCTGGACGAGAAATATCACAAAACTCTTTTGTCTGAGTAACTATATCCAACAGTCATGTTACGCATTTCCTCAGCCCATGTCATCCTCAACAGCGACGATGTTTTGCATGTGCGCATGGAGGTTCACACCCAAACCAACATACTTGACCCACTGGTCGAGTAACGAAACCAAGTAAGATCCTGCTACGTTCCATTGTTGAAACTGGGATCTGACGACCGTTACATCTTCACGTAGTGTCAAATAAGGTGACATAACATCAAGCTGTTTCATCAGCGGCATAGCGCGGTGCCTTGGTAATCCCCACACAGCTGAAGAGTTTGGTAAAAGGAAAGCACAAAAAACACTCTTTTTGTTGTGTGTTGTTGTCTGGAGTGAATATTTCAGGTCAGCCGTAAAGCAATGCTGAACTTCAACGACGATTACTATTGATTTTTTTTACCGACAGACTTCGGTCACCTATGTGTCAATAATTATCCCTCTGTAACAGCTCACTCGGGTGCATTTTTTGGAACAGTTGGGGATTTTTTGTTATTCAAGATGATCAGCATGCTAGAGTTGATCACTCTTTTATGATGCTTGAGGTGATTGCAATGTAACGTTGAATTCAATGTGTGTTGTGCAGCTCTTCCAAGTTTAATATATATTATTTGTTATGTTAGAAGCTTAAGCATAACTTAAAAACATATTACTCAGTACTTGCTCAGTACTAAGCAGTGCAAAACTAGCTTGCAAAGCTATGCAAACGATCAAAACGTGTAGTATTCACCAGAGCTTACAATGATTAAATGAGTAGCAACTATAAACTATCTTTACTTGCTTGATGCGGTCTAGTTTCACACAAGGATTCAAAATATTTGATTTTGAATGATAACAAATGTTTAAATAGTTATTAGGAAGTAAACTGTATGTCACTTTCCCGCCTTTCTACCATTATAAGGAACTGAATCATATCTTCCGTATCAGTTCATCCCATACGTGCCACAGCAGCGCGTGTGTATATCACCAGGCACATCATGTGTTGGCGTTTGCTCGTTTAAACTAATTATCGTGTTTTATTGGATTATTACATGTTGGACATCCTAGCGGCGAAGCGAATTATATGGTTTGCAGACACATTGTTTTAAGCAGCGGTCTCTTGAAACGCTGTCTTGCATTGCCTTCCCTATCACTCAGACGCCGATGAATCAACTACAGATGTGTGCAGATGTAGTTACCTATACAAATTTAAACGTTACCTCGCCATGTGCCTCCAGACCGTGTTTTGCTTGGTGCGGTTTTTGGTTAAATGGAGTGATGGAAATGTGCTAGACTGTGTTAGCCGCAATGTCGCGGCGACGTATCGTAAATAATCTGATTTATTCACCTAAATGATTCGCTTCCGTTTGCTCAAGTATGATGCTTACTGTCCGACCACTGATCACCGGCAAGTGATGGTTGTTCTCGCAAGGCGCGGTTGATCTCGTGGTTGTGTGGCCAAGTAAAGTAATCTTATTCTTGAATGTGTACGCATCATCTTTTCAGCCTGATCTTGATAGTTTGTGGTAAAAATTTCTCGTCGTTTCTCGCAGCAATTGGCGATCAGCGAACGGGCCGTGTTGCTTTCGTTGAGTTTAATTTGGTTCCTATGAGCAAAATAAAACCTTGTTTGGTTCCTACAACGATTGCACTGTCCGCAATTTAGTCAGGTATTCAATGTGTCGTACAGCCTGCTAAACTTCACTTCCGGAACGTACAGCGCAAGCTGCAGTCGTGCTAGTAAATCTCGCGCAACATACGTAGACGCAACGCGCAACGCGTAGACAATGCACGGCGACAACCGCTTTTCACTAAGCTTGATTTCCTTCGTAGAACAGCTTCCTTGATAGTGACCTTTCGCTGTAAAATCCATGTCAATATGCAGCGATGAACGGTACTGAACGGTAGACATCAGTTTCACATTCAGCTGAACAGCACCTGCTATTTTCATTTCAGACACAAGGACATTGTCCGCGCGAACTATAGATTGATCGATGCATCACGCAACGCTCGCCCAATACGTAGGGAGCTCGGCAGTTTACTGACCTCAAATTGGTTCACACACACACACATCGTGTAGGTTTGGAGTAGTCAGCTGCTGGGCTTCTCCAAACTACTGCCATTCGATCCGTGGCGAGCGAGCAACGAACTGTGCGTGAAAATGAGGGCAGTGGTGTGCACGAACATGTGTATAATATTTTACATTTTTTCGAGCCCTCAATCTATACGTATTCCTTTCTCCAACCACCTAACGGAACGTGCGCTTATGAAGGTGAAGGAGGACGTTTATACAAATCAAATTTATTAGATTTCTCTAATTGTTTATGTTTTAATTATCGCTGGATGGACACACTGAGGCCAGGGATGATTAATATTGTATCGCTCATGTAATACTGTAATGGATTGTTACACCTTTTTATATGGTTAAACCGGCTTGTCCGCGTTATGGTTGAACGTTATCAATCAATATTAAGCACATGAAAGTGAAGTAAAACGTGGTTTTCGGTTTGATGAAACAATTTTGCAAAAGCACAATGCAATGGATCTGTACGGAACGTGTACCCTTTGATGATAAGAGTTATTCGCGTATTGAAAAATGAGGGCAGCCGCCGCAGCAGTCCGAATAGGTTTCGATACAACGTCGCACCTTATGGCAGACCTACGCCGTTACCACTTAGATCACAGAGCCGTCCCGAAAATAAGATCATAATCGATTATAATTAGGTTTATAATACATAATATTAGATAGGTCTTTCTGAAAGAGAATTATACGTAACTCGTGTAATCCTTTTATGTATATAAAGCATTTGTTACAGCCAGATCGTATTGCTAAAGCAAAGGCTTTATATAGGTAAAAGTAGACGACGTACAATATTTCTTACTAAAGACTTTATGCAATTCTACTTAAATTATGAGTACATTCAGACATATTCATTCAGAGAGGTTACACTGCTGCAGATTAAGAAGCAGTCAGCCAATGGAAATGTTTCAGATTATGATTTTCTCGTAAATATTAGAGCACATATCGCGTATCGTTTTTTAAACAAATTAGTAAATTAGCAACAGCCAATTTTCTATTTTATTTTTCCATTGTCACGTACAAGGTCTTCCCTCAAACGAATCCTACACGAACCTTAAATTAGTCACAGTATGGTTCGACTTAATTGAATGTTCCTCACACACATGCTCAAGTTCGAGCCCCAAGGCCGATCATTATTGGATCCGGGCAGTGCTTGGGATTTTTTGACAATCTGCATGATCACCATCGAACGAAAGGGAATCGTTCAATGCTTTTCTTTTGTTGACGAAAAAAAGAGGGTGAGTTGCATAGGTTGCATAATACCAGCCTTAAAAACTCTGCATTCCAATATATTTTATTCCAAGCCCCATTTTTGTTAAGTATAGCCACGTCACAGTTTCTTAATTCAGGTGAGACCAACTTTTTCTTGCACAAGGCACATTTTTCACATTATGTGTGGCACATTTTTCAGAATTATGTGTAGTTTAGTTATCTAATACAGACACTATTTGTCCTATTTCAAAGGTCTATTTGCTATGCTTACAATATTTCTGTTTTGTCTTGATCAATTCTCATGATATTTTAAATGAACATTTAAGTAATATTATAACAAATGTCTAAAATCAACTTGAAATACCGTTTTACATGATAAACGGAAAATACTTTGAAGGTTTATTTTAAAATACCACAGGCTGTATTTGGCCCACGAGCTATAGTTAGCCCTCTGTCTTAATTTATGGCAGACGTATATGTGTGAAAATGGTTTTACATGGCATGGTAGAAAAAACTTGATTGATTGGTACCAACACTCTCACATTATTTTTAACAATTCTGATAAATACTCTGATCATGTACTCTCTGTTAATATTTAATGCTTTTTACGACCGTAACTGGCGTGTTTCTATTAAGCTTTACTGGTTTGAATGTCCAAATGATCTTTTATTCCTAGAAAATGTTGCTTTCATCGTCCAAACAGTAAAACAATTAACACCAACTACTCTTAGTTTTTAAATTCTGAGTTCAGGCCATTTTGTTTTCAAGTACTTTCACACTACACTCTGTTAGCGTTGTTATTAACATATCTGGTATCTCAGCAAAAAAATGCAACCGGGCTGATTGAATCATGAGTTTATAAAATTAAAATATTTTTTTCAGTGATTTGAAGCACAAAAATCTCTTTTCTCAAGTTATACTATTTTGTACATAAATTGAAAACCACCCCTCATTAAGTGTAACCGACGATCGAAAGATAAAAAAGCTGCACATTCAGCTTCAAGTAGCGCATTCCGAGAGAGCTGACGAAAAAGGGTGAACATTCCAAAACTTCATCGTAGTCGGATCTTACTCCTTTTCCAGCACATCGAAATGAAAGCGGTTTGCATCCACCGAAAGCATTTTCGATGTTTTTTTATGCACCATCAACCGAAGGCCAGTTACAGTGGTGGCACATGGCATAGAAATTTTACCTGAAAACGAGCCGAGCCCTTCTTATGGCGGTGTTTAAAATAGTTGTGGGTAGAATACTTCTACAAAGATGCTTATCGCCTCTAAAGCTGCTGTCCAGCCAACCCTTACACTGGTAAGATCATTAACCGGTCATCTAATTGATCTAGACACGGTAGTCTAATAGAACATGGTTTAGACGTCCTGTCAGATATCACGGTTTTGTTGCGCAGTTAATTCTAATGATTTGCCGGTTTCTTACTGTAACTCGATTCGATTTTCCTAGTTGGATTAGAATCCCGAGGTAGTTGCTGGTATTAAGGAGACTATAGCATATTGCTAAAAAGATATTCGGTACCGACAGCCATGGTCAAAGAACGCAAATGGCTATAGACGATTGATTCATTATTGAAAATGCATTGATGCATTTCGTCTTACCTACGAGGGGTCAGAAAAAGGAAGCAAAGCGTACCGCGTTGAGCCATAAACTGTTATAGAATAGATTGATAAAAACGAATTTTGCGTGGGCCTAGCAGTTTCTCAAAAAGTTGCACCTCTACACAGTTCGTAGTACCGTTTGAGTTGGTAGGCTCTCGCACTGTTCATTCTAGCCGATGAAAGGTTCGAACGCTCCCGTGTCGCTAGTTTACCGTTAGAAATCTGGTGCACTGGGGGCCACTGCATGTGTGCAGCGATGCTGCCAACAGAGCAACGTGAAGTGGAATAACTTTCTAGCAATGAGGTGAACAGCAACGTGTGAGAATGGACATGGTCCAATCAATAATGAATGTGCAAATTTATTATCTGGCCTGGTTAATAAACCTCCCATACGACCAGCGGTTTTGGTTACACTTCAACTCTTACATAAAACACTCGCATTTTTAAACCTGAATTCTTGATGAAATATGCATGAAACTTTTCAATAAATGATAAAAAATGAACAATATAACGGCGTAGGGCTGTCATACGATCAATCCCGAAGTTGTATTGAATCCCATTCGGACTGCTGCCTGTCCCTCATTCACAGGATTGACTATCCTTCAATGAGAATACTCAGTCACAGAAAAATCCCAAGCACATAAGTACTCTAGAAGGCCTTGACCCTGTAACGGTTGTTGTTCCACTCAAAAAACAGAACATCGGAATATTGAAACTTTTAAGCATATAACTGACTCGTTCGAAAAGTTTTTGATTTGTTCGAGAGAAAATATTGATAACATTCATTCAATTTCTACAGAAATTGTCACTGCCTTCTGGTGATCATATTGGCTCGATCGATCCAATAGTACGCTAAACAAGTCAATAAAATGCGTGAAAACGCTGTAAGCTTGAAAATTTGATGAACACCGTTGCAAATTAAAATAGTATCCCAACTAGCTCAGGCATGCTCTTGTATCTTAAACCGACAGAGCACTTCCCAGGCTGTTACTGTCCGGGGTCGCGTGTATATTTGCGTGCCGGTGATCAAACTCTCTAATAATAGCGAGTGATTTCTCAACGTGTAACGTGGGATGAAAATATTGTTGTATGTAAGCACTAAGATTGGATGGAGGTACCGGTAGAAATTGTTATCAGACAGGGTTATTTCAACCAAGTTTTACATCGAGCGGAGATTAGTTAACGAGTTTTTTTTTCCTGTGCGTATCTCCAGTGGACTATCGCACCGTGCTTGCAAACGTGATACAGTAGAACCTCACTCGTCGGGTGCTTTTAGCAACTATTGAGAATGAACTCACCAGTTGGGGCGCATTCAAAACCAAACCAGCGACGTTTAACTGTATCGGTATTTAAGGTAAGCTGTTTAAGTAATACTTCCGATTAACCTTTCGTGATGTAATCCACAGTGTTTGTAGGACAGTGATAAATAATATTAGACAGTTGATAGTGAATTAACAGTATCATGTAGCAGTTAACGGTTCCAATGAATCGTTAACGCTAGTTGTGCGGCAAAGCGTACACACTACCTACCTTTTATAGCAACCGACTCCGGCAGAACCTTGTATCCAAAGATGGCATGCAGATTTTTGAACTCGCAGTGTCCCGACACGGCCATGCAGCCGGCGAAGAATGTAATATGCCACAGGTAGGTAAAGCACACGGCAAATCCGCTATACGCACAGAAAATTTGAACAGATGGGAAGGGGCTGAGGATGCCAATCCAGAAGGAGATCATGTCGGTCAGGGAAGTGATGGTAATAGAGACGGCCGCTTCGGACATCATGTGCCCCATACGCTCCGGGACGGTGAGTTTTACGGACGTCCGCCGCCAGGCGGCCAACATGACGAACGTGTCATCGATTCCGATACCTGTAAATAAGAAATGAAAGACATAAGATTTGGCAAGAAGCTTCGATTTCACAATTTTTTGTACTTCAATTTCCAACAAAAATAACAAAACGGTTTCTATAATTGTGAGGGATTTTGATTTTGTTATCTTCATGTTTTGCTCAATAAAAAACGTACATATGGCATACAGGCCATAACTGTGGGGGAAGGTGAATAGCTTCAGGAGAATAATTATCGCTTACACAGCACCTACAGCGTCTATTTCACTTGACCTAGCAGCGTACCTCTAGCCATCTATTTGAAATGACATAATCATTAGCTCGGCCTACGCGCGATGTTGTATTTTTTGTGGAAGGCAGCTCTATGTGCAAGTGAGCTTTCGGCATGTAAAGCATAGTAAATGTCAAAAATGGACTAGCGAAACGCGCACTGAACGGTGAAAATTAACTGAGTATTCGTGTTCGTCGGCATCGCTGCAGCACCGCAGCACCTTAGCTTCTTATCATATACAGGTTTCTGCAGCATAGCTCCGCGTGATTTCATCATTCTCGTAACCAGCGGCATTTACCGTTCTAAGCATGTCTAATTGTTCACCTACGGCTAAATACGCTGATCGATAGGCACGCGGTAAGTGAGACATATTTATTGGACATGTTAAGATTGCCATGGAATATACCGCTCAAAGTTAAGCATATTTTGTTACACGTTGTTCGATGAAACAATATATTCGTCTTCTTTGTTGCTATAGGCGGATGCATGATACATTCATGGCTACAAGTACGAAAGATGTTATTGTAAATTCCTATGGGCAGCCTTTGTGAACTATTTTTTCCTCAACTTGGTTATCGGTTGTTTGACTAGATAAGTCTTGCTATTTCAAGTCATGTCTAGTTCCAGTATTATTGAAGCAAGACGCGGTATTGAATCATAAAGAAAAACACTTTTCGCATTGAACTAGTTGTCCTTCAATCAAACTATCGTTCCAACACATACAGCTTTGGAAACTTATCAGACCATGATGTGTAACGTATACAGCTAAAAAGGATCGTTAACATAAACGCGTACTTGCGGAACAAGAGTATACAGAAACTGGTGGTTAAAGCCAATGCTCTTATCATTTTCAAGGTTTATAATAAAATAACCTCCAGTCAAGTATGTGCAACAGATGTTCCTTCCACTATTGGAAGGTTATCCTAATTAGGCTTCAAATTAGAACAAGCAAACACAGTAGGCCTTGCAAGAGTTTGTTCGATAATGAGCACTTTATTTCCCCGTTTACGTTTTGTTTGTTACAATGTTAGTTTTATTCAGCTTTTCACACTTTAATAAACTAGCAGTTAATATATTACTATTTTTTATTTTTGTGGTGACTCATCTAAAATATGCTCTATCAACATTAAGAATCAAGATGGTACAATCAAACCAACATCTACGATGACCTAGATCAGGCCTAAAAATATGCATCACAATTCATCGTTGGCACAATAACCACTAGGGAGGACAGCAAACGATTTGATTTGTGAAATTTGTCTTCTAGTATGACAGAGATTGTTGCTGTTAAGAGATGCTATAAATGTGGTTAAGATTGCGGTGATTACGCTTTGCCGCAAATGGATCTACTTTCTATACCAACTGCAATAAAACATAGACCTTCGCAAAATGTGCATTGAGAATCATTGTCACTGAAGTTTTTTAAACTGCTATAGTAGCATACTTTGTTGATGTGAAGAGAATTTAGTTTTTCCATAACTAAACATATTAAAAAATAATCAGTCTGTAGCTTAAGGCTATAAGTATATTGTAATAAAAATAGGTATACGCTGTTCTGATGATAATTTTGTGTTCCTGTAACATTTCTTACATTAGTGTTACTAATAAAATATTGCGTTTCCATTTTCAGTACATTATCATGACAGTATTTCACATCAAACATTTTCTCTGATTCAGATCACATAATACTTTAAGCCAAATTTCGGATAGAGGACAGCGCGATGAAGGAGGTAGTTTGTAAAATGCACTTACGCTTGCAATCGTAGTTTGCGGCGCACCTTCAGTGAGCGTAAATTGCCGGCAATTGAGTGCATCGGTCATGTTGATTGTTAAATTCTCTCATACAGTCGCACTCATTGCTCACATACCATACCTCTCGAGCGGCCGTCAGCCGTTAATCTTGCCTTACTTTTCGTTTCACGCAGCTTGCAGGCACTTATCTTTCGGCATCATTGGCAAACACCATACAGTTTGGAAACTGTATACGTATTTCTTCTCCCGAGTAGCAATAAGTTGTGTAACTGGCTTTGTCTGCTTTGTATCTTGTGCGTACCCCACCGAAATAGGAGTTTTTCCTCACATGTTTAATTGGCATGGTGGTGGCGGGTTGATTTCTTTTAGGTTCATTTCACTCTCCTACGCTTCGCTATGATATTTGTTGTATCATTCGTGTGTGTTCTTTCGAGTGAAGCTAGATATTATTGCATGAGCATGAGGTGAGCGAACCTATTCCAACCGAAATGCTCCATACCGGCTCAATATTACATTGAAAATAAGCATGTATGAAAGAGTGCTGTTTACTTTTGCCTCGGGTAATGATACCCAAATGAAAGCTGTAATAATTCAACTGGCAAAAGAAGAAGAAAAAAAAAACAAATTTGCTTCCGGGCCGGTTCCGGCTTGAGACATAGAAATGCGAGATAACAAATATGAAATATTTGATTGTGATGAATTGCTGCACGTGAAAAGCCGTTCGTTATGAGACGACAGTTATCTAATCCTCTCGCGAAGCTGAGGTCATAACGCAACTTTGAACAGTAGTCTATTATATTACCGTTTTTGAACCAGGAAGGATGAAGCGCAAAAAATACGAACATACTGCATTCTTTATCATATTTGGCGCATTCGTTGATATTGATATTATTCTCAGTAAATTACTCCTTTCTTTAAACTTAGTGACCTCTTTTAAAAAGTTAACAATATCCATCAAATGATGTAGCATGCGTGTCTTTACTCCCTCTGTCAGGTGTACAAACACCATGCCAACGAACAATCAATGAACACCAGCTACCATCGCTTAAAATACAAAAATTTAACAACACCATCATTGGTGTGCATCAACACTTTGCCAAGTAACCATGTATGGTTAGTATGATGTACCTTGTAATAGGTTGCTTGCCTACTTAATCGGTATTTAGTATTCTGCTCATAGGGCTTGAGAATTGCTGTGCTGTTGTTTCATGAATACGGCTAGGCTTGCTTGGTTTCGATGAGCATTGTAAGTATGACAGAGAGAAAAGTTTGACCGTCTGAGGTGACATTGTTTGAGGGAAGGTTTTTATAGCCGACCCAATGTCGTCCTGAAGATGTTGCTGTGGTAGTAGTCATGGTCGTAGTGCCATAATCATTTCAAGCACATTTGACCGGTGACGAATTATTTGCATGCAAAATTTGCATTTTGCTAAGTGCGGGTTGTAAACTTTTAATATTTAAGTTTATTTTTTATTGTTCATCACCAATGATAATGTTCTGTTGCCAAAGCAAAACATGTATTCCAAGAAAACTGCTTTAATTACATCATTTGGAGCGACTTTTGCCACCAACGGGGGTAACGAAGTCTCAACCAATAGAGTTTGCCAGCCGGGCCGCTGGGCTCTGCATGTACGTGACGCGTGAATGGATTACGATTTCGGGCTAGCAATTTAGCCACGGTGCACTGCATTGTTGTGCAATTAGAGGAATGTGGCAAGACTTACCAATCATAAGAAACGGCGCCGCCAAATTGATTCCGATGAACTCAATGCCCAGATACATGGCCAATCCGAATGCGGCTGAGGTGGCCATTACAGCTGACACGTTGCCCATCATCCCGAGCCATGGCTTGGAGCGTACTACGTCACCCATCATACAGGTCACAACACTGTTTGTAAAGACGGAAGAAGTAATAAATGCAATAAAAAATCAATATCACTTAAATGTTTATATGAGGCTTTTGTGGTAAACAAAAATGTTAACCTACCTGAATACTATCATCAGAACGAAAGTTGAACTAAAGTACGGTACTACAGTTCGCGTATTCCGCTCCAGCTCGTGATCCAGCGTTCGTGATGCGAAACGGGCTACAGAAATGTACTTAAAAACTCCATTATTTTCAGCATAACCAACAGCTTCCAGAAACGCCTCTTCCCAAGCAGCCCCGCGAGCGTCTTGCCGTTTAGAGTCGGCTGTAACAAAGTACACTAACTGCAATGAAGGCACGGAAACGATGAGATTCTCTTCCGACACCTCCGTTCCACCAAAGAACACTGGAAAGACGTGCGCATCCCACGTCACGGGATTGAACATTACTGGAAATGTTAAATTTAAGTCGCCAGCTTCAACCTGTAACAAAGTAATGAAAAATTTGTTTAATAAAGGACACAACTTTTATTTCTCCTTCAACTGCTTACCTCATCGATGATTTTATCCAAATTTAGAATATCGTTCGTGAAACATTCATTTTCCCAACGAGCACAAGCTTCGCGGTATGTGAATGTTTCACCGTCGTACTGCACTGTCGCATTTTGTATAATTCCATCCAGCAGTCGCAGCTCCTGCCAAACCTCACTTCGTAACAGGTTTTTGTTGTGTTCGTCCTTCGAAATGACAATTACTCGGCCGAACCGTCCTGTGAGGAAATATCGATTGATATAATGAAAGATGGATAAATGACAATTTTCTGCTCTATTTTGCCGCAACAGGCAACATTTTGTGATTGGATTCCAGTCCCCAATTTCAAACTGCAAGGATATTTTTTTTGTATAATTATCATTTTTACGCCTTTCCAGTCTCATGCGCATTGTTTGTTCACCCTGGACATGCTATATCAACATGGACCTTGGTTAGAGAATGCTACATTCTATTCCATGCAAATAAAAAAATCAGGCCAACCTGAAGTGATAGAAACGATTCGTATATCAGCAACGGCTCGCTAGTAAGTTTATTTGACAAGGAATTGATTTTTTTACCCTTGTGCTGTATGTTGTTTCACATCGGTTGATTTATTATGTATTGTCGGAATGATTAAGACACGTAAAGAATCATCGTAAAGAAAAGATTTCCTAAGAAATCTTCCATTAACAAAGATATAATTTTAAGAATACGCTTATTTCTGGTTTGTTAAAAAAAATGACAGGAAACAGTATGCATTTAAGCGTAGATAGAAAAACCTGTGTATAGAGGACGACAGCAGTCCGAATGGGATTCGATACAATGTCGGGTCTTTTTGACAGTACTAGGCAGTTACCACTAGACAAAAAAAATATTTGTTGAAATTTCGACCTTCTTTTTCTTCTTAGGTGGCACAACAACCCCAGTGGGGTAAGGCCTAATCAAAACATTAATGTGCTTTGGCCCTTTCTGTGACTGAGTGTACCTTTCCATATCAAGATAGTTCCTCCTGCATATGGGGGGTTGTGATTTACTGTATGAGATTCGATCCGAACATGAATTACATTCAAAGCAATGCACAAACATAGTTTATAAATTTATGCTAGATATTTGCCATCAAAAGAATATTTTTATTGAACTAAATATACAAACCAGTATGGAATAAAATATAAAAATTTTTTATTATCCTTTGAGCGCTGCTTGGCATTCAAATAAACTATTTATAGAAATATTATTAAAACATTTATAAGCAATACGGCCTGGCCGTTACTACTGAATAAAAAAAAAATTATTAAAACATTTACAGCTCATATATTAACATAAAGGGAGCGTAAGGATTAAAATTTGTATTTTCATGTCAGTCAGTTTTGGTTACCTTATCGCCAGTGGATGATAGACTTAAAGCTAATCTATCAAAATCTATCAAAATCACCAATCAACATTCGTAGCGCTGGCAGGTAAGAGCAGGCAAAATCTTACTAGTTATGCTTGTGCTCTATCTACAGCTTAATTAAAAAATGGCACGTGACTTATCTGTGCAAAAAACTGTTCTAAATTATATCAATAATTGAACGCGATTGTAAAACAATGCTCGTGATTACTCTCTCGAAAACAATTCTAGAGAGTCGTTGTGTTCTGCGAGCTGCCGATAAAGTGCGCCTAGCGATTCGATTAAAAAAGCAACCGTGAGATTTATTGTTGGGATAAATCATTGCTAGTACCTTTGCTATTTACGTCATTAACCATCACATTCATGGCACGTGCGGTATGTTACGATAATTTTTTATTCGAACAGGCTCAAAAGCTATCGTGAACAATCGCTATTTTTGCAGTGAAACAATAAAATTAGTTTGCACATTTTTTTTAAACTCGAAAGTTTTCAAAGGTTTTAGACAGCAAAACCAATTCACAAGTTTAGTGTCAAATTATGAATTGGATTTTAAAGAGAAGCTATACAAAAGACTTAAGCGTCCGAGAAGCGATAAACCTTTATATTAACTGATATTTTATTTTGCTTTTTATTTTTTATGATTTGCAAGTGTTTCGTCACTGTGCACAGACAGCAAGTATTACTGCAACACGTTGTTATTTAATAGATGAAGTAAATAATTAATGCACATCATAAGGGCGGGCAAACGACAGGAATGAGGTGTAAACCCTGGACCGTTTCCACCTCTGACTATCCAACTAGATGGTATTAACAAGTGTAGTAATCCTAAAATAGCTGGCATTACGGTATGACAAGGTCGTTACGTCAAGATGACGAATAATTGAAAAAAAAGCTTATGTTACTATCGAAATTATAATTTGATGTTTCCTGCCAGACACCGAGCCTTATCACAACACAGTGATGTATATATGGGTGCCTAATAGTTAACACGTACGTTTTATTTAATTTCTATAGCAATACAGCCTGGCCATTCGCACTTAATGAAAATAAGTTATATGCAAACAAATGTTCAGCTTTTTAGGCTGTAAACTTTGAATGGTTGAAATGAGTATTTTCATGCATCGTAACCACGACTGATATACCGTTTGCAACAAGATTGCTAGTAGGAACCCTTCCACACTTGGTACGAAGCTGTCTCTTACACGTCGCTTAGTTGGAGGTTAGATCAGTTAGAAATGAAAGTAGTTCGTGTATGATCTATCGGCGCTGACAATCACGTACTTTAAAGTGGCTGTCTTAAAGGACGGTAGTCATAACCGGTATAATTACTCTGCAGCATGAGTTGTTACGTTTTCTACTACAGCAAGTGCAACTTAATTTCATCCTTACCCGGGCGAGTTATTCTTCCAACATTGAATCGATGCGTATAGTTGACCTTGAAATAGCTCTCAACGATGGCACGTTCCGATTTTCCTTCGCCTCGGATTGGTGAGAACAAATATTCTGGATCAATTTCGTACTTAATTTGTTGAAACCTGTAATAAATAATAAGAAAGGGGATAAAAATGGAGCAACAAGTTAATATCATTATATTATTAAGTTAACATTTAAACTTTGTACAGAATAGTGTATAGTGTCTAAAATACTTTAACATATTAAAAATTCAATCTGTATGATCTAATCGTGATAAAAAAGTGCTTAAATAAAAGGGAACGTGTCACATGTGAAGGAAAGATCATCAATATTAAAGATAATAAAGTTTAATTATTTGACAACTTTCAGCCTATAACAAAGGCAACATTTATCTAACAAACAACATTTATCTAAGTTTGCTATTAAATTGGTTTTTACAAACCATAAAGGCAAAGTCCCATCAACATTACAAAATCACTTATTCTGCACTCGTGTGCATTGATTATTATATGAGATAATAACTGTATTTCTGTAAATTAAACATCAGTGTGTCCAGTAATGTTAGTATGGATATGACATAGAAAATATAGTCAACAGATAATTATGAACTACGTGACCCCTGATGATGCTGGAAAACGTAGCTTGTGTCACCAAAACGGACTTGGAGCTGCTACTGCTATTGCAATCTTTTTGTTTTTCATTTACTGGACAGCATTCATAGTGTTGGAAAATTATTGTTTAAGTGAAATTAATTTTGAAAATCTCATTATAGAATGATGCTTAACAAATGTATAAAACTCAATGCCTGATTAATATTAAAACATTTATCATCGTTTTTATTATGGTGGACTAGTTTTTTTTAACTAGAAATGTTTATACTAATCTCCATAACTCATTGAGTGACAATTGTTTTTGTCACTGACACTTTTTGAGTTGAGTGTCAATTGTTTTTATTTAGATTTTTTCTATGTTGCAAAAACAAAAATGTTATGTTTAGTGTCATTTAAAAAATAGTCTTTTGTTTATTTGTTCACGAAACCATTTGAGCTTATGACTTGTGGTTTGAATTTTGTTACAAGAAACATGCAATATGACAATATTTATAATGCTTTACACTTGTACTCACCCGGTCATACACAAAAGAGCTAACAGAACAGGTACAATAAGAAAATAGCCTGGGTGCCTTCCAATAAATAGACCCAACTTAAAGAAGGATTTGTTTAGTGCATTGTCCACACAAGAAATGCCGCAAGTCATCTGTGAAAGAGAAAACGAAAAATCAGAAAAAAGGATCTGTACGAAATAAGCCTGAAGTAGAAAGGGTTATTGAACTCATCAATCTTTACAGCTAATGATCGCTTAAAACATCGTGACGCACATGCACCTAGTCAAACTATCTTCATACATCGATACTGTTGAACGTTGTTGGCCAGGGCAAGAAAATACGTGTTAGGCGAAGTAGGAGTAATGAAATGAGCGCACTCCACATCGAAAGTATCCTAAAACGAAGTTGGTTTGCTACGTGTATGTTGAAAGACTGTACGAACATAAACATTGTGAAAAGGCATGATTTTCTCGTTTGATTATGCCTAGTGTACACCACTACTGCTAATTGTACAACGTGAACGCCCAACGTGTCTAACGAAACCAAACTTTCCATTTCCATGGTATGCTTTGTGCCATCCATGTTGAAGTACTTTGACTTCAATCGAAAGGGAAAATCTCAAGCCAGCCAATTTCCCACTTTTTGCGCGATTTGAATAGTTATGTTAGGGCCACGGTCAACCGCAAGTACTGCAAGATAAAGTTATTGTGATCATGAATGCTTACTATGACCTCTTGAAAACGATCGCACCGGGTTACGAGTAAAGAAGCGGCGATAAAATAAAGGTATGCTCACATACGATAATGTGATGCTAGCATATTTTGTTTTGAGGTTACACTGCTGTAATGATGCTTTAAACACTTAGAAACACGTTAAGTACGCTTTAAGTGAAAGAGATCATGATATTACATATTATTATAAACTAATTAAAATTAACAACGGCATTTGGGTGTGCAGTATCAACTCGAATAATGTTTATGCTCATGATGAAAATTCAATTAAAAAGTTGATTGGTCGAACACATTAACCTTATCGCCTGTACTTATCCTAATATAAAGAGAAACACATAGAGCACAATGTTGTCAAGAAGGCGAAAGGAGCCAGTCAAAATCAGAATAATGAGAGTTAAATTCAATAGCCATCGCAGTCATAAAGTTGCTGTTATTGTAAACATGCCTACAGGGGTCAGTTCTTATGAGTTGATAGTTACGAAAATTTCTAGAAAGTTTGCTTATTCTTAGTTTCGCATTTATATTTTGTTGTTATTTTGTCAGCTAATTTATATAACGCTAATAGTAAGCATCGAGTATTGTACGATGGACGAGGATTGATATAGCTACACGGTGTAAAACGCCGGACAAAAAGTGTAAAAATAGTTTTGACTGACTTTAACTTGTTAGACCAAACATTTGAAGACGGGCACTAATCTACAGAGCTGGTCTCCAGCACAGAGCATACTAAACATTTATAGAGAGCTAATAAGCAGTGCGGAACGGAAAAGTCTCTCGATTGTCGTCGAATAAACCCTATCATTTCGTGTGCCTTGGTTATAATTTCACTGTAGTGAAGAAGAAAGTTGAGCTTGTGATCTAAGAGGTCCATCCCCTAGGTCACTAACGTAGTTGGTCCGTAACAGTGGTGTATGTGTAATCTTGTAGTTATCCACGATAGGGTAAATAGACCTACGTAGAGTTACTTTTATGCTTCAATCTTAGTTCAGGTGTAGTGTTTAGGTGTATAGAAAAAATAACATCTTTACTCTTTAGCATCTGTTTTTTGCGCTATAAAAGTCTCACACATCACAGTATAGCATAAAGTTACCCAAACCATTGGGTAGCAAACAATAGTTCACGTAGTCATGCAAAAAATACGTAGCATATCTGACATTGACCCACATTTCTTGACGATAATCTAATAGGAGGGGCAAATGTCATGTGACTGCTTTGAGTGTAATGTAAGTTACTTTAATTGGACAGGCAAGCGGACAGCAGTGATTAAAACATTCATTTTGATGTAACATTTCGAAAAAAGGGTACACATTTTTATGTAGCAATATACGTTTATCTTGTTATTGTTGGACTTGTGAAAGTCAAAAGCAACTTATAATCAGATTTATATCCAACGTTGCTAATGATAGCTTTGCTACGATTCAAACATAAGGTTTCTTTGAGCAGAATGAGACCGGACCATCACCACATCCGTTTCACTTTCTAGCGACCGAACAGGAAATCGATAGGCGTTTTTACGCTGAATATTCCACTGCACAATCGTGTTTTCCTGCGGTGGAAGTCGTTTTAAACACTTTGCAAAGGTCGACAATCCGTTGCTGTTGATAAACAAGAGGCTAGCAGATGCGCTTTTATCCTGACCAGTTTTCTCTTGCGCAATTCCATATTGGCCAATTTTGATATTTTCAATACCCCATAAAATGCTTAAGTTAAAGTTTATGCCTATTTGTGACGCAATATTGAGCATGTATATTAATATTCGCATTAACAGTTTATAAGTGAACAATATATAATAAAACAACTCTGTATGAAAAAAAAAATATATCATTTTCTGAAAAAAATGAAAAATAACTGAAAATTCATTGAAAAATAACTGTTTGATTGCTATGATCTTATTAATAGTTTTCATTTCGATACATACTACCCTAGTTGCGGACGGTTCTTATTTTTATGTGTTTGTTTGTATAATAGATCAAAACATTTGTTGTTCGTTTGATTATATTATCATATAAAAAAGAGTAAAAAGCAATTGCATCAACATCTGTGGAATAGTTTCCATCTAACGACTTTAACATAATATCTTCGAATGAGCCCTTTCAGTTTTTATTATGACACATGTAATAAATATTGGGAGAAACTGTTTTTATGATAATAACGTATCATTTTATTTAATCAAATTGTAGTTCGGAAGTATATTGAATATCAACTGTTTTGATCAATAAGGCAATGGTTAGTAGTGTTCACTATCTATTTAGCACATGGCTTTACACATTGCTGCATTAATGGGACGCGATAGTGTGTGCAAATGCGATTCACCTGTTTGCTTCACTACACTTTAAAATAGTCCATCCTTGTAGCTTCCCTTGAGTTAAGCAGACAAGCATGGATGAAAAATACTGCTCTCAACGTTTGACCTATTTATAACAGGTCCGAGCTGAGAGTAGACCAGATGCTTTTGAATAAGCTATATTGTAGCAGGAGAAAGAGCAACAACGCTTTAGACTGTTTAATATTATACGTAAAAGCATTCCGCTCTAGATAGGAATAACATGGATTTTATAATTTTTTATTCAGTAGAGACGGCCAGGCCGTTTTGCTAACATGGATTTTATAATTGATGGGAAAAAAAATGTTAAGAAAGTTTTGATAAAGCAAAATCGTTTTTAAAACATAAATAGTACTTAATAATACTTTTATTTACTTTTGTTTATAAGAAATTGAATATTTTAGTTATTTAAACGATAGAACGATCGATAGAGACAGCAACAAAAACCGATAGGTTGATAATCATAGAACAAAATACAGTCAACAAAAACTTTCACATTTTCTCTTCTTCTATGTTATGCTGCCTATGATCCATTAGAATAATGTCTCAGTTCATTAGACGCACAATGAACCTAAGCATGACACAGGTTTGACACGACGGTCAATTGTATGGCGGAAGAGTTCATTAGAAGCTTACGTCGAAAAGGAATGCAATTAGTCTAAACGACTTCAAAAGAATTGTTCAATAATCTTCATAGACATTTGGGTGTAAGTTTTAAGTACGTGTTAAATGATTTTTAATAGAACAATCAATCAAAGTCAGAAAGTTTGTTCCACTTTTTTATCATTTTAGCTCATCTAGCAGCTAAGAAGCAGGATAAAAAATTAGCTTGAAAGAAACTTTTTTTTTCTCAATTCTATATGCTTGTAGAGAACAATTATGGGTCGCCCATGTAATGTGAAAGGCCATGTGTTACAGTAGAACGTCGATTATCCGGGCTGGTCGGGACCGGATCCACACCGAATAATCGATTTGTACGGATAATCGATCCGTGTTAATCGTAGAGTGAATTTATTGGGATAAGGTAATGATAATTCTGTTATATGTTTTACGATGAAATGTGGGTTATAATATACTTATATAACCTTGAATATACAGCATATCGATTTATTATACTCCTCAACACTAAGAAGTGGTTCTTGTCTTAACTTTATTCAACCATATGGTAGTGGGCATTTTCTCCTGGAGCACTTCTCCTGGAGTCGAATTATTGGGTCACGGATAATCCGCCCCCTGGATAATAGACGTTCCACTGGTTTTATTTTATTGACGACAAGGAAATGTTAAAGACAAAACGGGTATTTAAACATTAATTTTATGCTTCTTATTTTTTACATCACTTAGTATACTCTATTTTCTTGTGATTGTAATAATATGACCTATGGAGTTTTATTGTGATTTTTTTTCTGGCCAACGCAACCGATAAATCGAACAAGACCTGTGCGAGCCTTATTAGAGAGGATAAGGATCTGGGGCTTTCTGTGACTTAGAGTACTTACTACAACAGGCTAGTCACACCGGATGATGAATAGCTGTCCAAAGATAGGAATCGATCCGTTGATCTCTTTCAAAATATTTCATCGTCATTTTTAAGAAATATTATTTTTACATTACACAATAGAGGCTTTGATTTAAGTTTTATAAAATAAGTGAATGAATAGCATTTTGTTTTCGCAAAGTATTCTTAAACGGGGGAACTTTTTAAATCCTTTACAATGGCAAGGTCCAAACTGTGATTTTAGGTAGTTTGATTTTATTTATTTTTTTTATTTTCATAAAAACTGTCATAAAACTGATGAACCAAAAATATTGTATTAATAAAAAAATAATAAAATAAATAACTAAAATAAACACAATACATTTTTATCAAATTAATTAAAAACTACAAAACAACTCAGGGCAAAAAGGTGAAACAAATGTTCTACTTAATTTATGCCTCACGTTTTTTTTTCTCTGAATTATTTTGCAGTTTTTAGTTCAATTTACAAAAAAGTGTTGTTAAAAATAAAAATGATAAAATCGTGGTAAAACGATCAACCTTCAAACCTCGTGAAATTGTCCGTTGTCATGACTTACCGTATTCTTAGAAAAGTAGGCGCATATGAGCGAGAAAGATAGTTAAAATATTTAACACTTTCTTAAAACGCTACTTACGTCGTGACGATCGTCAAAAAATGTTTTTTAAAAATGGTTTAATAATGTAACAAGTAAACATCTTAAATTTTTTAAATATGTTTTTTACTACATTATCGTTTCTTAGCAAATTATTTAAAATAATACATTCAAAAATGAAAAATATATATATATTTCGATAATTAAATGCTCTTTTCGAATTGGTATAGCATTGTATTGATAATGGCTATTTAATATTTTTGCATCAATTTAAAACTGCTATGAGTACAATTAGTTAGATCCGACTGTTTCTTGTTTTTTTTTTATCCAGCTCTATCGTTCAATAACACTGATCGATGCCGTAGACCTTGTGAGACCTTTGCAGTAATGTGACAACAGGTAATGATGTTTTGTTTCCTTCAGTACTACCTGTTTAAGTGTTAGTATATCTACAATAGCTGTATTAAGGCTTCACATTTTTCGTATTTCATTCATTAACATTTTTCGTACAAAAACTTTCTGTTCAAAAATAAATCGGTTAATTGGGTTAAGATGGAGTCTTAACGAGATTCAAAGTTTTTTAAGGAATATTGTAGTTTGATGCTGTAGTAGTATCAAATAATTTTTGCGAGCGTGTTATTTTCTGTAATGATTTCATTGCAGGTCGCTAGTTATTGTGGAAAAGATTACTTCATAATTGAAGATGCATCATGAATACGAATTGAGGAGTTGTATAAACTAGATCTAAAAGTTTAAGGAATAACCAAATAATCTTTTCTGGTGTTATCAATCTCATCATCAAGCTATCGTTAATACTCGCCATCACTGTCATTAACTTGACATTTAATCCATACGATTAGGATCCAAAAGTCACTACTCGTGTATAACGATCCTCTACATTTGACTTTGGTCAATATTTAACCAAAAATGTATTGTTAGTTGTTTATTTGAATCAAATTATACACGCTAAAATACGGTGGTTGACAAAGAACTTATCAAATCAAAGATGGATTCCTGCAAATAATCCTCTAGTAGAGAGACTAGGTTGCCTTATGTACTACTATCACGTACGTTGTGGCCAGAACTAAAAAACTATCACCCATTTTTATGTGTTCCATATTTTTAAAACCATGTATAAAAATTCTTTTGTAATATGTGATATTAAAAAGGAGTATGACTATTTTGCCGGATCTTTAACATCACATGTGCTGTGGCATATCAATAGTTTTTAAAGCGAAATTCAAAGTGTAAACACATCCGTAAGTGTTTTTAAATAGATGGTTATATGTATTTTAAATATAATTTAACTATTTTCACCTGTCTTTGTAACGGTTGGGGCGATTGATTTGTTGTGTGTTTTATCCAATCATATTGTACACAAAATTTTATTTATTAATTTATTTTAAGCACCCGTTGTTAAACAAAATTATATTTCTAAATGTTACAACTGTCGTAGGTTATTTAGAATGCTTTACAAAACTTTTAGCACGTATGCTCAACAGACGTGAAACACATTGCGTAAGCAATCAATGTTGCTTAGTTGGACTTAACTTTAAACTCATTCAATAAAAATTTTATATATCAATACAAATAAGAGATAATTTAGGGGTGTATGAATATGGGAACGAAAGGGGTGCTATTCTGTCGAATTATCACCTCTTGGTTGGTTATGGCATGAGTTGAAACTGGATTTCTCGTTCATTTCATGTTCGTTTCTCTTGTTTCGTAGTCTGACTATGGTTGTGGTAGAGGCGAAGCACCGTTTCTACCGTTTTGTTTTGTCAGTTATGTGTGTTTCGTACCGCTACTTTGCTGCATAGAGACTGCAGCATGCATTCCGTTGTGATTAAACTTAACTCAAACTTATTTGCAGAAATAGCTATGAAGATTGCGCATGCTGGGTGTACAGGGCTGCGGTGTCGTATTATTTTTGCATCAATCAATTCAATCATAAATTAAAATTGGGACAAACGAAGGTTTTGCTGTAGTTGTACCCTTTATTTGAGTTCATGTAACGTAATGTTATCAAAATATCAATAAGAACTCAAGTGAGAAAATGTCACCACAAGTTTATCCAATCGTTTATGGGACATATCGTCGTATTCTTTAAGTAATCATGTTTGGTAATGACGAAAGGAAACAAATTATTGAGGAAAAAAGCCGCAAAGCAAGACTGTAGATCTTTATAACAGTGTAGAAATAGAGCTCCGCGAGTGTGAAATGACACAAAAAGCAACAATCCACCAATTCTGGATATAAATCATTACATTACGTACGCATTTTCGTTTGTTTGTTAGCGATGTTGACCTCCGGAAATTTATTTATTTGTTTTTTGATTCATCGAACTGTAGGTCTTCACAAATTTAGAATTAGCTAACGCTCTTTTGTAAAGCCTTAGATCACGAGCATCCATACCCATGAGATATGGTATTATTTGATAATTATTTCACTTTTTAAGTCTAGATAGCAAGTAATGCAAGTATTGTATATCATGAGTCAAATGTTCTGTAGAAGTAATAATTACATACCAACTTGACTATTTGTACTAGCAGTATAAGGGCGTATGTACACTCCCGTTACGTTAAAACTATTTGATAAAAACATGGTTTCACAAACTCTGCATACTTTTAGTTTATTATAAGAATAATGCGGGTAATCTTATAAAAACACTTTAAAGGATATTAGCTTTCACTCATATGAAACTGTCGTTTCAGTTAACTCAAAGTGTCTGACCTCGTTGTTTTCATACAAATCGTTAAATTTTTTTATGTTGGGTGCGCCACAGGACAACGATTATAGATTTTAACGAATCGTTTCTAAATCAGTTAGTACACTGACTTTAAACACATTTTGAATATTTGTTTCATAAATATCTCTGCTTTTGGTGGTTTATTTTCCAACCTTTTTCAAATGATCAAATGATAAAAAGATTCAAAATTAAATGACACGTTAAAATCCATATTAACGTCAGCGCTGTATGTTAAAACGCAAACACGACTGCATAGGCACAAATTCGAGACATTTTTGTTCTGTAGCATGTTTTGTAGATGTACAAAGTTTAGTTATGGAATAGAAAATTAGTTATTTGAATTGTTATAAAGTTGTTAATAAAGTAAATTAGTAAAGTTGAAGCAAATTCATTGGGGACCGCATTGATTTCTAGCGTAGTTTAAAAAATCTTTGAACGGTATCTGCGACAGAGAAAAAACTATCATAATGAACTAAAAACTCTTACGTTAAACTATATGGAAAATTACCATGTGATCTCGACATCCACACACTTGCATAGTAATGTTTATGATAAATACAATTTTGATCAAATTTATCTATATATTTTCTTTTTCTTCTTTATGATTCTGACTGTAGCTGACCATAAACTTTTTATATTATTGAAAACGATACGCACATTGATAGTAACAATGCAAAGAATGTTGAATAGACAAAACGAACGAATCAGCTTAAATCGTAACTATGCGGAACGACAAGAGCCGGCCCCTTCATCAAACTCCCGGTTACTCGGTTTAAAGCTCTCATTTCGGGAACGATCAGGAATGATCTCGCCGTTGCTTGCAACAAAAGGCAACATCGATGGTTAAATACAGAGGGTCACACTATACGACCACGGAGAAAGTGAATTCGTTCCCGGCGAACCTGTCGTTCCCGAAAAGGGGCCAACAGGTTTTATCACTTTGCTTTTCATTTTACCGTCTTCTATCTCATCCTGTTTGGTGGACAAGCGAATCCTGTCGGGTTTGTTTTCTGTCTGCCCGTTTTGTTAACGATAATACATTTTGACGGTCCAGGTCATAATCATACAGGTGACTGATGAAGGATTTCTGGATTTCCGAAGAAAATGAAAAAGTAAAAACAAAGGAAGGGAGCCGCATGAAGCCGCATTCTGCTCGCTGACCTGTGACACCCCGGTACGAAGGTCGAGGCGTCGAATGTGTAAAAGTAAATTATCCTCAAAACCCTTGGTACCTGGTTTGTTTGGTAGTGTAGGAGAGGTTTATCACCAATGTTTCAAGCGATTCATGGGGGAAATAAAACGTAAAAGGAAGTTGCTAATATATTCCACATAGACACAACTGTTGAATGACCCTTTTTCGAAAAATGTCTATCTTTGTCCTTCCTTTAAGTATGTTGGGCGTTTATTCAGTGTGCATATGTTCAACGTGACCAAAAATATCAGACTTTTGTCGATATCTTTAATTGACAAGTCAACTGCAATTTCTATCATTGCTCAACTGCGAGAAGGATGATGAAAATACTCAAAGTTTAATAATATTTGCTAAAAAGCAAATGTATCAACCTCTTACCTTGACTAATTTCGGACTGTCCTATGGAAGATCTTTGGAATGGTGAAAAAGGTGCTGTAGTGGTGGTGGTGGTATCTGTAGGCCGTTGCAAACCACCTTTCACAAGGAGGTAATTTTAAGTTTCTTTCGTCTCGTTTCCTTTCTCAGCTGTTGAGTATAGCGCGTGGATAGTTTGCGAAAGACACGAACCTAAAGCTGACATACAATTTGCACGTGAAGCAACTGCACTTGCTCACTTGCAAAAGCTACTGGCAGCTACTGGCCCAGTGCGTGCCAACAATTGTGCGAGTTTGATCGTACGTTTGTTCATGTGTGTGAGTTGCACTTTGGTAGATTTGGATAACTGTACTGTGTCGACAAAACCGATCAAAATAAGACGTTGCCGAAGAGCGTGTAGTGAATCGTAACAGCGCCTATACTAAGAATATCAACTTTACGCAACTTTATACATTTTGTGGTTAACACTGCACATATACACGTTTGAGATGCACTAAACTGGTTTTTGTTTTACACTTTTTTCCTCTTGACTTTTTTTAAAATGTATTAAATCGAATCGAATATCGCGCACTATTTTGTAAGCTTATCATACACATAACACAAACGAAATTAACTTGTTTTCTGTAGTGTTAAAAAGTAAAGCAACTGGGTGTCAGACAAAAAATCCTGTTTTGCACGATGCATATGCCACACGGTACCCACGTTTGTAGGAATTATTGAAACAAAATAGCAAAGCTATAATAATAACTAACTGAGTAAATCCCTGTTTTCGCACTCCGTACAGTGATTTCAAAATATATTCAACGTTTAACTTTACGCCTGTGTTATAACCATTATTTTTGCAACATTTTTAATTCGATAGTAACGGTCAGGGCCTTTTGCAAATCCAACTGCATAAAATAAACGAACGAAATTGGGTGGTAATATTGCTACAAGCTCACGCACACGAAACCTGCCACTATTCTATTTAACGGTTTGGCTGATAACTCTCACTTTGCATCCACAGCACAAGGAATGAACTTCACAGATTCTCTTCACGAGTGCACGTGTTAAGATTACACATTTAATCTAAACCTTTCAAATCACTCCTCCAACAATCATCTTGATGGATAATTTTCGGTTGTATTTTTGCTTGATCTAGATATTCACCACAACTACGCGCATGATAACGATCCTTAACTTGTACATTGGACACGGTACCATAATTCGCCTTTCTACCCGTTCAATACGGGAGCCACACTGCACACGCGTGCGCACTCTCAAACCGTTGAAACGAAACTCAAAACATTTCTAGTTCGCATCTCACAACGACGTATAGAGTGCTAGACCCCAGCATTACTTTGCAGGGTTCGCGATTAAAAAATGTTCAATTTATATGTGTTTTTTTTTTTGTTGTGCTTATTTTATCGAGTTGTAATTGATCTTTTTAAGTGAGAGCATATCCAAACATTATATAAACGTATAGCTAGAAATTATTTAATATAAAATGTAATATATTTTCCTTTGTTCGTATTATATAAATCGGTACAAATAATTTGCTTTTAATTTCTTCTTTTCATATAGTTTTATAATTATATTTTTATTGTAAACGACAATACTTACCTAATAATTTTATTTCTATTTGCTCTTTAGCATTAAAATTTAGCATTTAGCATTAAAGCATTATTTAGCAATCTTTTCCTAGATTTTATAATTGTACAGCCCTGGAGTTCACTCGAGATGGTTTAATGAACATATGATCGTGTATGCCAATACCCTTCGCCTGGAGCGCTTGCTTGTGTGTGAGTGCTGTTTTTTTTCTATTTGAGTTTCACTCTATCTCTATCTCTCTCTCACTCTCTCTCATTCTCTATTTGTGTTTGTATGTGAGTTAATGTAGGTAAACGAAAGCATTACACGATCATATGTTTCATTCAAGTACCTCGAATGAATTCCAGGGTTGTATAACAATCAAGATGAAGAGAATTTTCAAATTTTCTTTAAATCTTCACATTTCCATAGTTTCACAGCTTAAGCTTCCGTTGTGTTTTTGTGGCAAGTCTCCCGGTCTTGAAGGTTTCGATCATCTTTTCTTTACGAGCGTTTAACATGCGTTAGTAAAATGTCATGAAAACAGCGGCGCTAACTGAACAAAGCAAATTGGTTGAAATGTGCTGTACATGCTTTTATTATGCACACCTTATTTTTGTTTTTAATTCAGAAGTAACGGCGAATCATCATAAAATTAATGTTTATAGAAACATTGATTTTTACAAAGTACAGACTGCCCCGTGCAAATCGAATTTCACTTATTTTTGCCAAAATACAACTTGAATTATATAATTTTTGTTTTGATAATATATGGTTTTAGCTCTATAATTTTTTATTTCATTGGAATATAACCAGTACCAGTCTTCTATTTATAATGCTCAAAACTATTTACAATTTGCATTTACACTTTTTTATTAGGCAGATCATGACACAAATCCGTACAATTTGTCCAGGAAACTGCCAAATTTCCTGAACCGCGTACCTCCAAATCAGCGTACATCTTATTGTAAATGTTGTTTATTCGCTTGTTTTTTTTTTTAAGTTCAAGAAATGTGCACTATAGGGGCCAAAACCAATCGGTCGTAAGGGGCCAACTGCGGTTTATCAGCAGTTCTCGCTTTTGATACTCGATAACGTGTACACGTGCCAGCTCGAGTCCCAGGGCTCCTACCGAAAGATCTGCCAAGATAGCCTTGAAAACCTGTTAGATCTGGTGGGCCGTTGGCGTGCTATATTAACAAGTTATCAGTCACCTCTTGCCATTCCGGGTTACAGCTGACCGTGTTCAAGAGATCCAGTTTACGCATGGCAGACACAAACAATAGTAATTGTGACAAGGTACTGGATATATCAATTGCTACCGGGATACGATGTTGCCAGGATGACGCGAGTGCGCGTCCGATCCACTGTATGGTCGGCATATTCAGGTGGGTCCTGTGGTCGTATATATTCAATCTTGCAGGATTTATCGACGCAATATTGCTGCATCATACGCTCGCATAGCGAATGGTCCCGTTCGTCGTACACATTCGAGAGGCCACGTATTCACAGGAACGGTCACCAGGCCAGTAGTACCAAAGTTGCATCATTGGCCGGATTCACTGTGGCCGGCGGAGGGAATTTGACGTAGAGGCGTCCTCCATCAAGGCCGGTATAATCGGAGCGGTGAGCGATTTCGGAGTTTGTTGAAACAGGCCTAGATCGCCAAGCGGTTGTAACGTCCAATAAATAAGTAAGTAAGCTCGTAAATAAGTAAGTAAGGAAACAAACAAGTTTGTAGGTTGTAATACCGTAGAAAATAAAATGCATATCAAATGCGAAGAATTTTAAAAATAAAATAAGCTGTATTTGAACATATAAAGCCTCCAAATGTAATATTTAAGATATGCCAATATGTTCCATCCTGCACTTGAATGAAGCTTCGAGCTCGTCTTTAATTTTAGCGACAAGATTATGAACTAAGATAAATCTCACTTGATGTCCGCAGATTTCATTAAGAGTGTCCATGAATTAACGTTTTATTAGACAGCTACGACTGTTTTCAGACCAACAGTACTTTTAACGGAGCAAGACCTGACGATTGCACTTTAACCTTGAGCACAGCCTCGAGTTGATTGTTGTGGTTAACATAACGTATGTCATCACATTATAGCGCCTGTTCTAGTGTTTGTTTTATGCAGGGTATCTTGTCTAGTACTGTATGGAGGACCATTCTTTGACCCCCAGTGTAATCTAACAAACCGCAAAACTTTGAACAGGATTCTGGATAAACATTTTACGGTCCACTTTAATTGGCCGTCATATAATTATCGCAGTGTATGTGTGTGTATAAATAATTCGCTGCGCTTCTTTAGTCCCTGGGTTTAGACCGAGTGGGTGCTGTTTAAAAAATGACGGGTGCCATTGTCCATGCCCTGCCAAAAATGCCATGCCCTTAGAGAACCAACGACTTTATCAATGTATTTTATTATCATTGATATATCATTTTTTTTTCGCAAGTGACGGCCAGGCCGTATAGCTTAAAACTAATGGTTTACAGTGTATAAATTTCAAACTGTTGCAAATTTTGCAACATAGGACTCATAATTGGTAGCGAATCAAAGTGCCGTCAATACATAGGTTATCACAGTCTAAAAGAACACAACAACGAGGTAATGCAATCTGATTGTAGAAAGTAACAAATTTTGCTTTCGTTCATGCACAAATGAGGGTGAAAAAACATGAAGAGAAGCTATCGAACGTAAAAACGATGCATACCGAACAAAGCTGCAAAGATACAGAACGTGTAGAGAAAAAACAGAGAAAAATAAAAAGATAAGAGAAAAAACTCATCACACAAACAAAAACTCCTTCGAAGACGAAGAGATATGAAAACTTTAACGAACACGAAAGGGGTTCGGACTCTATAACAATATTACCTTGAGATAGCAATAAACCTAAACAACTGTAGACTTACGGTGTCCTGCTCTCTTAATATAGATGGAGATCTGGTCAGAAGTCAGAGGTCAGAGGTCCGGAGGATTAATTGTGTTGCGCTCAGTACTTTAATGAATTACTCAACTATCAGTTTTACAAGCAGCAAAAGGCTCCACTATCGGAAATATCATGTTAACGCCTCCTATCCTCAAAGAAGCTTAACAAGCTATCTATCGGTTGAAGAACAACATAGCTCCTGGAACCCACAGAATCACAGCTGAACTGGTCAAAACGAGGGTACAATACTAGAAAATGATATTCATCAAATTGTGGCTACGATATGGAGTGGCGAATCGATGCCATTGTGACTGGAAGCTGGGTATAATACATTCCTAACTCAAGAAGGGATATACGGGGTTTCAAATAATAAAGCGAGGATCGACGCATGTATAATGTTTGCTGACAATGGCGCCATCTATTGTCAGTTAGCGGATGCTTGTCACCAGTGTAATCTATCTGTCAAAAAGAATTTTGGGATCACGAGTCAATAATCGTGTGATCTTGGTGCGTAATCTTATTAACAGGTAAAAATCAAATGTAAATGTAATGTAATGTAAATAACATTAGCGGCTAATTGCGGCTATCCTTCGCTCATGGCGCTTGTGTAAGAAAAATACGTCGTCGATCCTGGCTTATAAAATGGAACACTTGATCCAATCGGCAGAATGTTTCAAATGATGAGCGTTGCTATTGAAGTTTACAATCATAAAACTGCGATCGACGACGCGTATGTAATCTACGCGGCTGTGTAATCTGTACTAATAATTTTAGCATGTAACTCCACATATTTCTTGTGCTTTTAAAAAACATCCATTTGATTTCCTTTTTGGTAAGAAAATTTCTGTGCAGGAACTATTATTTCCAAACGCCTATAATGAAGAATATATTAATTAAAAACAGAAGAATCGATTTATTTAAAAATGTGAGCAATACGGTTGCATTAATCATCTATGTGATGTGTTGTTTCGAGTATGGAAATCGAAACAAATGTTGACGTGCCAGTTTTCGTTTCATGATTTCAATATTTAGATATGATTGCTTATACATACTGTTTACATTTTCACGGTACGGCGATAGTAAATTTACTTCGATGGTTTCTGAACACAGGATGTTCAAATCTGATGCCAAATTTCCTCTCATTACATCCTTTCTTTTCATCCAGTTTTTATTTATTCGGTAGTAACGGCCAGGCCAAATTGCTTTCATCGGGGCTTTAACCAATTTTGATTTCTTGTAATTGTAAATTCCTACAACTGTTTCAAAAAGCACTAAAAATGCTTTTTATAA
>KB671484.1:0-12828 GCA_000349105.1 Anopheles epiroticus | reverse complement strand
ACATTTCACCGTTGGTGGGATGGGTTTGCTTGTCTATTTTCAACCCGGTGCTAGGGAGGCCCATCTGCGACTCGGTCGAAGATGGACTGGAGACTTCGGGAAACATCTTTTATAAGTCAACCCAGTTCTTGGCACACGCTGATGTTAGAGATATCCTTGGTCTACTACTAAAAAAATTCTACGATCTACTTAGGAGAACTGTACGGAGTTGAGGCTGTCTCGAATTGCACCTATGTCGGGACAAAAGCCAGCACCGATAACAGTACAGAAGTCGAGTTGGACGCAAGGATACTGGCGGTTAACCGGTCATGATGCAGGCAAAGTAAACATTTCACCTAACAAAACCGTTCGCGACGAACAAGATTGGGCCTGCTCATGGGTGGTACAACAAAGCCTGTATGATTAATGCCTACCAAGCCCTAAATATGTTTGGCTGTTTTTCTGTGACAATAGTTATCGCGACAGCCCGCTGGTCGATTGATAATGGCTTTGGCCGGTCATAAGGCTCCATGTTGCTCCGAATCGCGTTCGAACTACTCCTCGTACAATATGGGTACACTAAATCACAGTACCACAAATCACATTGCTGCTTTGGCAGATCTTGACCCAGCATCGATTGTTGTGCTACTCAAGAAGAAAAAGAATTGCTATTCATCCGTAGTACATGGCCTAAGTACGGAAGAAAAACAGTTTGAGACAGGGATCAGCAACCTTTTAGAGCTTCGGAAAAAATCAACGTTAAATGTAATGTGCGGGAGGCTTCTTGCAATTTTAAGTAATCAGCAGAAAAAGTGTCTGTTAACGGTTTTTTTTTTCAAATTGTCTTCATATTTGTGACAAAAAAATAAAGAGCACTACATCCTATTCTCGTATCTATGTTCTTTGAAAGATACAAAACTAAAACATCTAAAAATAAACGATATATTTAAAAACAAGTAACTTAAATCAAATGTGATTAATACCAGCTCCTTACACTTTCAGTACCTACGACGCTTTTAATTGTTTTGAATCTTGCTCTTAGCAGGCACAATCTGAAACTTTAAAAAATGTTTTATTTGTAACATTAGTCATACCTACCTTTCATTTAAAATTGCTCAAGTTTTCGATTGGGTTAAGATTTGGGTTTTGTGAGCAGCCCCAGCATCCTGACGAAATGTGATGGCAAATCGCGCAGCAAAAATGGCGCTCACTTCGGCTGGTTTGTTACCGCTGCGCACACTGAAGCTGACACAGCTAGGCAAATTGCGACACTAGTAGTAGCACTGAGATGCACTTTTCCTACTCTAAAGGTATGACCGCGAAATGTGGCTAACTTAGCTGACTTCAGCCTACGAAGGCAGTAAAGGCATTTCTAACATCAAATACCATAGTTTGCAAACTCAAAGTCGGCCACAAAATACGAAACCATTAGCTCAATCATAGCGCTGAGAATACCACCTCGAGATGGTCCACAGCAATTAGTAGCTGGATACTGGCGGTAAGCAAGCGAAGCAACACTATTGACTAGCACGAAGTCTACAATGTTTGGCTTTTCCTCCGGTGCTGGTGAAATAGCAGTTCTGCTGGAAAAGTCCTTTACGTTGCATTCCATCAGTAAACTAGGCAGAAAGCACAGAATGGGCACGCGGTTCGGATCAGGATGCGCAGCCGACCAGGCGATAGCCGGTTGGTTCAGGTCCCTTGGCACAAGGATGCTGTCACCAGGGTGAATATCCAATTTAAGGGGATTAATGCAGCTATCGACCTCGCGTAGCGTTAAAGCATTTGCGGTAAGCCTCGTAGTAATTCAAGGAATTGCTTTAAACCAAATTTTTTCTATAATTTCTTTCTGGATACAAAATTTATCATATGCTTTACGTAGTACGCTAGAATATCTTGTATTTCTGAAGTTTCATTTCTACTTCAGCTCAATCGCTTTAAATCATTTACAACGTTCATAATTTTGTCATGTTCTTCGAACCACAATGTATTGTGGCTGTTAACTCTTACATATGGTATGCGTATACGTGTATGTAACTGCCAGTTAACAGTCGCATACAAAGAACAATATACATTATGTGTCATGTTTCCATTCCATATCAGATATAATCCACCCCTCACAAAGATGTTACAGAAGCTATATTACAGAAAAGAACATATTTGACATGTCAACAGAGTTTCTTTTTCAATACACTTAAATCAATTAACATTGAGCTGAAGTTGAATGCCTAATAAATAACGTAACAATGTTCGCTTGATTGCAGATGATTCGTCCTATACTCCTAAACTCATCCTTGGAATGTTTTTTCTAATCCTTGTTTCTTATGGTCTGTAATGAAATGACTGCATAATGTTTAGAACTAGTTTTTCAAACACTATTAGTGATAAACTTAGCACATAAAAACAGATTTAATCCACTGGAAATAAAAAACAAAAACATCAATTGTTAATATTTTTAATTAAAACGATGTTTTTTCAGGTAAACAAACCTCGGACATTCCCATGCTAATAATACCATCCTGATTCGTATCCTTTGCTTTAAATAACTCAAAAGCCATAGTAAGATGCAGGATAGCAGATATGAAGTCGGCCAGTCGAAGCGTTCCATCCCTTCGCATGTATCTGTAAACAATATGTGAATCACCCATTTATTATGTTTTGTTTTGCTCTAATCTGTGATGTGATATACATACCTTAAAATTAGGATAGAAATGTTATCCGTACTGAGCTGGAAACCAACATCGAAAAGTGCGTCTCGTAATCGTTCTGCCTTTAGTATGCCAGATTTTTCCTTTGTGTGCATCTTGAACACGCCCCACCATGTTTTGAGATTGATCATGAATTTGTTGAAATCATTAAAATTAATTCGACCACGATTGGTTTTCTACGAATGAGTAAAGAAACAATAGACAAATATTTTAGGGAAACTCATAACCCAAATGTTGTAAAAGTAATACTTACATCCATTAAACATACCACCTGCCTACACACATCTATACTGGCACAGCTTCGAATATAATCATTGGGCAGACACGCTTCAAGCAATTCTTGCAAATCAAAACAGTTAAGTGTCCTGCAATGAGATTTTAAAGTGTTTTATCTTGAAATAATTTCTACAGTAGAAACTTAAGGTTATTTACCCACCTTTGGTCGTCTGCAAGTTGCATAAACACTGGTTCATACTGCGCAGTGCTACAAGAAATACCATTATTGTTATTGTTGTTTGTCGAATCGATCGTAATCTTAGTGTTTGAGTTGAGCAAAGGGAAAGGATCTAGTAAAAGCATCGTTTGCGTTTCCAGAAGAGCCAACCGAATCGTGCTACCCAGCACCCTAACACTGAAAGATGCTTCCTCAGCAGGCTCGAACGTGGTGGCCATGATGAGATATCGTCCAGGGTCCAGCGAACATCGATGACTTATTTGTCGTGAGTTGGTATATTGGGAGTTGACTAAGCTTTTATGCTTCTTAAAGAAATTTTTCGAAAGACATCCATTTATGCTTTGCACTACAATCATGTTATAAAATAGAAAAAGGATAACAATAATAACATTTTATATTGAGACTTAAACACGGCCGGAATGTTAAAACTCGTAAGTATTCAATGAAATGAGTTGTAAATGTTATGTATGAGAAAGTATTACAGATAACGGCAATTGATATAAGCATAATTTTTGCTTGCATTTCATCGAACACTTGCGAGTGAAATCTCTGAGATACCGCACCGTAACCTTCGCCATACGTACCATTATTCAGATTGTACACCGTAAATCCAATTACTTTCGGTTCGAGCACACTATGCTGGTTGACGGAGATGATGACATCCTCTTTTTCACTGAGAAATAGCTGTAACTGGGGGTTTATGTGGAAAGAGTCGGGATTATTGCGACAGCCACCAGCCGTAACTCCTCGTTTCCAGGAGCCTTGATACAACCGCATTAACCATCGGCGACTTTTATCTGCTAGCTGGGGCTCATCCCTAGCAGTATCCGAGTCAAGATGAACGCACTCAAGATGCGTAAAGGTTTGGGTCATATCGAAAAATGACATCCAGAACTCGCCCTGGTCGAGTTGCTCGATCAGACGATTCCGTTCGTTCATTGTAACCCGTTCCCAGGAGTTAGAAAACGATGACCAGTCGCCGTTAAAGTTGGAGGATTTGCTTAGTGTCTGAGCCAAAGGATTTCGTAGACGTACTAGTTGCACTGTGTCACCCATTATAGTTTCGGCCTGTTAGTAAAAAAAATCCGTCATTTAATACTTCAGCTACACTTCCTCAATCCTTAACCATTTACGGGCATACCTTGTCCATCGAGCACAATCGATAATTAATTCCCACATGAATTCCATTCTGTAAAACTTCGGTTTGATTACGAATCTGTGTCATAACACCATTGTTAATTGTGCAGGTTATGATGCTAGTTGTGTCTAACAAGCTATGCAGAAGCGGTGGCCGTATCAGGATATTACTGTCTGCTTTGATAGATATTGATTCAGTAATACCGCCGGTCAAGTCGGCCAATCCGTCCAACAGTGTGCCATATTTCAACGCTTCGTAGGATCCATGTAATCTGCAATAAAAAAAAACGAAAAAATATAAGTAACGGACAATCTTTTTTGTGCCGTTTTCTCTCACAGACTCCATCATGAAGCCTGTAAGTGCGGCTGTAAGCGTACTTACTTCGCGTAGGCTTTCTCTAACAATCCCGGCCAGAAGGAGTTTGTGTTCTGTGCTTGAAGAAATGCTAACTTGCCGTTTATTGTGGGCAATCGGTCATCAACTAATACTTCTAACCATTCGCCACACCACCAAAGTCGAAAGCGAAACACGCCGTAGTACGGTTTGTCGAAGTTTTGATCTGCTGGTACAACTCGGTAAAACAGTCCCTTCGAAAGATAAAGTACGCCCAAACATGACACAAGCCATCGGTCGCCCATTTTTCCAGGCACGATATCAAACTGTGCGGACGCATCATTGACGAATACCGGATTGGAGACGATCTCGTGTGGTCTTTTCCACTGGAAGGTGAACGGTGGCGTTTGGTGATAGAAGACGGATGATTGAGTTGATGGGAAATCTTCATCTTCCCATAATACACCTTTTTGTTTGCATTCTGATTTGATACGCTCATAGGAAGAAGTCATTCTCAAGCTTTCAAGAGTACCAAATCCAAAAAGTACCGTTTATGTGTAAGCAAGAAGAACCAATAGATGGGTGCAACTATTTTCACTTCTTATTTCGAGTTGGTTTCCTTCGTTGTAGCTTGCGTTGTACACTTGCTCGCCAAAAGATGATGAATACTCATTTCATAATTTTGGCATCACCTAGCTGAAAAAAAAGTGAACAAAAACGACACAAGTAAGTAAATATAAATGTGTAGCAATTTGGATCGTCTCGGTGATCTAGGTGGTAATGGTTCTCATAATTATTATCATACATTTTATCGAATCTCATTCGGACTGCTGAACACATGCAGAACATGTAACGTCACTACAAAAGACTAACTCTTAATGAAATAGGAATTTACATATATCTTACAAATCTTAAACATTCTCTATCATCGTATGGTGGATAGGTCCCTAATTTTGAAGTACATAGGTACATCATAAATGTTAGTTTAACTTCATTCATTACCAAAGACTTTGCAGATTTTGCTAGTGTCAACGTTCGATGCAACGTTTATGCTTCAACGAAAGCGTGGTTACTAATGCGCTTTATAGTAGTCGTTTCTCATGGTGAAGCAATCCGACGTAAATTTTTGCATTGTTTGGTCTAGTAGAGGATGGGAAGGTGATGAGCTCATTATGTTATTTTGTCTACTGCAAAGCATGACGGACTAACGGCACAAACCACCGATGATGTCTCTATCAGCTAGTGTATGCATAACTTTTTCCCCGCTTGCAACGGCATGAACCAATTGAAATGCACGGAAAAGAAAGTTAAGAAATCGCGTAACAATTGCACAATATAAACGCAATTTATTCCTACTCAAATACACTTTATACTAAACACGACAAACACTAGTATTGTCTCACATAGCACAACTAAGTATTGCTTTTCTTTACTTCTTTTCAGTGAACATAATTAAGTGTTAGTAGTACTGACTTTATCAATAAAAACGTATTGTTTCAAAGTTTTTAAAGCACGTAATTGTGACCGAACAATAAATTATGATACAATCATCCACCTACACCGTATTTCGCTTGATTAGTCCACCAACGTAGCGACTGCGTTTCTTAATGCACTATTCTATTACACAACCATCCAAGGTGAACAAAGCAGAAAAAAAACCTTTAATAATATAAGTAGTATAGTTTGTAAAATGTTTGATTAAATGAATTGTAACAATGATTAAATGATTGTAACAATGCGTGACATTTCGTTCGAAACCAATTTTCTACTATTTTTCACCAACAATATTAATTGATCAGCGACTACATGACCTTTGAATGCATTAACAACAAGTGATTGATTGATTTAACAAGTAGTAGTCCGGGAGTCACCATCAATCGATGTTGAGATTCACCCATTGTTGGTTAGTTTTTAGTCCTTATGAAATGCCAGTGTAACGGTGTAAAACCCTCAAACGATTTGATATAATTTTTATAGTAGAGTTATAGAATTTAGTTACTTGTTGTGTTATTTATATTGATGATATATTATGATTGAAATTAAATGTGCTCTCTAACTATGCTCTCATTCGACAGAGTCACTAATATGCTTTATTTGCAGTTCACATTGAAAGTATGGTATACGGTAGATTTAAAAGGTTCCCACAGATGTTCATTTAAAAAAAATCATTTGCGTGTTTTGTAATAGAGGACTTGTGAATATTTGATTAATCTTTGTAAAATTGCAGAATTTTCAAAATATTTTAAGAATAACAAAAAATAGAACATTTCCATTACATCATGGCACGCAATGAACCTCCGACAAACCGACGTGACTAACCGACAAGAGTCTCACACTAAACAATCGTTATTTTCAAAGTAGGTGATTGCTTCTGTCAAAATGAGGTCTGCTGACACCTGGCCTCTTTTTAAAATGCAAAATGCGAAGAAGTTGTTTCACATATACTTTTTCCATATTGCAGCATACAGTTCACGGACAGATAGATACGGTAAACTTCTGCCACAAAATGTCAGGCAGTTTCTCGACGTTGTTAAGGTGCAATAGTTGGTGTTTCATTTTGCAGATGGCGCTAGTGTACAAGTGCCTAGCGCTGGCTAGGCCGAAGTTGAGACAAGCGTAAAGTAGACGCGAAAGCTGTCAAACGTGCCGATCGCGCCCCGAACCATTCAACTGACGTGTGAACTCGATAACTTGCCTGTGCGGTATAAAACAGGAAACAAATATTGGCTTATTTTTTAAACGAGTAGTTTTTTGTTACTTTCTTTGTTTTTATGTTAATTTCAATAAATGTGAGTGGCAGATTTTACAAGATTCAATAAATGGCAAACGATAATAAATCATTTTGAACCCAGATTCTGCAAAAACAATATTGAACCTTATCAAATCAAATCATAATCAATCAAAATCAGGAATCAAATCAAATGTTACTACATTTCAATTTCCATTTCTATTTTTCCTGCAATGCAGGGTCAAGACGCGGGTCTATGAAAATGTTGCGGCAACATTTGTTGCCAAATTGTATGGACGAACTGTTTCTTTTTGTTGACAGTACATTTTTTGATGCATGAGAAATCAATTGATTTATTTCATGTTTATTTGTTGCGGGAACATTTTCAAATTATTTTCATGCAGAAAATGTTGCCAAACTATCGAAAAATAATAGTCATCTGATTTTTTTATTCAAAAGTATGATATTTCTAGAGTTAAAAAGAAAAATATCTCTGCATGTTCCCGCAACATTTTCATAGACCCGCGCCTAAGTGGCGCGAAGACGCAAACGTAAATTATGACAGCTTTTGCGCCGTGTCGCGCTTGTCTCAACTTTAGTCTAACGAGCGCTTCATGTAGGTTTGTCGATGGTACTACTGAGATTAATATAATAAACTGTCTTTAAAAAAGTTTACTACGATTATGTGAAAAAGTAATCTTTATAATAATATCGCAAAAGTCTAATGTTTTTTATGCTCGTGTTTGTTTATAAATTATATGCTAAGATTTAAGTGCTTTCATTGAGACTGTAACTGTCCATTGAATAAAACAATGATAATAATTATAATAATTTCACTCTTTTGACCAACATCTTGGTTTAAAATGATCCCGTGATTTGAGTAGATATCGATGTACTACATTCTTTTTTTTAAACCATCATTTTACTTCAATATTTTAATATTTAAAATAATTTAAATGATGTTGTATCCTAATGAAGATGGTAGCAAGCAAATACTATCTCAAAATCGTTGTTACGGAAAAGTATGATGAAAAAAGAGCACAGAGCTGTTAGTTATCATTTTAAGCAACTATTACCAAACAACTTATTACAATAAACACGACCTGTCGACTTGAACTTGGGGCTCCCCATGCTCACAAGGGCCACTACTAAGGATGGTGGTGAAAGTGAAATCTATATATGATCAACTTTTCCAGCCTATTACTAAAATGTTCCTGATTTGAAGGTTGCAAGACAGAGACATACTGCTACATATTGAGACGATCGTTATTTGATTTTGCTTATCCAAATACCTGTGATGAAATGTGTAGCGGTTAGTCGTTTGGATAGGTAGGTTCACGAGTACGCAGTTGTCTTTGCCGTCCCGATTTCTCTTAGCATCCTCCCGACACCGGAATCTCAGATAAATTTCGCTTTCGCTTTCCACCAATCTGCACTGTCCTGCTAAACCTTGCCTTCCGGAGCAAGTTTTTGTGAAAGTGTTGTGGGGCTTGAATAAATCTCAATACACAATAACCAAACAAGTATTTTGGTTATGAATTTCACAATTTGTATGCTAGTTCATCGTTATTGTCGTTTAGTTAAAAAACTTTTCGCTACAACAAATTGAGTACTAAACATAGCGGTAATCAATTTGCATTTGAGTTCTACTTAACGTAGTTAGTTAGCTTATTCCTCTATTTTGATTTTCATAAATACATTCAAATGTAAACAATCCAGAGCTTGTAAGTATTACCTTCATATTACCTCAAGCTTTTCTGCTTACATATAGTCTGGTTCCTGAGACGATTAACTTTTTTTAATCGTCACTGCTTTATTGCAAACAAACCAGGTGAACAAGGTATGCTTGTTTAGGTGTCTTAAAACCAGCATCCCCCACGGAAACGAGACGGGAAATATCGGGAACAAGTGGTATATTATAACTGTTTTCCCTTTTTGCTACATCACTACCTTCGAGCAACATACTTCAGCATGAAACAGCACACAGTAAAAAACGCACATTCTTACGACCATCGGTTCAGCTGGTGGAAGTGCTTGGTAGTCTCAGCTGAACACGTTTTATTTATATGAAGGTTGCTATCGTTTTTTCTCTGTTTTCTGATTCTTACAACAAGTGCTCGATAGTCGAGTGTGTCTTGTACTGCTTTCATTAGTTGCACAAGGCATACATAGAGTAAAAGAAAACCAGCTTACAACATAGCTGCAGGAAAACTAGCTTATACCAATATCTTTTGAACATACAAGAATAAAGAATACCCGAAAACGGAACGTTAATTAAAAAGAAAAAAAAACTAAGCTAATCAACCCAACACAATTCAAGCTATTTTCGTTATCGATTCTTGTAGCATGTGTTTTAGCATACAGACATTCATGCCAAGATAAAGCGTTGCTTAGGTAACTACAATAATAAATTGTAAACAGACAGATAGAACAAGTACAACGTATGAAGTTTAATTATCTGTTCGAAAATCAGAAGATATTTTTTTCTATTCAGTAGTAACGGCCAGGCCATATTGCTTAGTCAGAAGATTAAATTTGAATAACATTTACATTTCGTCATACAAATAAAGTAAAACACATTTAGATATATTTTATTGAAACGTTAAGGATGTTTATTAGATAAATTTTATCATTTAAATCAGGGGTCGGCAAAGCCCGGCCAGCTGGCGGCCGATTGAATCCGGTACGCGAGAAAATAATTGTTTGAGATTTTTGTTTGACAATATTGAGATTTTTTACGCAAACAGAACCTCTTAATGAAAAATAATGTACTAACAGTATAAAATATTGAATAAGGATAAAATTTCCAAAACTTTAACAAAAAGATGCATTAAATGTAGCTGTACATAGGCAACAGTTTGATTTATCGAGCAAGATTAACGATTAAAAAAAACCCTAGTTCCCATCTATTCAAAATTTGATTGAATATCTAGCCCGCAGATTAGGGTTTGAATTTATCATCTGGCCCCTTAAGAGAAAAGTGTGCCAGTCCCTGATTTAAATGATTCAATTACGTCTTCCTTCTTCTTGGGTGGCAAAACAACACTTGTACTAAGTGGACCCGGCACAGTGCAGTGAACATAGGAGTTACATATCTCACATATGAAGATTTTTGTTAAATTTACTACCCTTAGCAGGGTAGTCGATTCTACGAATGGAGGGCGACAGCAGTCCGCATGGGATTCGATACAACGTCGGGCCTAATATGACAGACCTGCGCCACTCGATATTGAGTCTTACCACTAAGACTACCGTACCAGCCCAACAACGAAACAGTATATATTTTTTTATTTCTTGACTAAACCCATTGTGAGTTTTTATTTGTATTAATTTAGAAAAAAATCATTGGCTCTGCAGTATGATTCCATAAAAAAAAACGTAATTTCAGATGAATAATGTAATATAGCCATTTGAAACATACAATCTGAAACCAAAAGCTTCTTGGGTTTAAGCATTACAAAGGCATTTGTGTACTCTAAATTTAGGCATTAAACTAATTACCTAATTTATCAATGAATTAAACATAATTTAATGGAAAAGTTAAAGTATTTAAGTTTATAACAGCTAATAGCTGGTTGTGGTTGGGTGTTTAAAAAAGACATAAGAATTGTCCAATTCCTAATGAATAAATAAATTGCTTTAAAAATTAATTATAAAGTTCTACTCTGATACACCTATATTGCGCGTCGATTGATTACAAGATGGTGATGTGAATAAAAAATTGGGCCCATTCGAATTCTATACGGACTGCTGCAGTGACAGTGACAGCGACAATATACATGGGAGGCTTAATGATCTAATTGGTAACAGCGTAGGTAACAGCGTGTCAAACGATCAGGTCCGACGTTGTATCGAGTCCCATTCGGATCGATGCCATCCACGTACGCAGTATTAACAATCCTGCTTTAGATGGGTAGACTCAGTCACAGAAAAAAACATCATATTAGCGATCTACTAGGCCTTGAACCTTCAAGGGTTGTTGTGCCACCCAAGAAGAGATAAGATATATGATTGTAAAAAGTGTCATGTTTTCAACAAATATGCAAGCTTCTCCTCGTAACTAAAATGGCACACGACTACTGAGTAATACAATGAGAAATAACTCGACTTGACTAATTTTCCACCTACCGTTTGATATCATAAAATAGAAAAAAAGAAAGTCAAACATACTCTCAACGAAATTCCATCGTATGTTACATTGAATGTTTATGGCTACCTCAAGCCATTAATATGCAAGAAAACTATGCCTCCGTGTCATGGTGAAATTATGATTGCCAATTCACGCTAGCAGTCACCGTCGTGAGTACGGAGTGCTTGAAAGCCGTGGTAACACATGGGGAATTAAACCAGGCAACCTTCCAAACGAATACAACGGTATAAAAGAAGGTTCAGAACAAACACCTACCATAGTTGAGGTGATAAACCTAACGATACAGGGCAATCGGGCCAAAATAGGTCATCGGGGTAAAATGATCTTATTAACAATGCAAATAATAAGAGACTGTAAAAAACGGATAAAAAATCTTGCACTATAGTATTTTAATATTTGTTAGATAAGAAAATCAATTAAATATTTTTTAATGGAGTTCAAGTGCGATAGCGTAATTGCTTTATGTTTGGCTGGAAACCCGTTAAAACCCTATCGTTAAAGCTCTGCAGCATTTAAATCGCTTTAAATTCATTTTGTCTCATACCATCGTTCGTTACCGTGATACTGATAGCGTAGCCCTACATCAAGGAAGTGGACGAAAACATCGCCAGATATGGTTCAGACATTAAAGAAGTGACTTGAACGCAATCCGACAAATGAACGAAATGAGCTTAACTTATCGAAATATGCCATTCGGCAAATATTGAAAAATTAGCTTGGACTAAAGCCTTTGAAGCTCCAAAAAGTGCACGATCTTACCGATGTACAAAAAAAAAGATCGACTAACAAGAGCCAAAGAGTTGCTTCACTTGAATGGCCGAATTAGGGTTTCTGTAAAAAGAAACCATTTGTTATCCAGAAATTTGTGAACAAACAAATTGATTGTGTTTACTTGCCAGAGTGGTTAGTTGAAAATTTGCATCTTCGGTTGGCCACCAGAATGCAAAAAACCGACCATGGTGATGGTGTGGGCTACCAAAACCGCCGATGGTCGCTTATGGGTCATTAGGGTCAATAGTCAATGGGGTCAAAATAAATGCGAAAATATGTTGGAGAGTGTCCTGAAACCCTGTGCACGTAACCATTTTGACTGCAGATCTTGGACATTTCCACAGGACTCAGAACTATCGCACTCAGCACACGTCACTCACGAATGGTTACAAAATGAGGTTTTCGAATTGTAGTTTTACAAAATGACTTTATTTCCACCGCACAATGGCCAACAAAATCACCAGATACCAATCCGTTGGTAAATTGAACCTAGGGTATTTTTGAATGAAATGTTGATACTACAGAACTAATTAAAAAGAAAGTGTCTATCTAAAGCAAACGCTTCAC
>KB671483.1:110588-215470 GCA_000349105.1 Anopheles epiroticus | reverse complement strand
CTTCGAAATGGAGAGTACTTCTCGCTTGCTCCTATGGTGTGTGAGGCGCGTGATATGCGTTACATTAGCGATTTTTTATAAGCAGATTGTACCTCTAGGTATAGTTCATCATTAGATGAATCAATTAAATTTAAGTTTGTTTAGTAAAATAGAGATTTAGTTTTTACCACCACTACCAAACCAATCCTTTTGACAGGTATTGCTTAACTTTAAACAAGATCTACTACTTCAGGTAAAAATACTGAGTTTATTTGCCTTCACTGAGGATTCCTTAAGCATAATGAAATAAATGAACTTTAGAGATGTTTTATTTATAAAAAACCTATTATTTTTGCAAAACCGCTTAAAAAATTGGTAGTTTTTTTATATAATATGAAATAAAGTAATAAATTTTTCAGGACGATGATTTTCATTGCTATATTAAAATACTGCATGCGTATAACCCGTGACATCGTTAATGTATCATTTTTATAAACTTTTAATATTTGTTAGAGTAAGTGGCATTTTTAAAGCTGACGTTTATTAAAATTCCTAAATATCTCACCAAACCCGTTAATGTCACAATGATTAAAATTCATTAAATTTAATTTTCGCCGGTTGTGACCTTATTTTATTCTTCTTCTTCTTATATATGCGAGTTTGGACCTATATCCTCCTATGTTAACCATCTCTCATAATCAGAGGCATACGGTACTCTTTTTTGTCATTTCGACTGCTCTGAGTCATATTGACTTGGTTTTTGCTTTTACTGGTTTGTTTAGAAACTTATTTTGTTTTCCTTCACGAATTTGAAAATGATTTTTCAAACTCTCCCTGGTTACTCCTAACGGTGGGTCATATTTGGTACATTCGTATATCATGTTGCTAGCGGTTTCTGGTACTTCACAGTGATTACAATTTGTATCATCCGCAATTCTCATTGTATGCAACCAGTATTTTGCAAGATCGTGTCCTGCTAAGATTCTATTGATTGATCTTATTTCACTTGCTGACAGGTCGATTTCCTGATACCATGGCGTGTTTTGAATATTTGGTTTGAAATACTCGAATTTTTTACCTTTCGTTTCACATTCTTCCCTGTACCACTTATGTGTTTCTTCTATCATTTTATTTTTTGCTAATACTTTAGCGTCGTCTAATTTAAGTTTATGTTTTATTTGTACTTTTGTTGTGATGCCTTCTTTATTTGATTAAACATGGCAAAGAAGTGAAGTGAAGAAAAAATTAGGATAAAAGTGCTTCAAATTACCACCATATTTAAAAAGTAAATCCTTATGAAAGATCTTATCCCAAATACAGTTATCAAATGCTTTACAAATCTTCGCCATCATCAATGGTTCTTGTAAATATGAAATTAAATAACAATGAGAATTTTTAAAAATGCAGTCGTGTTATTAATTAAACAGATGATTTCGGATGTGAAGTTGTAATATAGAAAAGCACAGCAAGAAAAGAAACGATAAAAAAATCATTCAAAATTGTTTCATAAATACCTTTATTTTATTTGACATGACAGTTGTAATTCATAACACAGTTTCATAAAAACGAAATTTATTGTATGCTTGTTTTTAGCGCAATCAATGACCAAGTTACAATATTTTATGTAATAAAAAGTAATACCAAAAACAAATCCAATAATTGTTAATTTAATCGTACCATTAACGCCCGCTAACAGCAAGCGTTTGTAAATTGATATCACCCCCCGAAACAAAGCGCCATCAGGCTCAAATGCCACCGCAATCAGCGTGCTGGTGCGTGTGTACTGCAACCAATTACCGGCACTCGTCAATACATAATCCGACCATGGTGTCTCCTAGCTGCTCATCCCTCCGTGCCGTTCTCCCATGAAGATGAAACCCATTTCATTGTGTGGCGAGCAGAAAGCGCACCACCGCCAACCGTGCGACCCAATGGAAAATAATTTCCACCCAACACCTACCATCTCATCGCACTACACGCAGCACTGACAAAGTCGAGCAATTCCCTAACCGAACCGGGCGAGCGAATGAACGAGCTCGCAAAGCATGGGTGAGAAAACGGTTTCAGCAACGGTTTAATTGAAAATCCTGCCACCAGTCAGATAACGCCCAAACCGAAATGAATGAAAATGTTGGAAATATAATTGAATTTCTATTATGCTCGGAATGAAATGTGTCGAAAGATGGTAGTGGTGGCGGTGGTAATGGTGGTGGTAGTGGCCGTGTCCTGCGCATGATGAATCTTCCACCGTGCCGCACCGAGCGGTTAAAGCGCCTGAATTGCTGCAATGGTTGACTGGTGTGGCCGAGAAGCGTGTGCCGGTTCGCTTCGGTTGCGCTCGGAGCTGCGCTTTCCGCATCAGCGAAGGAGAGAAAAAAGGAGAAAGGAAAGGAGAGAGAGAGAGATAGAGAGAGAGAGGGAGAGAGAGAGAGCGAGAAGATGGAAGGACCGAAAACTGGGAAAATGGTTGACTTTTCCGGCCGTAATTGAAAATCGTATTTGCAAAAGGCAATGCCAAACAGACTCATCCTCAGAAGGAAAACCATTGGGAAAATCTCCGCAATCGGGGTTTTCGGTCGGGAAAACAGCTAATGGACGATGGTGCGGGTAAGGTTGTGGCTGGCTTTATAACGATGGTACCATTTGATAATGAAACAAAAAACAGCCGATCGTTCAGCAGGTTTGGAAAACTGGATAAAGGCGAAGGATGGAACGCTTCGATTGTGCAAAACTCGGCTTGACATGGGATTTGCGCTCAATTATAATGAGATTTTCGGTTTGGGAAGCGCGAAGCTTAGAGAGTTATGGTTCCGTGCATGCCGAGGGCCCCATCGACACCGACACTGATGAGCCGATCGTGATAAGCGAATTAAAACGAGAAGCAATCAACATCACCACCGCCAAGTCACCAAGTCTGTAGTAGGTTTGCAGGGTGGGAAAAACCTTTCTGCTGAACACGGTCTCCGTCTCTCCATCTATTTCTTACTTCGTCCGCCAAGTTTTGTGACTTTGACTTCTGACTAAGCCCTACAGTCATCCTCTTCATTACGCCCGAATAAACCGTAAGAATTGTCCCGGAACGGTTTTCGTTCTGATGATGATGAGCAGGCCGCATCACCGCAGGGCGAGGGAAGCGAGCGGACACCACCGTGTTCAGGTCGTCCTGCCCGGACACCTGCCATCCCGGGCACGAGTCGCAGGCGGATGCGGAGACACGCTTTGATGTAACAGTTTCCTCTTATCGCGTGTGCATCCCTCGTTTCGTCCAGTCCAATCGAGTGATATCAGTCCCTTGCAGAAAGGGAACGCAAGGGATAATTTTGCTTAATGGTTCCGAACGAGCTCACACAGGTAGGAAGGAACGTCCCAACTAAACCGTCTCAACCCATCTTAACAGTAACGAAAAATACCTTCCGAAAGGGCGTGTGCCGTGGCGGGTGTACCGGCAGCCTCTCGGGTGGAACCGACCCTTGCAAGCGGCTGCAAAACTTGCCTCGGTGACAAACCCGTACCCATCAGCCATCCGTGACATGTACACGCGCTACCGTTCGGTTTCCCTTCGCTGCAAAGTTGCATCCGTGCTGCGAGTGGACGCTGTTGGCTTGATTGCATGGGCAAACAAGCTGCCAAACCGATTATGCCTCTTCTTTTGTAGACGAGACTTTTCCATGTTTCCACGGCACGTCAACGCTCGCGTTTCCACCTTTTTCATGTTTTCATGTGTCAGCTTTGTGTGCGTAAAAAATGTTACACACGAACATAAAAGAAAAAACAATATGACATTGACTTTGATGGCTTTTGAAGGGTCCAAAAGCGAGAGGCTGGTGTTTTGTTAAGCGGATGGTCGGAAGGTGTGGAATTATGTTTATTAGCACGATAAAATTCATCGAGCAACACTTTCGTTTCATAATCGTTTTAGAGGGAATTGAATTAGAGGTAAATGTATGTTGTTTGATATGTTTCGTAACTGCTCTAAATACATTGATTGCGAGCCAGAAACTATTATTTTATTGAGACCCAAGTGAACTCTTCAACTAAAAAGAATAAAGTTCTAGATCTTCTTTCTTTCTTCTAGATATATATCTAGATAAAGTTCTAGATTTTAATTGTAAATTAAGAAAACAAAGCGTTTAAAAGCATGATACATTTTGATAATAATTTAACGACGGCCAATATATTAAAAAAATAAAATGAATTCAGAATAAATAAATTAATGAAGAGGAAAGGTGATAAATGAAGGAGTTTTAAAACCCTTTTTTGTTTACATGCATTTTCGCAGAAACCTAGAAAATAGTCAATTAATTTCCATAACCCTACATAAAGCGCATAACATTTAGTTGTGTTCAGAGAGTTCTTACCTATTACTTATAGAAAGTACCTCTTGCCTCTGGTGTCCTACAGGTTCATTTGTGATTTTATGATGCTCTTCTAAGCACTGTAACTACACTTTATCGGATAATTAAACCTTTTAAGGATTCTTGGAGCTTCAATTTTTAAATGTTTTTGCACAAAAGCAGTCACGGCTCTGTTTAGAAATCGAACCGCATTTTACCAACGGGTAATGTAGCATCGATAGCATGCGCCTACCGAATCGAATGATTAAAACTTTGTATCTTGTTTTTTAAAGATTAATTTCATCAACATTCAATTTAATAAACCTTTTATGATGAAATGCTTGTCTGATCTTCAAGTGGAATATTATAATCAGTCTTGCATTAGGTAGAATAACCTCAACGTGTGTTTATGCAAAATATTCATAAAGCCGAGTCTTATGCCCGGGTCTAAGAAAATGTTGCGGCAACATTTGTTGTCTAATCGTGAGTATGAGCTGTCATTTGCTGTTACTGGAACATTGTTTGCTTAAGACAGTAATAAAATGATTTATTTCATGGTTATTTGTTGCGGCAAACTTTTTTCAATTTATTTGCATAGACCCCTAGCCTTATGCATAAATTCATCATGATAAGCGCCTGAATTTATGCAATTAAATATTCAAAAAATTTTATGTTCGTGTATTTGTCTTGTGATCGCAATGAATGTTTACTTGTTCCATTTTTTACTAAGTATTATTAATTTTCTATTCTTGTTTTATAACTTATAATCTTTTAGCAAAAGTATATGAAAAGTTTTTGAGTAAAATAGTATAACAGGAAATCGTGAAATGTTTTGAGATAACTGTAGAACATAGTACCTCAAGCATATGTTTACATTTAATATGAACAATTTAGCTTTCGGATAAGTTTTAGACTTAACAGTTTCAACAACAGGTTCAGCTCATTTTCCTTAACAGTTTTACCATGTGATTACACCAATGTGATACCAGTGCGAACGAGTGATACTCAAAGGGGATGATTTTACATTGCTCATAGAGTACATTACATATTGTTGCTTGAATTTATCTTATAGAACATGTCAAAACAGATGGTTTAGGACACATAAAATTAGAGACGGCGCCTAGAGTTAGGCAAATAGTTGGAAGGACACAAGAGGCGCAATCTTGCACTTAACGCCATCACAAACCACCTGGTTTGTGAGATAGAAATCCCTTAAATAACATGTCAAGGGAAAGCCATCCATCGCTAGAGGCGCAACTCTGCTTGGGGTCTCGTTAGAGGAAAATTGAACCTAACCTGTTCGTACTGCAAGACCTTTGAAGAACGAAATTTACTCAATCTCCAGTCTTAAGATCTGTTTAATGTCCATGACGGGTAGTGATACTAAGTCACCTTAAGGCGCTCTCCAGATCGGTGTTTTTAGAAGTAAGGTGGTGGCGTCCCTTGGAGATATCGCATATCATATCTCAGGATAATTCAATGTAGGGTACTATCTTTCACAGATGGTTTTCGTAGTTTTTTTAGCGTAACACCATGATGAGTTCGAAATCTATTAAAAACATTTCTAATTGTGTTATAAATTTTCGTTGAACAGTATCAGTTATTTTAAACGATCTTTTTTAGTTTCACATTCCCTTTCAAATAACATGTTTTGGAAGGTGTTTTAGCCTACCAAAGAGAATCGGTTTGATCATCTTGTCATCAAAAAATCACAATTTATACAAAGAAAAACACATTTTTAGTCAATTTAAATCTGACTCTACTCCGATCGAACAGCCCGGCAAGAAAAATGCATAAAAATTCAGAGAAAACTAAAACCAATGAGCATATGCCATTCCAACCAAACCCAATACGAAGCGAACTGAAGCATCCCTGGTTACAGCGGTTACAGCGACAGACGCTCTGTTATGTGAGAAATGCGTAATTAGCTACACTCCACATGTTGTTTGCTCGGAGGGTGCTGGAGGAAAACAGTAGAAAGCATCTCCACCGAACAAAGTAAGTACAGGCCATATTCCACCCACCCTACCACCCACTCTAGCAGCCAAAGAAAAGCTCGTCCGGCTCACTGGTGGAAAAAGCTCGCCACTAAAAACGCGCGTAATCGCACAGCCGCATCGAGGTGTAGCCAGTCGGTAATGATCGTAGCTGCTTTGTTTTGCTTGTGCTTTTCTTCATGTTTGGCCGTCGCGTGCAGACACAGTGGTCGCGTGTAGGCACAAGATTACAGCATAGATGGGAGAGGGGCTGCATGCTTTCTTCCACCGTGCGTCTTCGTTTGCTTCAACGCCCTAGGGGCGGCGCGAAGAGCTGCACCTTTCCGCCTCCTTTTATTTATTTATTTATTATTATCAGCATCATTATTCGAATCGCTGCATTAGTGGCACCCGTTGCAGTGCCCCTACTTAAGGCGAATGGAGTGCTAAACCGTTTCCTTTCGCTTTGCTCTCCGGGATGCTGCACCGAGCATGTGCACTTGAGCTTAAGCCAGCAGCTTCCTTCTTTACGTTCACCTCCGTAGGTTCATTCACCGTGAAAAAGGAGAGAACCTGTAGCCGTGCCGTTCAGTAGGTCGTGGATGGTGGACGTGTTTCGCATCATGGGTCCATTGCTAAAAGGCTGAATTGCATAACTCGAACGCGTCGGGTGGCTGCTGTGGCTTTTAATGCCCAGGGCAATTCAAACGATACTCTCGATCTCGGTTCGATCTTCCATTTCTTGCATTTCCATAAGTGAAGGAAAGAAAATAAAAGTTTTCTGGTTTTCGTTTCTCTACCTCGTCTCTTATGAAAGGGAAGCTCTTTCGGGTGGGAAGGGAAGGGTTGATTGTGTTGCAAATCAGCTCAAAAAGTGTGAAGAATGATTGGTTTGCCATTAGCGTTATTACCACACCACCTGACACCGATCGCTCCCGCGAGCATCTTCCGTGTGCCAAGTCAATCAAATAGGATTAAAATAACAATCTTTAAACACAATCACTCGCTAACACCTCTTTCTCAACTGTAGGAAATGTTTTTCTAGCTGTGTTTCATTTTTGTTTTTGTTTCTTTTTTTCATCATCTTCTCTTTATGTGTTGTTATGCATTGCTCGTAATATGTTGACTTTCTTTTCCATTTCTTTTTTTTTTGTCTTCTTTTATGCTTCCTTTTTTCACTTTCATGTTGCTTTATGTAATTTTTGTTTGGTTGGCAGAGATAATGAACACACTTATCATTTCTTTTTCATCATTTTGTTTTTATTTCAAACATATCACATCGATCGATAACACTCGGTTTCGCTTGAGTTCGGTTTTTTTGCTCCTGGTCTATATATCTTTATCTCTCAACAATGCTCTGGCTCATCTCTTTTTTCCTTTCTCTTTATCCACCCATCTATTATCGTTTTTCTTTTAGATTTTGTATCAAAACTGGTACTGATTTCGGTTGTTTGGCAAACAACTTTCTACACAAAAAGCTCGTAGCTAGTTAAAAACAAAAAAATATCGCCAATTCTCGAACAAGCAAAAACAAGTAGCTTTGGTAAAAAGGACAAACAAAAAAATCATTCCTGGGAGTGGTTGGGAGCACTTGGAAGCGCACGAGGTCCAGGGCGGCTCCCATTTCTTACTCACACTCTCACACACACACACGGAAGAGAGCCGGGCGAGATTTATCTCCAGAACAGTAGCTGGGATCATCAGCGCCGTTGGAACACGCGTCCGATGGTGTGAGTGTGCGTGCGTGAAGGGTTTCACGCCCTTTTCCCCTTCATGCGCTCCATCAACTCGCGATCCCGCCAAACGGTCGATCGTACGAGAACATAAACAAAAAATCACGTTAACATAAAACAAATGAAGGCTTGCGGCCCTTAGTGATGTCTGAGCGTGTAATGGTATGGATGGATGAAAACGTTATGAAATAAACATCTACATGTACATCTCGGTCTTAGGTATTATGAGGCGAAAACAGGCTTGGTTGGTGCTACTTCTCGTGTGCGAGCTGGCGGGTGGACGGCAGGAACCATATGAACATCTCGCGTTTTTGTGCGAACGCCATCCACCACGAGCTCCACACTGAAACGATCAACAACTAACTAGAACAACAATGTGTGGGGGCTTTCCTGTGGTGTGTGGGGGGGAGTAAAGGATAAGCGCAGGATTTAGTGCAGATCGTGATGTTCATACGAATGATCATGGTGTTCTTCTTTGTGAACATGGACTGGTACGTGAACTGGGACCTTCACCGGGTACGGGACCTCCTTCTCGACCGGCACCTTAACCTCCTTGTACACCGGGTACGGCTTGTCGATCGGGACCTTCACCTCGTACGGGATCGGCTTCTCAACCGTGTACGGCACCTTCTTCTCGACGGTGTACGGGGCCGGGTACGGGACCTTCACTTCCACCTTGTACGGCTTGGGCACTTCCACCTTGTACGGCTTGTCGACCGGAACCTTCACCTCGTACGGGACCTTCTTCTCCACCACGACTGGGTAGGGTTTCGGGACCTCCACCGGGTACGGTTTCGGGACTTCCACCTTGTACGGCTTGTCGACCGGGACCTTCACCTCGTACGGCACCTTCTTGATGACGGTGTAGGGCTTGGGGACGGGCACCTCCACCTTCACCTCGTACGGGACCTTCTTCTCGACGGTGTACGGCACCGGGACGGGCACCTTCACCTCGTACGGCACCTTCTTTTCGACGGTGTACGGCTGCGGGACATGTACCTTCACCTCGTACGGCTTGTCGACCGGGTACTTCACCTCGTACGGCACCTTCTTCTCGACGGTGTACGGCGCTGGGACGTGGACTGGGTATTTCACCACTTCCTTAACGTGCACCGGCACCTTCTTCTCGACGATGTAGGGCTGCGGGATCGGGACCTTCACCTCGTACGGCACCTTCTTCTCTACCGTGTACGGGATGTGCTTCTCGACGGTGTACGGCACCGGGATCTTCTTCTCGATCGTGACGGTCTTGATGTGCTCGTGATGCTCATCGTGTCCACCGAAGTCATGACCGAAATCGCCAAAGGAGGAGTGCAGACCGCGCTTCTCCAGATTCTGCGATTCCTTCGCCTCTACTTGGGTTTCTTCCGCCTTCGAGTCCGCTTTCACGTCACCCTCGCATGTGACCAGTGCCACAAAAAGGGCAAGACAACAAGGAACAATAATCTGCAAAGTACAAGTGGAAGAGAGAGGAGACCGGTGGTCAGTCGAGATGTCTGGAGGCACCACAGAGGGTCACAGAGGGAGAAAAGGGCCCAAATATGTCACAGAACCACTTCGAGCGAGGATCACTTTAATCAAATGTTCAAGTATGCTCGTATCTGATACACTCGGAGTGATACACTTTGGAGTACGAAAAGCAACACACATTTTTGGTAATTCTTGCATGCAAGACTTTCTAATCCAAGATCACAATATTCCAAAATCACTGTAATTTCAACCGACTTCCATCCAAAACTTCCAACAGCCTATTGGAAAGCTTTGAGAGGCACTTTGCACTATGTCCTTTTAGACGTTGTTGCTTTTCGTATTCGCTGTTGTTTCAACTCTGGTGTTTACTGGACACTGAACTGGCTTCTTGTAACTGAGGCTCCTACAACTCCCACTGTAACACATCCAAGCAGTAACACATACCATTCGCATTGTGAGCAAAAAGTGTATAGAACAAGCGAGACCGAAGTAGGTACTGATTTGAAAAGCCTGCACGCACCGGTATATATACAACCGCTCCGGCAACGCGATCACGATCGTCGGTCGGAAAAGCGAACCGTTTTCGGCCCGGACCGGGGAAATCCCCACCTCTGCGGCATCTGCGCCAGTCCGCTTGCCCTGTGAGAGAGAGCGAGAGAAAGGATAGAGGGGGGCCTGTCCAGCTGTGAACGAAGAAAAGTTTGCACCATCCACCTGATGATGATGATGACGACGATGTTGGCGGTGCACTGAACCAATAATCCGATCCCGTGGGTACGGGAGAGAAAGGGGCTGTGCTGGGGGGTGTCCACATTGGCATAAACACGCGCGGGGCCAGTAAAGCCGCTCAACTTTCGCTCTTACACATGCAATACATGCGCCGTCCTCCTCGTCTTTCGCGTCGTTTTGGAACATCTCGAACCGTCCGTATAGAGGGAACAGAAAAAGGGAGAGAGAGAGAGAGAGAGAGAAAGGGAAAGACAAAGGGTGACTGTACTGTTTGGCGCACGCGGTTCGTTCACGGCACCATGGTTGCTCGCACTCCAACCCAACCCGATCCTCCCGCCCGCGATCGTGAAGCACAAATTATTATTGCACTAAATTTTATGCTTCTGATGCACGGCCCGTGGAATTGGAATCGCTGGACCGGCCCTTATTTGATGTTGGCGCTTCTTGCCTTTTTTTCGATTAAAAAAATCTCCGCTCCCCCCTTTGCTTCGGGTATGCGCTTCGGTGCACCCAGAATGCTTAAACAAATCCGTGAACCAACTCCGATCAGGCCCTCGTCCGTTTCGATGAATTCTTATTGCGCTAATCGGATTCAGCCAAACCAAACGGTGCTGGGGTTGCTACCGGTGCTAGAAACAATAGAATTGCTGTGTTTGCCCTGCTTAGGCAAACTGTTCTCGATGGGGAGAGAGGAAACAGCGAAAATGTTTAGCAGAATGCACACACACACATTACAGAATGTTGCTTCGCGTCAGCCATGCGAGGAATTTTGGGTTCGGAAACGCTAGGGTGTATAGCGTTAGCTTTATTAGCTAACAATGTTTCGTTTGCCACTAAGCGAAACATTTTTTGACTTGCTTTATTTTCGGTTGTTTTGTTTTGCTTTTATTATTTATGCAGCAAGAAAAGGCTATGTTGCGTTGTGTGCATTCGTTTCCTGGTTCAAAGGATAGTATTGCGATCTACTTAAACATGTAGTCTTGCATAGAACAGAGTGAAGAACAAAAGGCTAGAACGTGTTTACTTCTTCTGTTAATGAAAAACATATGTACAAAAAAATTAGATTCTTGAAAAAATGAACACAATTTCTCGTGTAGCGATCATACGTCTTTTAGCAAGTGTACATCGTCATCCACATTGCTACTGGTTATGACAACATGCGAAAGAAAAATAAACTTAGAATGTTGATTCGAAATCCGTAACTTGAAGATATCATTGCTCATTTTATCTCGTAGGTGTTTGGTTGTAGGTTTTTTTGGTTTTCTCGTAGGTTTCCATCAGTAAATCCTACTACGAGTTTTTTCTATTTCCCATGTAGAAAGCACTCCTATTAGACCCTATTATTGTTCACAGAGTAACCCTAGCTATTAACCTAGGTCATTGGTTAGACTATTTACTAAACTTTTCCTATCGATTGCACTACATCGTCAGCAAAACTTGTAAGATATAATAAAGTGATTTTCTCAAGACTTTGTAGTTACACGATCTCTGAAGTCCTTGAAGTTTTCTATTGTCTGAATGTCGCTGAAATGTGGCTCGGTGCTCTGGTTGCAGAGTTAAAGCTAAAGGAAAGGTCGAGAGATCTTTCGCCAGAATTGCAATCCTTATAATGAAATCCTTATAATCTTCGTGAAGAAATGTTTCGGCCATTGAAGTCTGTCACCGATCGCAAGGACTCGTCACTATGTACGATGCGTTCCTTTAATCTTACCTATACATATTCTACTCCAATGATTCATCGCATGAATGCCAGATTCTAATTAATGTAAGGGCGGCTAGGAAATAAAGAAGTATCTGTTATTTTTTGAGATTCTTTGGTACGTCCTTACAAGATCTCATTAATAATTGTTAATCTAATTAAAATTTTCTTTACTACCAGAAACACTGCCCACCGAGCATAAAAAAAATTGCAGTAGATCAGAGCGATTTCACATCTCTTGCACCGACAATACTATTTCAACAAGTTTGAACAATTCCTTATCTCACAGCAGTGTTTACAGAGTACCTCTGGAATATGGACATCTGATAGTATATTATACAGCCTTGTAGTTTGTTTTGCAAGGCGATTATTCATGTAAAAGGATAGTCAGGTTATATATTAGGAGTATCATAACTTCATAAAGACCTATAGTACTGATCGTTCAATCCTCTTATGTAGATAGGATGATACTATAAATTTTGGAATTTTAGAATTTATCGCTTGGTTGGTTAATTAATTTATTAAAAAAAATCAACTATTAACAGTTTAAAAGTAGTATCATTATATTAACTATACTATACTAGGCTTTAAATACATTACAACAGATCGTTTATTCACTGTAAAACAAACGTACGCTCAAAAAAGTATAAAAATACGGTTCCATTACAACAAGGACTCGGTTTAACTGCAGTCCTTGTGTCTTCATGTCTGTCATCTTTATTTTTGCTACGCTTTCCTCAATGCTCGGCTCATTCTTCGCATTTTCCTTCCACTGAAATCAAAACAACAAAACAAAACAACATCCTCCTACACGCGTTCATCCGCGCTGTGCGCGCTCAAAGCGATTAAAAACCAACATCAATTAAACTTTTGCAAGGTCACGCCGGTGTCTTTACAAGGCAACAGCTTCTTGAGCCCCAGCTAAGATACAACAGCCCACCATACGCCACTTCTCCCCACACCGTGTCTCCGTGCGCAGTCATACGTGGCTGTCGCCATTTCGTATGCAGTTTCCGTTTTCCGCAGTTGGATCTGCGCGGCAAGCAAAAAGAAACCGCCGGCAGATTTCTCTTCTCACCCGGCGTACGACGGAAAAGCACACGTTTCCTGTGATCAAATCGCTGTCTTCTGAGCACAGCGCGTTCAAATAACACCGAATTTCTCAACCGCGTTCAATCGGATCGAACTCTCTCGCAATGGTTTCGATTGGCCGATGCCGCTACCGATCGCACCGTCAGCCTTGACCCGAAATCCGTATTGAGGTGACGGTTCCGAAATTCAACTCCCTGCACCCCGGTACCGGGGGAAATGAGGCGCAGCCCGAGTCGAAAGCTAATTTTCCCTTCAATTTAAGCGACTCGCAGCGCCACCCTACCCTGCAGCACACTCATCCGTTCGACACCGACAGCTCATCAACAGCGCGAAAGGTTTCGTTTCCCTTCCCTGGGTGCGTTTTCTCGAAGTACTAAGACGATGCCGCCACTTACGCCACTCCCCGCGGACTCTCTAATACCTGCTCGAGGGCTCGATCGCTGGGTATGCCCCCGAGGGTGAAATGCTGATCACGGGTGACATAATCGGACCGTCGTTCCAGCTGCATGTAATGTTCTTCCAGCTCGCCGAGCTTTGATGGATTATGGGGACGGACGAACGCGGCCTACATTTTCTCCAATCCGATCCGATCCTTTAGCCACCCATTTTCTGCCGCCTCAAATCACGGTGTACGCGAGCGTTGAAACCCCATTAAACACCGGCTCTCCACCCCGCTCGACCACCCATTCCGTCCACCACAGACTTTCATCGATTTCTAGCAGCGGTAAGAAGCGTACGCGAGACCAAACCCGTACAAGCTGCAAGCTCGTCACATCCGTCGGCTTCTCTTTTTACACCGATCTGCGCCTGCTGCCGCGAATCTATCGACGAAATCTGGACGGTAACGTTGCGCGAATTTCCGCTCTGTAAATTTCCGGTGAAAAATCATTAGCAAACCGATAGCTACACACCCCGTGAATCGCAATGTGCACGTTGACTCGAATGCTGATCGCTGATAGAGTGGGAGAGAGAGGGAGGGAGAGGAAGGAAGGGAGGGAATCGGTTAGATAAATTGGGAAGATCGATTGGCAAGCATCCACTTGTTGGCACATGGAAAAGATGCTTCGTGATGAGGGAAAAAACATTGAGCGTTTATTGAAAATTAAAAGAAGAGCTTAAATCACATGGTTGATTAATGAGATGTGAAGCTCATCCAATATGCAATTCTTTCCGCAGTTCAGTGAACTGTGTGTAGATAGAAGGTCGATGTTGCTTCTTCCAGAAGTTGTCAGTCACTGGAACTAGTGTCTTACATTGTAAGCATTTAGTTCATTTTGTTTTAAAAAATTGTTTTATGATTTTGGAAAGGAACTTCAGCCCATGCAAAGGAAAACTCCAGCTTTTCACTGTTGCTGCATTTCAGCAACAAGCAGTTGTCAGCATGTTGTGCTAACAGGCCAAGCAATGATTTTGTGATCACATTATAAATATTTTGACATACAACAAGGTGCACTATTCTTGTAATTAAATGAAAATGTCGATTTTGCTGATTTTTTCCTTCTACAGTTAATCGTCTTTTATTCGAGCTGATAGATACATGTAAGTAAAAAGTCATTCACAAAAAATATCGATACATTTGTTTGAACATTAAGGAATGTTTCTTTTCTTTACTTTAATCATTCTCTTTTGGCAATGGGATTTTTTCTTCAGAGACTATCAAGTTTCGCTCACGCCTAATCCGTCCCCTGGTTAATCAGGCCCCAGATTACGTCCCTTCAGATTTTTTTTACCATTCTATCCGTTAAACAATGCATTAAATGTATAGAGATACATTATTTGGAGATATGTTTGATTGCTAAATGAAAAGCAAAACACATTAAATACATTACATTTGAGAATTGAGAGCATACCTTCATAATATTTAAATCATATCTAACTCCATATTTTGCTTTCAAAGCCTTAATACTAGAGTTTATTTTGCTAACAAGCTTTTGCCTTATCATTCATCGTTCGAACTGCAAGAGTTCAAGTGTGGTCTTGTTGGAGGGTATTGCTACGTATCGAAGTCCTCTTTGACCGAAGAAAGGAGATCCTCCTGAAAAAAAGGGTTTGCTTCAGTACTATTGAACCTTAAGACAACGTTTAAAAAAAAACAATAATTTCCAATGTATATGATTTGTTATTTATTTGTGTATCGTCTCAATTAAGTAAATTGTTCCTTTTTTGTCTTTTTTTTTTATTAAACCAGACAGTTGAAGATGAAATAACACACTAATTTTCTTATTGCTAAACTCAGTTTTTTTTAAGAAACTACCCTCCAATCAATATCACGATGGCCCAACCCCTTTCATTTTACCATTAAATACGAAAAAAGTGACAAATAATAATAGATTGACTATTTATTATTTCACCTACCCCCGCGCACACCATTGCATCCGATGCCAAAATTGTGCCAGAAAGCTGTTGCACTAATTGACGTACCTTTCGCTAGACCGTTCGGCCTTTAGTACGTTAGACGGTTACAACTGTTATTGTACGTAGACACACATACACACCTGGAAAAATGGCGAAAGAAGCACCCCACCCCATCAGGTCGAACCAGCGCGCTTAAGCAACATCCATCCTCCGCCCTCCACAGTTTTGCCCCCGATCATATCGATCGGCGGGCTGACAGGCTGACGGGCTGATTGCCCTGGGCACCGCTTTCGTTCACCAGCATTTTGGGGCTGGCGTGAACATCGCGCACACATCGCGTAAACATTGCTTGCGATCACAATAAACCAAGGGAGCTGGAGCAAAACAAAGGAAAGGTAAGGTACGGTGGTGCAGATGCAAGCAAATGGGCGAGCGAAAAAAAAAACAGCACATTTAAAAAGTGCAATTAGATTAATGAACCTTATCGTACGGTGCACCCGCCGGCGTCCTGCCGCGCGCACCGACGCTCGCCTTCCAAACGTTAAATTTTGTGGCTACGCGCAATTGCACCGTAATTGTAAAAGCTTAGAGGGAGAAAGAGAGAGAGAGAGAGAGAGAGAGAGAGAGAGAGAGAGAGAGAGAGAGAGAGGCAGGCAACGTCGGTACTGGGCCACACACATCTTGCATTGGGTGTGCACACTGTGAGCATGGTCGAGTGATGATTTTGATCCCATGCTTGATGGTAATAAAGCATCTCTTAATCTTCAAAACATACACCCATCTTTCGGTGGTCTGGCAGGATGACGAATCAATCCGTAAGATGAAAGGGATGGCAAGTCGAAATGTTCGAACATTGTTCGTTCGAATGTTCGAACAGCAAATTTTGATCAGGTAATAAAGTATATGAACGATCGTCGTAGCATAGCGTGCCAGGATTACCCTCTTCGCTGGACTGATCATCGAAGCCATCGGTGTCACTGCGCAACGTTGTTCTCGTCGATCTGATTATAATTTCCTGAAATGTCATTTAGTTCTCAAAACATAATGACAGTTCCAGACTTCTAAGCTTTTTCTTCTTCTCTAATTCTACTTTTTCGAGACTATAATCTGGTTAAACAACTTGTTCTTGCTACAAGCGTCCTCCACCAGTTGATCGCAATTGTGAATGGATGTTCCAGTAACCTTTTTTCAGTATCGGCTAGCTACTTAGACCATATGACCTAGAGCCCCATACTACCTTTGCCTACCGGCATCCTCTGGTCTGTATGTGTCAACTCTTCAACGCATATTGGCGATGGAGTTAATAGCCCAACTACCTGTAATCGTATCAATCAGCAGCAGTTAGGTTATCTGTGCTGATTTTTTGATCTGCCATATTTTGTGTGTACATGTTTAACAAATTTTAATCAAAGCTTTTAATTTATTGAGCTTCGCATTCTGTAAATATATAAAAAATACAAATTAACCAATTTATGTAAAAAACATCCAACAATGATGTGCACGTTAAACAAGACTATCGATTATTGTTATATTAAAACTGCTGTTCGTTTGATAATGAGTTTTTCCTGTTATCTATTTTACTTTGACTTTTATTTAAAATAAATTTCATAGTCAAAAACTTGCTAACGCAAGAACTCAAGCTACCCGAAACATTTAACCATTCCTTTTGTTCTCAGTATTTCACTTAAAGGAATGCATTTTTTCGGATTGTTAAAAGTGACTAAAACTAAAAGAGATTTTAAATAATAAAAATAAATTTATAAATCTGAAAATGAAAAGAAAATAAATAAAACAAATAATCGAAAAACAAACATTTTTTTAGGAAAACCTCCTTGGACAACGCAACAATGACTTGAAAATAAAATTTTCAAAAAATGTGTTTTTGTATAAATTTCGAGGACTAGCTAGCGAAAATCATGGTTTCAACGTTGAATAAAATACCCTCAAAACCTGTAATTTTTTTATTAAATTCAATTTACTTACGTTCTTGATTTTACTGCATTTATAGTATTCATCGGCAAATTTAATTCAAATCGATTCAGTGGCAAGTAAAGAATGAGATAAAATTACTTACAGCATTGTACTTTTATCAGATTAAAGGAAAACAATTTGCAAAATATGCATAATTGCCTCCACGTATCGTCATACAACTTGTTCAACGGAGATGCACAGCTGGCCGCTACAATGAATCGGGGCTTTAATTGTGGAAAGAAATGTCAGTAGCTCTTCTAAATAAAATTCACTATCCCATTATTTACATAATGGATACTAAGCGCGGCACCAAACTGTTGCAAAACGATCGTAATAATACATTTGCTCTCATCATCCCATCCAGCTTGTCCTACACCACTCCTATGTGTGTCACATTCATCTTTCTTTTAAACCTCTCTTGCAAAAACCCGTTACAAAAACCAATAGGATAATTACAATCTGTGTGACGGTATGTGTGTGTTCATAGGGTCAAACAACAATCAACCCAGTCGGATGGTGCTCCACGGCTCCACGCCGTTAATTAAATCCTCCCCAAGCCGGTGCAAGCGATGCGATTCGGAGGATGCGAACCGAGCCGCGAACGGCCTCACTGCTCAAGTGCATCGGTTACGGCGATCTAACGCCCTAATCACAAAACCCATACGTTCGCCGCACGTATGCACACACTGTCACACTTTCAATCCCAACAACCAACCCAGCGAATGTGTGGCCCACGAAACCCACAAATGAGGTGTGCGAACAAATCGACCCGCACCGCGCACGGTAGGGCGCCGCACATTATTATATATCCTCGTGTTTGCGGTTTTTTCGCTTCAACTTGCACAGCTGATGCGATCGACGGAGGCTGACGATCGCAAATTGGCTGCAGAGAGTGGAAAGTAGTGCAAATCAGGCTGGCGCAGCAGCACCGGCACCAGCAGCGTGTGTGAGCAGCGCTGCACCCGGGCTGGTGGGGAAGGAAAACGCAGAAGAAAGAAAGAAAGGAAGAAAGTGTTGCATAATGGCGTCACTTGCCTGTTGCAACATGAGTCGAATGAGTTGGCTGCAAACAACAGGCAGCTTACAGAAGAAGAAACCATACATTGCCCGGGTCTGTCCGGGTGCACCGGGTGGAAAGCAAGAGGATCGCCGCTGTCGAATATCGAATCGCTTCTTCGGTAACAGATTATCACGGTTGCAATTGGACGGGGCACAGCCATGCCTGCCTGCTTGCCCCTAATGCGGCTGCGGCACGATCATGCCTGGGAGTGAGTTGTGCTTGTGCTAGTGAGGTTAAAAGTGCATAGGAAAATCCAATTCAAATCGCTACGTTTAACCAACAGCATTAATTCTGTCACGTAAAATGTGTTCGTTTGGTGTTCTTTGTTTCAATTTTCCTTTCTATAAAACTGCCCACTGCATCGAGATCACATTTTTATTGCTAGATTAAATTGTGTTTTAAATACGTGTATTAGAATACCTAAACATAGAACCCTTCATAATGACGTGTCTTCTCCCAAACATTACATTACAAACGACTTATAATGACAGCAAGCGACGAACCCATAATGTATTAATTAAAGATCGGTCATGAATAGATAGATTCTTTTAGTGATCTTTAAACACATTCTATGCAAACACAAACTATCTACGAAAACAAAAAGCATAACAAACATTATCCTTTGATCAAGCTCAACACGCTGTCGAGTCCAGTGCGTCATAGATAGTGACACTTGGTACACAACATTTACGTGAAACTTTATCACGATCGAGAAGATTTATTTCTTTTAAGCTACAGTATACCTGAAAGGAGATTTAACAATAGTTTAATAACAACTTAGATAATAATAACAGAACTGACACTAAATATTAATATTTTTACATACAATGGTAAATTGTTCTGTGTTCTATAAAGTGTTTCTTTGCCGCTACTTACGCTTACGAATTTCTTAGTAGAAATAATCAATGTGACATAATATTCAGCTAAACATTTTGTGACAGTGTTTATAATGAATTGATTTCGGTTTCTATTTACAATTTGGATTTTTTATTCCTTTATTTCTGTTGTTTTTACAAATGTTTTTTTATTGTTTTTTTGGTTTCGTAACAACGGCCAACCCATATTGTTAATTTCATTTATTTTGTTTTTTTAATGTTTTATTTGATACTTTACCACAGTATGACTTGTTTTTCAGAATGCACGCCATTTTTTTATGACGATATTAACATTTATTACTAGTTATACTTATGATCGTTTTGGTTTATCATTCCCTCCTCTTGTTAAGTTTTGTCTGAAATAAGCCGTATATTCTTAATAAGAAACACAACCAGAAAAAAACTAAAATATTTCTAAACAAACACTGTTGCTTATCTTTAGTCTTTAGATTTATTTTTAATCAATCAAAAATTATAAAAAAATGTTCTAAAATTTCCATTCATTATTTAAAATTTTAATTGCAAATAGGGAACTCACCAAAAACCGTTCCAAACCACTTTTTTAATTTATTTTGTTAATTATGTCAAATTAAACTTGTCCATTATAGGAAATAAAATTTAGCAATACGACCGTTTTAGCCGAATATGAAAAACAAAAACAATAAGAAATAACAATATTGTTTAATTGACTTCATAAAAAATCTTCTACGGACACAGAATCATCACCTCATGCAAGTTACCTTCGATGTTAAATGGATCCGTCGTCGGTGTTAAATTTTTTGGGAAACCCAAAAAATTAATTAAAAAGCCTACTTTTTTGTTTGCAAGCTAAACAACAAAATATGCAACCTTACGCATGGCAAATAACTTAATTAATCATTGTAAATAACTATTAGCGTGTGTTCCAATGAGTCTAATAGCCCCCTTGCCTCTATTCTGCTCACTCATCGTCCGTTCATTGATCCACGCAAGACGCTCAGCAAACCAAATGACGAATTACAGCGACGCAACCACCGCGAACCCCCTTTTCGGACCAGATGATCTCCGGGTGCCCGAAGGAACTGACGTAATGGACAGGTTTGCACCCTACGCTCCCCATCTCCCTTCATGCTGTCGATGGTCGGCTGCTGCTAAGCAGGCACCTCAATCATACCACACACAATCGACACGCGAATGCAGTGCCATCGAGCGTCATCGAGATTTGCGGATCGAAACGGCCGATAGAGGTGTAAACAAATCCAGTTGTTACGTCCACCGGGGGAACTGGTCGGGAGGATCTGAAGATCTCGGACATTGCCCTAATGCGGCCCGGCCGGGCAGCCGTTTCAGGTTTTTGCAGCGTTTCAGGTATGAGTGTGCTCGACACAATGTACGAGCCCTTTGCACGCAAACTCACTGACTGACTGACAGAGTGACGGGGCTGCAAAGAATGCGTCCAACAGTGCAGCAATATTCGCGACACCCCTTTACGGAGGATTGCCCCTTAGGAGATTGTAGGTTAGCTTCGGCCACGCTCCAGTTTCCCTTAATTGCTGTGAACCTATTTTTACTTTCCACCAGACACCAGGCGACGCTGATCGTGAATGGTGCGCTGGAAAGAGAAAGAAAAAAAACGGGTTCGTCGCTTGCTGCCACCGTGAGTTGTTTGTTCCACATTTAAATCTCCTGTCTTGTTTTTTTTGCACGGCATTGATGTTCGAAAACGAAGCCAATCATACGGTGTGCGATCATCTCCCGATCGATCTGGGTTGCACATTATGTTTTAGTTCCCGAAAATAGCACCACCCCACCCCCTCCCTACCCCCTCTCTTCTCTCGCTTCATCGACGACCATTATTATTTTCTTACATTTTTCGTGTGTGCGTTATTTGCCACATCGTAACGATCCTTATCGTGCGTGCATGCCCGGACTCGTGACGCCCGTCCACCGCTGCGGCTGTGTGGCAGACGGCGTTTTTCACGGTGCGATGCGTAATCTGCAATGCTGCCCGTCGATCATCGGCCTGATTTTTCGGGGCTTAACAATAGTGCAAGGGGGTAAGCCACGCCACGTTACGCCGTTACGACGGTTTACGACGGTTTGCGATCGACACGCACACACACACACACACACATACGTCGGTCCGGTTGCACAACTTTCTCCTTCCCCTCCATCGCCCCTGCACGGCGTAACTTTGCACTTTGAAGCCTTGTTTTTAGTGCCCTCGGCTAAGTTCCAGCTCGCCACATCGCAGTCGGCGTGTGTCCGATGTGTCCATCCGTGTGAAGGTCAGCTTCGGATGCTACGGAGCAATGAAACACTCAACACGCACTCAACTGATCGGTTTTTCGGATGATAAATCCTCCCTTCTCCTTCGCCCTCGCCCATCGCACAACGGGTAGGCACACCTTTTACCACCACCACCACCACGCTTAGTTTCCTTTAAGAGAATAAGAAGCAGCATTTATTTTTTTGGTCAGTTTGCTTCAAACCGAAACGGTGTGTTTCTCTTGACGGCCGGGGAAAATCGATGCGGTGATGGAAAATACCGCACAGCGCAGCGCGTGGAACGGAACAGCACAGTTCAGTGCTGCGCTACGAAATGTAAGACGAAATGATGGCGATCTAATCTGGGCACGCATCGGGCTGTATAGAAAGTGGCCGTCATCGTCAACGATTTTTTGAGTAGCTAAAATAAAGGGGCAAGCTTCGCTGCAAGGTTGGTGGCAGTGATGGCTATAATAAAACTTCGGTTCGAACGCTGCCATTAGCATTGATTGTCGGTAAATAAGTGTAAAAAGGTTGCAGAAGGGTTTGGATGCAGTTTTTGATCTCTTTTGTTGCGAAGTGTTCAGTGTGAAACTTTTGACGATTCAAATGATTTTTTCTAAGGATTAACTTAAAGGGAAATTACCGGGATGCAGACACCTAAACCAAACAAATGCCGATTCCAGTAGCTTAGTTAGGAGCCTAGTTCACTCATTAATGTTTATTATTAATGTAGAATAAAACTTTTCTTTTTGATAGTAAGGGCTATTCAAATATTGAATGTATTTTTTTACATTAATAATATTTGTTTTCCACATTTATCTTCTGATGGACCTCAAGCTCTACATTACTTTCGCTATTCTCCAAATAATGTTCAATTTGAGCGTCAGTGTCTTGAAAAAGTGTAAATAGTTAAAAACAAATAATTGTATTACTTGAAACTGGCAATGGAAAATTAAATGCATTGAATTCTTTACATTCCATTTTTGACAATGTCAGACTTCAGTTCGAATTGAATTCACGGTCATATTATTATAGTGAATAGAAACAAATTCCTGCAAATTTGACCGGCTCGGTGGTCTCATGGGTAGCGGCGTAGGCCTGTTTCATACGATCATGCCCAACGTTGCATCGAATCTCATTTGGATCGCAACCGCCCCCCATACGCAGAATTGACTTTTCTGCTATGATTACACTAAATCAAAACCCCCAAACGCTGCAGGATTAACAATCTTGCTACGGCTGGGTACACTCATATTCACAGAAAGAGACATTAGTGGTCTGGTTAGGCCTACAGAGTAATTATGCCACCCAAGAAGAAGAAGAAACAAATTCCGACTTTTGCTGTTTTTATATTTTTCTCTGTTGTTTGCATTTTCACAGTTTAAAGGTTACATTAAAACTTGAATAAAAACAAAATATTTCATTACAAAAAATAGTAAAAACAATCAAATACATGTTGCTTCTCTGAAAAATTATGTAAAATAAAATTATAATCATGGAGCTAATTTTTGTTAAGAACATAACAAAATTCTTACCTCTTTGATATCATTTAAACCCTCTGTAAAATAACATCTAGAGATTAAAAACAACATTGTAGAAGTTTAAGACAAAAATACCAGTTCGTACCTCTACCGGACACAGGTATAGAAAACACAAGATAAAAAGGACCTCTTTATTGCTATGATATCGTCATATTTATTGGGATTGGAGATCTAACCTGTATCTTTTAACTGAAGAATTTAAATTAAAGGTTTGTTGAAGCATCGATGTATACATCTATCTGTAAAAAAGCTCAAGAACATGGTTCAATTGTTCGATGAAGGCATAAACTCGATAAAACACCAGACACAGATTTTGAAGCCATGGCTCTGGCTTATCTCTAAGTAAAGTCTTATATTTTATAACGGAAGTGATAATGGTAATAGTACAAATGGAAAAATATACTTCGGTCCGGCTCTTCAGGCTCAGGCTTGACGTTGACGATCAGGCTTGACGTTGTATCGAATCCAGACTGCTGCCGGTCCTCCATACGCAGGATTGACTAACTCCTGCTTTAGGTACACACAAAATCACGGAAGAATGTACAAAGTACATTAGTTGTGCTGCCCCTATCATAGGTTGTTGTGCCAATAACGATACTTCTTCCTCGTCCGTCGTTCTTCCTAGTCCAGAGGCTAGTGAGCTAAATGTTTTATAAATTGAATGACTCGGTGGAGAAAAGACTGAAGCACTGGGCTTCAAGCGTTAGGACACCAAGTCTTATTCACTTCAGTTACTCTCAGTGAGGACGTACTATCAAACTAAGTAGTATAAATAAGTTCATTAAGCCAAAAATGGCAGGCATGACCTATGTTCCAGGAGGTCATTACCAAGACGAATAAGAACCTGTGTCCATAAGTTTAAGGGATTAGATTACAAATATAGTATGTCTTTTGGTGTTTCCAAGTATAATGACCTTCATTTAAAACAAAAGAATCTAAAGTAGACACACCATGTTCGATGTAGTGAAAAGAACTCAAACTACAACAAAAAGATTTGTTGTAAAATTGAAAATTCGTATTTGAATTTGAAAGGGATAAAAAAAAAGCATGGAAATCATATTAATTACGAAAGGAATTGAAAAGATCAAAACTACGATCAAAATATTAGCCTCATACACGCCATAGATACATTTATGCTCAAATATCCGTTCCGTTTGCCTGTCTCCGATCTATCTACACGGTAGGCAAATATGGATTGGGCTAAAAGACTAGGATTCAGAAGGCTGTTCCAGCTATTCCAGATTTGAACCCATTACTGTCAAGTTGATAGGCCCTGTGGCTTAGCGACTATGAGGTCAAAAAATGTTTTAAATGATTTTTTTGAAATTTTTAGACTGTAGAACCATTTGGTCAATATGAAGGGCAAATGTAGGCCTAATGGCTCAAAGTATCTGTAAAACTAAAATAAAATAAATTAAAATGAAAATAAAATAAAATAGTCTGTAAGATTATGTGAAGATATCGTGAAATTTGTAGGTTGGTCTTATGCCTTGAATACATCTTATTTATGTTCGAACGCTTTTAAATGTTTCTACTTTCTTATCTTTAAAAATGTTTTCATTGATAGGATTTTTTTAAGATTTTTTTTTCTAATTATCCACCACAATCTTGAAATGTTTCTAAAACATATAAAATTATTACAAAGAAGAAATGTTTTTAAGCAATAATTATTCATTTTTGGAACGCAAATAACACTTTATTTTACTTTCTCTCCTCCAAAACCCCACCCGGTGTACGCAAAACACAATTGCGCAAAAAAGCTATCTCGTGCACTAATAGTGCATCAGCGCATTTTCCCATTTGCCCACGGTCCCTTTCTGCACTTCTTCACATCGCACTGGCCTTCGAAAGACCTTTCTGCATTTCGCTTCTCCGATCACGCGAATCCCTTCCCAAACCGTCTCGGCCATGCCGGAACTGGACCGGTAAAAAAAGCATCTACATTTCGGTAGCGACGCACATTGAATGCATTTAATTGGGCTACAAACAACGTAATGCAAACGTTGCTTGCTTCGCTGCGTTAACCTTCGCCGCTCTCAGGCTCAGGAAAAGCTGAACGGTAGTGTCTTCATTTCCCTCACGCATACACGGTAAGGAAGTACTTTCCTTTTCCTCTTCAACTTTTTTTTTTGCTTACTTCTGCGAGTAAATGGAAAGTGAACATCCATCAAGGATTTGTTCTTGCTGCTCGCGTCCGTTCGGTTCGGTTGGCACCGGGATTGTGATTCATTTCCCTCGCGAGTCGCGCGCTACAGCCGGAGAAAAGCCCTCGCAACCAAGGAAGCGACTTATAATCTAATTAAAATAATTACGATCATAAAGCACCGGTACACACGGCCAGGGAACCGGGCGATCGTGGGCCCGTTTGGAGGATATGATTTTATTCGCCGCGTTGTTGGTGGTGGCCTGTCGCTTGCGCAATGGCACAACAACGAGCGAGCACACCGCGGCACACAATTAGGTGGCGCAAGCTGAACGATGCTATTCGCAGGACCGGCTACATTCGAAGCCATAGGAAGCCAGCCCCTCACTCCCTACCGCCAGCCGAACGCATAAGCTCGCGTCAAAGCTAGCGTTCAAAGGCGTTATGCCGTTAGCATAACTTATGTGGGCACACAATAGCCGAACGGACGGGCTGGACTTCTCGAAGGTGCCACACATTGCATCTGTTTCGAGACTGTTTTGCAAAACGCCGAGAAATGCGGCTTGATTGCCCTTTTATTTCACTCTGTTCTTAACAAATCTCTCGCTCTCTCTCTCTCTCTCTGCTTCGGTTGTTGCTTAATTCAAAGAGATGCCATAAAGGATGGATTAACCGGGGTAGTACAACTAATAAATTGTGCTATAAAAAGTAAATAAGCATTAAAGGACGTTTAATGTTTGTCGGTTGCGTTCTTCAAGACAGTTTTGCTGTTCGGTTTTGAGCAACTTAAAAGGGAAAACTTCCCTTATGCTCCACTGCACCGGAATGATTGATGCAGTGCGCATCGCAACTCCCTCTCCCGCCCAAAACAGGTAGAATGAAATGTTTCAATAAATAATTAAACCACTTCGTTCGCGTGCTGCTCAACCACCACCGTTCAGAGTAGTAACAATTAATGGCCATTAAAATGTGAAGGTTGGTACCAGAGGGTACCAGAGAATCGAAACAGAAGCAAACCCTCCCCGCCCCCTCCCCTTTCTGCAAACCTCCGTGCAATCCCGTTCACTGTACGATAATCTGGCGTGTTCCAATAAATCCAACCGAAGCATAAACCATACCGGCAGCACTTGGAGTGGAGCGCCGTTCAGTCAATTCCGTCATTCCGTTTGGCAAACATACGAAGGGCTCTCTCTCTCTCTATCTCTCTCTCTCTCTCTCTCTCTCTCCCTCTTTCTCTACCCTTCCTATGGCTTTGGCCGAAAGTTAATCCCGGCCTCGAACACAGCCCCAAAAGTGGCCATGGATAATCGAAGAAAATTACCAAACTAAACGGAAAATGGAAAGCGTAAATTAATCACACCGTCTATTTCCTTGCGGGTGAATGGACCTGTGCACGGTTTCGACCGGGAAGGGAAAGGAGTGGAGGACCCTTTTAGGTGGCAGTGATGGGAAAATCTATTTTCGTTGCTCCCCGTTTCGTTGTGTGGTGCATTATGAAGGAAATGTTCAGTGTTATTGCTGAAGGAACTGCAGATTTCCACGGCACACGTTGATGTTAACGGTCAAACGATAACTATCGGCTGTGAAAAATAAATTAAATGGAGAATCTGTTTTAATTTTTCACCATCAAACTATTCTCCTTTGGCAATTCACTTCATTGTGAGCTTTTGGCGCATTTAATTACAAATTTTATTAAACCACGAGGCATGGGTAAAGTTACACTTTGTGAGGTTTACGTTGATTTTCTATTATTTTTCGTAATTGGTGAGCCTGAAAGCATGTAATATTTTGAAAATCATTGTTATTGAAGGTTAGAAAATTACTCCTTTTTCTGTAACGTTCTTGAAACATATGTGGAGCCATGCGCAATTGAAACGATTCAGGATACACGCGGAACATACGAAAAAATGATGAAAATAAAGATAAATTCTCATCTGTTTTTAATGTACCTAGAAGTATGCAACCCGCATACATTTTTACCGCATTTCCAATTATATATTGTTTTGTCATGAGTTTTGTCATTTCGATGACTTTGTATCTTGGAATGTACTTACTTACTTTAGGGAATCATAGAGTTAACATGTAAAAATAGTAAGCAATAACTACCTTGAAACCAGTTGAATTATATTATAAATTGCATACATCAAGGCGTTTGCATATATTTACGTATTTTATTACATTTGGGCGCTATACAAAATAATGTTAGGGGGAAAGATTCGTGATCGTGCCAAAATTATCAGAATCAGTTTTTTTTGACTGTTTTCACTGTTTACACGATAAACAAAACAAAGATATATATCATGTTCAACGTACCTTAAAAAAAGACTGAAGTTATGCAATGCTGTAAAAGTAAAACTCATTCTAAAATCAGTTTAAAACAGTAAAATTAAAGGGACAATTTGCGACTAAAACACAAACAGTAAATTATTGTGTGACGACCACCTATTTTCCCAATATATTAAAAAAAAACAGAATAAAGTAAATTACAAAAATATATAAACTGGGAAGAAACTGCCAACAAAATGTTCAGAGCGATCAAACCGAATAGCTTCGAAATAGATCCTCAAAACATTCTTAATTAACGACAGTCAAAAAGCGGTCCTAAACCGTGAGTGATTTTAGGGTTTCCTTCAACCGCGCACCAAAAAAAAACCATCACCAACGATCCCATCCATCTCTGATTAGTAGTAACACATTAAACCATCATAATAATTCCCATAAACGTCTTTACGATTAACAAAACCAAGTAAGAAAATCAACTGCTGTCCATGGGATTTTCATCACTTGTTTCGAAAAATTAATAGCCAGATTAATAAAGTTAATTAACAACCTGCCATAAAAACTGCACGTGAAAGGATGGAAGGGCAGGCGAACGACTGGTGACATTATTGGCAAATAAAGCGCAACCGTCCAAAAGGTGGTCAAATGCATGAGATTTGTTTGGGTACATCCACAGGCTTCCCTTGCAGGGAGTGGTAGGTGTATGCAAATGGTTTATTTATTGCACGTAGTACAGCTATTAATAATTAGTAAAAGTGTTCCCGCTTTATAGACATTGAAGCGTTGAAAGCAGTGCAAGCAAACCATAAGTTTGAGGATGAATGTGTCCCACACAACTGCACGAAAAATGTGGAAGCTCATTAGCGTAATGTGTAATGATTAATCCGAAACCAAAGCAAGCCGGAGTATGCTTGATTCAAGCCAGCAAATAAACAGAAAGCATGTTCAATGCTTAATTACTACAACGCGGAAAGCACAGATAAGATTAAGCACTGTCAATCAATAACCATATCACACTCGCATTACAGAAGTTATCGTAGTAAACACTTTAAATCCCCATAATGACAACAAATCAGCCTTCATTTATCATTTGCATAATTAAATTCGAGCAGAAAATCGGTTCGAAAACAGCCCCCCAGCCATGATGCAGCAAAGCTTTCGCATTCATTTCATAACCGAAACAGCATGTTCGTGTTGCTCTGCGCAAACACTGCAGCATCACGCCTGCAACGCCGAGGCGCATTAGGATTGCAATGCGCATACAGTGCACGCGCATGTAAAGTTTTAAACAGTTGAACGCTCAGCATAAATCACCATTATTGTCATTCCACCGAGGCAGCGACTAATTGACGTGTGTGCACCGGTTGGACCTGCATCGATCATAAAAGGACGGTGGTTTCGTGCAAATCCCACTCACTCCCTACCGGCGTTTGTGTGTGTGGGTAAGTTGATTGTTCTTCGGAATGCATTCAATTTTGTTGCATGGAATGGTTCATTCAGCAGTGTGAGGGAAAAAGAAATTGCATGGAGGAGGCTCGACTCTTCAGCTCGATCATCGCGTTCACCAACATTGTCTTCTCGAGTGTTCCAGACAGTGAAGTCGGGTGCCGGTTAAGTGAATGACTGCATAATTTGTAACAACACTCGGTTGAAGTGATCGAAGGTGGGATTATATTTATGGAAATAAATTATAGGTATAAGCCAGCGGTCGGCAAGCCAAATCCACTCGTTTAGAGTTAAAAATTCGAATGCATTTCATTTGACGATTAATTTAAATTTAAATTAATTTAGATTTTTTCAATGAAGTACATGAGTGAGTACATTTACTCCTCCAATTTGGCCCTTCCTTTGAAACGTTTGCCGAGCCCTGGTAGGAGCGATCGTTGGTACCTAGAATCGAACCTTCCTTCCTTGGTCGAACCACTTCTCTTAGCCCTCCTCATTCAAACGCCTAAGCACGTCAAATACCCTGTTTCATTGTCTCATAATTACGTAAAATTACTGCCCGTTTATGCACTTACTACCGTTTAACCTCAATACCGGTCAATTGTCGTCGACACAGACACACATACATTCGTCGCGAAACCGGTGAACTTCGCTAAGAAAAACCCATGCACACCATCCATCCAATTTCTTCCATTACATCCCGACATAACTCATTTCTCTCTTTTTGTGGCACACACACACATTTTTCATGCTCCACTAATTTCTTCTACCACCGGTACGGAGCTACTCCCGGTGGGTACTGAGGGGGTAATTTCTCACGGTACATTATTCCGAACCGCGTGGCATGAGTGTCGCTTTTACGTAAGTTTATGGGCACGACGTGCCATCCTATGGGGTGGAGGGGAAGGAAGGAGGGGACAGCCGGTGTCACTAGTCCCTAACTGTGCTTCCCGCAAGTGTGTGTCAATAGGTCTTCCGTGCTATACGAACTGGTTGACATTTGCTCCACTTCTGGTACACGGCACGGTAGGCACAGAGGGAGGGCAAGATGGTAACCTGAGTTGGGACACCCCCGAACATGTCACCCGGAGTTCGGAGGGGTCTGGGCAAAAGGTACACGAACTTTGCGCAATACCGAAATCTTGTTGAGGGTTTTAGGTTTTATGGCACATAGGTGGAAATTGAACACAAAAGACACGATTAACTAAAACTCGAAATTAGATTTAATGCTCTAATTCGACTCTTTTGTATGTTTCTTCTTGAGCTGACGACACAGCTTGAATTAAGAAGCGTAACTTATAATCGAACTGTGGCATTCAGTGACCTTCATCTGATCTCGATCCAACAAATGCGTTCTTTCGTTTCTCAACCCGATTGGGTTACTTGACAGACACCGTTGATCGAATGATCTTTCCTACGTGTCGTTGCGTCGCGCTTTGAATTTTGCTGCTTAGCTTGAGATATTGTCTGGTTGATTATCTTCCCTCATGGAGCCCTTAAGAACATCGTATCTTGAAACTATCAAAGGATTCCAGTTTATCGTTCGTGAGATATATATCTTGATATCCCATATCCCATATCTTAAGAACTATTCTTAAATCTTGCAAGTGCTATACATAAAACTGGTGTCCTCCTCCCTCCGTTGAACTGCACTTTTTCCGGTAGAGTTCGGGAGTATAGGTTGATAGAGATTGAAGATTTCGCCCCGATCCTACAAGATTCGTTCCATGTCATCAAAGCAACGATCAAACATTCAAATTCAAATGTTCAAATTAAATTTAAAAGTTTGATCGTTGAAAATTCAAGGTTCAAATGAAATAAAAACGTACGTGTCTTGTACATCGAAACGGCATAACGATCAGGGAATCTAAATTATCGATAAAGTATGTTCCATTTCGTGTGTTTTCAGTATTTGTGAATTTTGTGGTAGAAATGTTTCTCTCGAACGCAAACTTCCCAAGATTTTTACTGACAGTGTACCGCATTCGTTGTTGCTCGCCAAGTTCCAGCACGTAGGAATACCTGGGTCCTTTTCTGGACTGGTTGCGGTCATATCTCAGCGAGCGCGCGTACCGCTTCAAAATGGGGCCCTACATTTCGTGTCTCATACACGCTTTGTCTCCAGGAATGTCTCCAGGAACCAAGAACGTGGCACCGCTTCTTGATGTACGCAGACGACGTCAAGCTGTTTATGCCGATTAGTTACCGATCAGCTTAGCAACTCCTGGTGTTCCACGAACGGTCTCATGCATAGCATCGAGAGGAAGTGCGTTGTCGTCACTATTGCAAGAAATCGCTGCCCCTTAGTATTCAGTTATGCCTTAAATGGCTCCTCGCTCTAGAGGAAAAGCTGCGCCAGAGATCTTGGCGTGCTCCTTGACATAAAATTGAGCTTCCACGACCAGCTTTAGCACATTTTTACTAAGGGGAACCAGTTGGTCGGACTGCTCTGGCGTATAACGCGGGACCTTAAAGACCCGATCGTTGTTAAGAGGGTTTACTGTTCGTTGGTTCGTGATGGAATATGCGTCGACAGTGTCGTGGCCCACGGCTGCTCACCCGCTGGCGCGACTGGAGTCGGTTCAGGTTCACCCGCTTCGCTCTTCGTTCGTGGAGTTTGCCCATGGATTATGCTGGACGCTGCACTCTTCTGCTACGCTCAAAGATTGTTTGTAGCTAGAGTTCTTTGAGTGAGGAATACAATCGGATAGACTAGGCGAAGCTGCTATCGTGTGTGTTCCTATATGTCCCGCCGAGATCCCTTCGTGCCAGAGCCCTTCTTAACGTGCAGGTTAACGTTTGTGAACGGTTTGAATCGGTGCGGCCTGCTTCTTGTTAGCTTTAATCCAGAACTCTAGTTTATGCTATGTGTAACAAATGTTTCAAGGAGACCAATCTCGACCAGTTGATTATTATTGAATAAATATAAAATAAATACCAAAGATGATGAGTCCTATGCTTTCTTAGACATGATTATTTCTTTCTCGAACCTTGCAACCACTTAGCGGTGTTGGCCTGCTGTAACAAACTTCGAAACCGTCTAGCTCCGTCGCCTACCAGACATCGTTCAAAGCCATTTAATTCATTCTCGTTATATTGTCCCTCTTACTGTTTAGTTGTTACTAGGAGGTCACAAAAAATCATTAAATCAATTTTACACACGGTCATTTTCAAATTCAAATGATTGTATATAGTGCCAAAATAGCGAAGCCAATTAAGGACAGATCAGCAAAACTTAGCATCCACCATTATAGGAAGCTAGATGCAGAAAGCCCGATCAAAATTGTCCGAAACAAATAATTACAATCTTCAATCTATGCACCAGGAATCAAAGCAAAAGAAATAGAAAAAGAAAGAAAATGTAATACTAATTGAATTCCGGACGATTCCAACGATTCATAGTATTTGATGGAGTTTTACCTTTTGTTTTTCCTTGGTCTGTTGCTGGTCCTAGATGTATGAAGTGGTGTGTTCTTTGGGGAACTTTCCAATTACTGTTTGATTTAAATCGTAGATTTAAAGAGTAGTAATATCTTAAGAAAACTTCCGTCTTTCTCCGTTCCGTTCCGCTCTACTCAAACATGAATTAGACGTATCATCTTCATCATTACTTTAATTACATCCACATTTCTCATTCGTGTCTCTGAGGTGAAGTTATTCCTTCAACTAACATGGTTATCTTACTCTCCGTTGAAGGCATAACAGCTTCGCTTTCCAGTTCTTAAACAAATTTTATTCACTTCTCTGCTTCGCACAAGTCTTCCCCAACTGGACCCCACATGAAAGCTATCCGAAAAAGAATAAGCATTATTTGGGAGCACTACAATTCCGCTTCCGCAACCACGACGATGTGAAACATATGATAACCGGTACACCAAGCTATGTGGTTCAGCTGCAGCCCTCGTTCCCCACTGAAACACCGGTCGTTCCCCCGCGAAAGAAAGGAGGATGGATGGTGATCACTAAGAATGGTATGCGCGCGTGAAACAACCCGATCAGTGGAAAGCAGAGGCAATAGCCACCGAAACTTTTCAAAAGAAACCGCCACAAATTTAGCTCATGTTGTTAATGTACTCCTCGACCTCCTCCTTGCTAAACATCCGGAACAGTTCCTTCGGCGTCATCGTCATGACTTCCACGTTCGTCGAGTTTAGCTTCTCTTCCATCACCTGTTTTAGTGTGCTGAGGGCCAAATTGATGGCTTCCTTTATGGTCATCGTGGGTAGATAGTATTCCTGCAATAAGGTAATTAGAAGATTAATATTGTCTTCACTTGAACCTGTGAGGAGTGCGCCATGCTCTACCTGTAAATTTTGCTGTGCACCTTCACTGCCAGAACCAATCGCTTTCGCATCAAACCGAATGTACGTTCCGGACGGATCCATATGCCATAGCTGCGGCTCACCGTTCTCAATACCGGCAAACAGTATCGCCACTCCGAACGGTCGGCTCATGGCCGAATCCGTATCATCCCCATCGCCAAACTGGATGGCTACGTTCGAGACTGCCTGTGCGCACGATTCCACCGACATCCGCTCATTGTACACGAACCAGTGGTTCTGACACTCGATCCGTGCCCGATCGAGCAGTGTTCGCGAATCAGCCATCAGCCCGGAGGTAGCACACCCAATGTGACGGTCCACCTCGACGATCTTTTCCATCTTCGACGGTTCAATAAGCGATGAGGTAATGCGCTTCTCAACCGCCATCACAACACCTGCAAGAACACATTCGGACAACAAACTCGTACATCAAAATTCCGCTCGTCATCATCAACCTACAGGTCGCTTACCCTCTGGAGTGCTAATACCGATTGCGGTGGAACCGAATTTGATCGCTTCGATGGCATACTCAACCTGGAAAAGGCGACCCTCGGGCGAGAAGGTATTTACGCCACGATCATACTCCGAGCGGGTCAGGAACATCTGTGGAAAAGATAGAGAAAACCAGCGTCAACAAAACTAGTTCCACCGTGTGAGGTTATGTGCACAGTGACAAAGCAAACCTCCGGGAGTCAAACAAAACAAAGGAGTATTTACTGTGCTTTAAAGCGATTAACTGGAAATTACTACTAGCAGGCACACAAAATACCCTTTCACCTACCTTGAAAACAAATTTGGGTTTATTCTTTTTGAAAATTCAACAACTTTCGGCAGGAATTGCAAGAGTAATCAACAGCAGCGGCGAACTGAACACAAACTCAAGGCGAACCGATGCGAACGATGAAGATAGAGGTTGCATCATGCGAAACTATTGATGACAGGCGGTAAACGAACCAAAACAAACGTTTGACAGCTCTGCGCAAGAATCGCTCGATTAGCGTTGCTGTGAAAAGTTACAATTTAGGTTTTTATGAATCTTCAATCGATTTTATAAAAAAATGTTTCATTTCATATTCAAACAATATTTTATACACAATGAATAGAAGAACTCTTTGTACAATCTCTCACGAACACACGAAATGACAAACAGTTTTTTGATAGCAAATTCGAGTGAACAGCGCAACGGGAACTCAACCAATCTCACCTATTCGAGCAGCTCTCTCACTGTGGATTTCAAATTTTTCTCACCATCAAAACAGATTGCGGAAAATATTTTATATATTTTTTGTTTTAAATGTTTTAACAATTTCGAAACAAACGTAAGACCTATTTCTAGGCTTGAAACTACCTTTTCCTAAAATTTAAGACCTTTCAAGAACTTATTTTCATCTCACAGAAGCAGAATAGTAAACAACCAGGCGTCCTCATCACGTCCCCGTCACAGAGGACATACTTTCACCCAGCTCCATTTTCCTGCTCCTCTCACCTCCTCAACCCCAGCAGCAACGACTGAGCGTCAATTGAACAAGCCCTCCCCTGTTTTCTTCGAATGGGCCCCAGACATAGCAACCGTTACTAGCGAGCGAACCCGCCTACAGCCTACCAGGTTGTTTACTTTCTGTCGGCCGCTTCAAATTAGTCTTTTGCTAGCCCTGTTAGCCTGCGATACCATTTTGATTAACGTCCCGAGCCCATCAGGTCCCGAGCCCCCGTTCATGAGACCTGTCCCGCAGGACTTTCCAGTGAAGGTGTTCTCTTGAACTAGAAAATCCATTCATTCAGAAGCAGAAAACTAGTGCAAAAAGTTGGCAAACCTGGGCGGGTACGGGGACGCGGTTGATTTTAATTTCACCTTCGAAATTAGAGAAAAAAATAGACTTGCATTTTTCGGGTTGGTGCGATATACTAGAAAAGGGTTATTAGCAAGGTGCAAGTGCACGGTGGCGTAGTTAAATGGTCTTGAACTGTGTGCAAGGCCAAACAGTTACTGGATTTTGGAGTTCAACATTTGAAGTGCCTTAAATTTGTTTCAAACATGACAAAGCACAAAGTGTTTTCGAAAAAGGCCAAAACTAACCTAACGCATCTTTATCTCAACGATAAAAATATGACCAAAATTGTAAGTATTCAAAAGCTACTGTTTTTTTTTAAATATTTTAACACTTAGCCTAAAATCGATATAAAATCAGTTTCTCACATGCTCCACACACCGTTTCCACTCAATGATGTGGCATCCAACTTGAAAAGAATGAGGTTATCAGCTATGCACGAGGCACAATTACAACTCGTTATGTGTGTGCCTGCTGTACGTGGAAATTGTTTTCCTCTCCCGCCAGTATGCATTTTCACCGGTATGCAATTCCACTTCCCCGGGGTTCCGTTCCAAGGTTCCGGCGTTCCACACGCTTGGAAAAGCTGTCAGCGGTACTACACCCCTCCTCTGGTGTACGGGTTGGACGGATTGAAAAGGTCAGCCCACGGTATGGCAACAGTAGCAGCACACGCCAAATCACACGCGAAAAATGCGCACTTAAAAGCATTTGGTTTTACTTTTGTGAGAGGAAACTTTCTTTTACGAACTTAGAAACTTTCACTCAACATTTCCTGAAAGTTTCGTTTCTGCTGCTTGAGCTAACTTGAACTTGAAAGGGGAATTTTAGGAAAAGTTTTCTCTAAAATCGCCCTTGCCCTAAGCTTATAATTCTTCCTCGCTCTCTACCTTTTCAATTCCAGAGCAACATTTACCCAACGAAAAACATTCTCGTCCTCTACCTGCACAACAACCAGATAAGCAAAATCGAAAAGCTAAACGCATTCGCCCACCTTACCCACCTCTACCTGCAGTGGAACAATTTGCGCAAGATAGAAAACCTGGATACTTTGAAAAATCTCAAGCAACTCTACCTGGGCTACAACAAAATTACACGGTTAGAGAATTTGGGCAGTTTGAAAAAGTTAGAGCAGCTGCACATCGAACGGCAGCAACTGGACGGTACGGTACGGTTCGAGTTTGATCCGGAATGCTTGTGTGCGCTGGCGGTAAGTGGCCACTTCTTCCCTTTTTAAGGTACTTTTTAAGTAGTCTTTACCGTTTTGTATTTTTTCCACAGAACCATCTGAAGGTGCTGAACATTAAAAAGCTAAAGTTGGCCAACATCGACGCACTGGAACCGCTGTGGAAGCTGGAGATACTGCTGGCATCGGAGAACAACTTCAAATCCACCGACGATATTACGCCCGTCATTAGTGCACTGTACTCGTTGCGTGTTCTTGATTTGGTCGGGTGCTCCGCCCAGCGGGATGTACACTACCGGGAGAAGGTCACCGCAGCGGCCGGTCATAAGCTTTGTCAGTATTCGCATGCCCGGTCAGGGTGGGTTTGCCATGTGCTAAATGTTTCTTTTCTCTCCACCCGTTGCAGTGCTGCTGGACGGTAAGATGATATCCCAGTCGACGCGAAACTTTATCAAAAACTTCCAAACCGTCAAGCTGGAAAAGCAGCGGCGGGCGAGTGAGAAGCCCAAGACGGCCGACACCACCGGTACCGGCTCGAAATCGTCCTTCGAAAGTGTCAGCGAACGTAGCAGCGGTGGTGGTGGTGCTGGTGGGTTCGTTGATCCGTTCAGTGCCGTGCTACCGCACCAGTTCCCGGGCAACTCGCTGTTTCAGGTGTCGACCCGCCGCCAGCCTGCCTGCACGCGAATCCTTCGCAAACCCGTCAAATCGCCGCTGCTCACGAAAACGATGTCGGCCAACTTTTGTGACGAGATGGCAACATTCCGCTCGAACGAGCTGCACCCGGCAGCGACGGTGGTCATGCTGCAGGGGAAAGAGATAAAGGCGGGCACACCGCCGGTCTATAAGGATAAGTTGCGTGCCCATCGGAAGATACAGTCGTTGCCTACGATTGATCATTAGGGGGTTGGAAGGGCAGAGTAGGCAGGCGGTCAGGCAAGGTGCTTTTCGTGTGTTTCATTGGTTTGATTGATTCTCCGGGGGTCGATGATGGCTCTGGTGTGCCGAGTTCTCTACAAAAAGGAAAACAGGGAGTTTAATGTATTTAATTATAACTTTTGAAAAAGTAGTTCAAATGTTTTCATCGCGTGAATAAATAGATTTCTCCTTCACTACCTTGGTTTTCTTTGTTCTTTCTTCACATGGATTTGGTTTTGTACGGTTTAGCTTCGTGTCAGTAAATCGATTTCCCCTTTACGATACATTGTTGTCCTTTGTTCTTTTTCGGATGGTTTGCTCTCGTTCGTTTTCGACATGCACAAAGTTATTATGGAAAAATGGCACATTTATTTTAATAACATAATATACATTGTAATGATTTTTCCTCATTTTTTTCGCTTTCCTTTCTTCTTCCTTTTCTACTTCTTTCATGCTGCTGATTCATTTTGTGTTTGTGTTTCTTTTTCCTTTAAATTTTCCATTAAAACGTAGCCATCTGGTATTATCATTACATCACTGTACGTTATCATCGTTTACATCTCTTTTTCCATTTATCAACTACCATTTCTTCCTCCCCTTTTCTTCGTTCTCTCTTTTATTCTTCCCTTCCATTACCATTTTTTTCGAATGATTGTGTTTTATGTACTTTCTTCTCATCTCTTCATTTCCTACTCGCTTGCTCTCTCTTTTCCTTGCAATTTGCCATGGATTTTTCGGTATATAAATGTGTTTGTTTTGATTTGCTCTTGCAATTACACTGTTAATGCATCGAACTGCTACCATTGTCTCATACTGTTGCTTTTTTCTTAACCTTTTCTTCGTCTCCTTGCATTTGATTCATTCCATTTTCTTGTTTCGTGACGTTTGTTGTTAGAGAAATTTTATGCATGCTCATCAAAGTTTTGTTTCTTGTTCGTTATTATTTTCGAAAGAAAACTGCCCTCGATAGTTTGGTGCATTTTTTGATATATTACTAGCGTATTTTTCATTCTCTGATTTGCCCTATATACTGGTTTCGTTGTACGACGTGTGCGTTATTCCACGATCTAATGATTGTTTGTAATGGAGGATCTTAACTTTCCATCGTTTTATTTTGGAACTTTCTTCTGTCGAAGAACGACTTTGGTAAACTTGTAACACATAAACAATACTTTGTTAAAAAAAAGAAACAGTATAAACCAACAGTGCGCACGCGTTCAATGTGCAGAATAGAACAAACTAAAAATCCATGAAAAATGAGGAACAGAGCTATGTGTCTTGCACGTCTTCCTTCGCATGTCGTGTTTCTTTTGCACTTTTGAAATCTTTCAACCTCCATATGCACCATCGTTTCTGTGTGCTCTCCTATTTCCTTTTTGTGTTTCCGTTTTGTCGAATAAAAAAGTAAACTGACGAGTGTGTGCCGAGATGTGCCAAAACATCTCGTAACTCTCGCCTGTTACTCTCTCTCTATTTCTCCATGTAGACAAAAAAGGTGGTAAGGAAATGCAACATAGCATATTTTTTAGGGAAAAAAGGACAGGCTTAAACTAAAGCATTATTTAGAAAACAATATGTACTCCTTTTGTGCGTGTTTGTGTTTTTAAAATACTCTTTTCGCTTAACCTACGAACGCCACGCACACACGGCCGCAAAGGGTGTGACTGGTGTGTGGTGTCGGTTTCATGCCTCCGTTTCCCTTGAGTTTTTTTCCCCTAACACTTTCATGCTCTTGTGTCTGACGTTGCGCTTCGAATTTTCCGTATTTCTTTCCAACTTAATCGCACGTTCACGAATAATAATAGTTCTCCTTAAAAGATATTACATTACTAAGGTAAAATAAAATAATTAATAAAGCAGAATTAACATAAAACGAACATTGGAAGGGTGTGGTGGTGTACATAATAATGCTTAAAATGGCGAAATAAATCTTACTATCTCATGCAACCTCGCCTGTGATTTACGTTCCATTTTGTTTTCGCTTCTTAATCGCTTTCAGGTGATGCATTTTTGTTTTGTTTTTCGGTTTTGCTTTGGAAACAAAATACCAAAATCAAATGGAAGATAATTATAAATCACCGATCGGATAATGGGTTCGTTATGCGAACGGCATATAGAAAAAAAACTATATAAAAAAAGTATACATAACCACAAGAATTCTCTATACATCCATTTAAAGAAGCAAAATTAAAAAAGAAAGAAAAAACTATAACATAAATTCTCTGTATACGGGAGGGACTTCTTTTTTCAATGCCAAAATGGCACAAGAAACCGCACTGTCATGTGAACTACAAATATACGCAAACGGTTATAGTGTGTGTTTTAAACAACATAAGAGCAAAGTGAAAGAAATTCAACTCAGAATTGTGGTATAACTTAAATGGCTCAACCACTGCAAAGCAATGTGCAAGAAATTAACTTAGAGAACGGCTCAAGCACTGTCAAGAAGCGAGCAGAAAGTAACTAACTTAGTTTATTAAGTAACTAAGTTTACAGAAGAGCCTTGTGCTTATGCTAAAAGGTGTTAACTGAACAGATTCTGCTTACGTGTGGCGACACGGTACAGTGTTACAGCTTCGCAGGAAGCTGCTCAGGGTTTGGTTGGAAACATTGATAATACTATCACGTGGCGTTTTAGAGTGTATTATTGAGCGTATTATTGGATGCGTCGCGACATGTTTCAGAAAACAAAACAATTAACACCACGAAAAGCATTATTGAACAGAAAAGTAGAGTTTTAAAACTTAAAACCAAGCTAATACACTATGCAGTGTGCTTTTGCCAGTAGGTTCAACTGAGTTGTCGATGGTAGAAGCCTTATGAAATCGTTGCCCGCAGTTGTTGTTTTCCTTGAGAGTTTCCTTATTCTATTCCTTTCCTTTTGCTCTTGCACTACACACGTGTGTCACATAACTTGTTTTGTCTGCTTCACGATACACTTTTATCACATCTTTGTAAAAAAACACTGTTTTGGCGCTTGTAGTTCGATAACGTTTCCCTCGGAGCGCTGCTCCTCGAGCTCATCCTGGTTTGAAGCTAGCGATCGTGTACGCAGTAAAAGACAGAGTGAGAGTGTGCAAACCCAAAAAAAAATCATCCAGCGCCACCAACAAAGGAGTAATCATGCTGCTAAGAAATCTTTCAATTTTGTATAATTAAAATACAATTTACCATCAATTATTAAAACAGCGGTAAAATACTATCATTTTTATGGCGTTTCCTAGTGTGATGTTATTATCTCAACCAGTATTTAATAGTTTAAAAAAATATGTTCTTAAATGATTGTTTGGCAAGTCTTCTATGTGATGGTCTGTTGCAAAAAAATGTCTTGTGATGGTAATCAAGCTGTCGATCATTCGGTTAAAGCTGTTTTCGTTCTTAATATATCTGTAGACCAATTTGAATAACAAAACGAAAGCAAACATGTTGAAGCATTCAAATACTGTCGTTGATTATCGGCATTTACACATTTTCTTGATTTGCTTCGCTTGTGCGCACACAACTTTCAAACCGTGTTCACACTATGATTGATTGTATATACGTCTGATGGTAGGAAAAGTGCATTTCAAACCTAATTTCCAAACAGATCGGTGAACACTACTGCATTCTGTCCAAAGGAACAATAGTAGAATCAAGGGGAAACATCTAGTCAACACAAGTTACGATATAAGTACACTGGTAACTGGTAGCCTTACTAAGTACTGGTTTAAGTCTCGAACACACCTCTCAAATGATATGATGAAAATACCAACCGGTAGCCGATCTTAGCGAAGCGATCTACAGCCGGTGCCGCGTACAGGAAGCATCAGTACGATCCAAACAATGAAATTTGGTTTTCCTACCATCAGACGTACTTGCGAACTAGCATTAGTGTGTGTTCCTTTCTCTCTGTTCTTTCGTCCTCTTTCTCTTCGTTCGTTCAAAAACTGTGCACGAATAAATGGTGGCGGTGTTTAATTCCTTCTTTTTCGCTACCTCTACCGTTGAATGATTCAATCACTCTGTGCTAACAACAATCGTGAATGTACACGCTTTCCTTTCAAAGTCATGAAAATGATCTCTTTACACTGTCTGTTTCTGTCTCTCTGTCGTCCACCATTCGTGGCTTGATTTCATGGAAATTCTTCTCTTCTATGACACACCATCACCATCGGTACCTGTTCATACCTTTTGTGTGTGTGTGTGTGTTTTTTTTGTATCGATATAGTTTATATATATGTTGTGTGTATATATATAGAGAATACTAAAAGATATTATTACTGATTTTCTTTTCCTCTATAACGCTCATTGTGGCCACTCTTTTCTCCTTGCCTTTAGGAATTTGGGTAGGAGTGAAGTGTGATCATTCACGATTATGTTGTGGACGCTTTCGTGTCTCTCTTTTTCTATCAACCCAGACTGTTAATAACAAATAAAACACCTCACTTATTTCTGCGCATTTATAGCCCCTGTTGCTCTGTTTTATACTAAGTTTTTGCAAAGAAATCGTTGTACTCCTCCAAACTCTCCTCTCCTTTCAAGTCAGCACGTGTCATGCGTACATTGTGCAATAATAAAATCGCCCTAACCTAGTTCCATTCGTCTAAAACTCAACGCACCAGACGGAAGGGAAACACAAGCGGAGTGGAGTTGTATTCATTTACAATAAAAAAAAGTTTGAACATATTTTTACACAGTCCCGTCTCTTCTAACACCTCCCAGCTACTAACCGTTCTTTAGGGTGCGCAGAGAGGGAGAAAAACAGGTGGTCGGTTAAAGCGCGCAGCTTTGCAAGTACTTCGTATGCTTTAAGTATATCTTACGAGGATGGGATGATCTGCCTTGCCGTATAAAAGATATCTCAGCTCCCTCAAGCACGATCTCAGTTTCGCTCTGTCCAACAGTGCCGCTACTGGAGAAGGTGTGAGAGAGCGTTTTACGGGGCGGTTTACAGAGACAGAGACCCACATGTGATCGCGCCACTACAAGTATATTCCATTTTGTTATCTGTTGTTTTGTTCTTACTTACACACGTAGCATACGTTTCTCTCTATCTCTTTCTGGCTCGCTTACTTTCGCTTCATACTTCCTATTTACAAGAGTATGCTTCCGTGCTTTTGTGCCAACAACATACCGTCGTATCATTTCTTGTTGGGATTTTGGGCAGGAATTTTGCTATTGTGTTTTTTGTCCCTTCAAGGAACAACCGCTCTAAATTCAACGACAGACTGCCTCTGGCGGTTGTGTATAGATCTTGTCTACCGGTAGAATCCTTCCTTTCGTTTATCTAATTACTTGTATTGGACTGGTGGTTATGCGGTTTCTTTCTGCCGTAAGAGTTGTGTTGGGTTGTGGGGTTGTTATCTTCGAATAAAGCAGGTGAAATTGGTATGCTATTGTGGTGGTCCACTGTGCGGTAGACTTGGCGGAGCACCCTTCAGTACAAAACGGCAGCATTCCATCGACATTTTGTAGTGTGGGTGTGATGTATTTGGGAGGAGGACGTGTATGATGTTATGTATCGGTATCATTCCACGGTGAGAAGGCAGCCGCCGGAAGCAGAGTAAGGATTAGAACAAACAAATCATAGCTTTAGTAATAGTGTTGATCGATGTGTGCCGGAGCAGATCGCGAGGATGATATCGTGTGTATATCTCGCTGAAAGCGTGCGGTTCTCTCTGCAGCACCATCTGGACCGCTTGAGCGAGCGACGCTGCCTTCAGTCCCTGTGCTCCTGCTTCAGACTACTACTTACAGGTAGCGTAGGGTAGGCTGATTGATGTAGGATGTGCGGAGGTAGCTTGGGACCGTCCTCAGCCTTTTCCTCCTCTCGCCGCTTCAGGCAAGCTGCTTTCGGGTTTAGATTGCGTTCTGGAAATGGCATAAAAGAGGAATTAGTGACCTCCATCGTCGTGCTGTGGAAGCGAAAGCTTTTGCAGTCATACGCAGACACTCACCTCGCACTTGTTGTTCGAGAGTCATTATCACTTCTACAGCCATGTTCAGTATACCCAGCTTGGTCTGTGGTTTGTCTGACTTTAGATGAGACATGCACATCCGTCCCAATTCCTTCAGTGCTTCATTAATATCCCTAATACGTATTCTTTAACAAATAAAAAAAAAGATATAATTAGTTCTTCTGTACAGAATTTCATGTGAAGCGAGTCGTATACTTACCTTTCGCGAGCGTTGTTGGCCTGCCTTCGCTCCCTTTCCTTTCGATCCTTTGCCAACGGATCCAGATCGTCGTCGTCATCGTCGTCGTCAGCACTAGAACAACTGCGCGAGGTTTTACTACTAGTTCAAATGTTAACGTGTAAGCATCAAAACCAAAAACGCAACGTAATAGAAACGTAACGAAGGAAAGAAACCATTCACGAAAAATTTACAGAAAATGAAAAGAAAGAACAAAAACACAACATTGTTATGAATTGAACAACGAAAGAGCAACAAAACAAAACAAAAGCTAAACAGAGCCGTCATGTCTGGATGAATTCATACAAATCAACTTTTCTATAAATTAATCCGACAAAACTGAGGCAAATCAAACCCTCCTTCCCCTCTTTAGCGTTATATGGACCGTATAAAGAATCACTTACTACTTGCGCTGCCGTTTGGCACCTTTCGCCGTACCCTGCACGGAGCTGCTCGGTTTAGTATCCGAATCTGGCGGTTCTTTACGTTTCTCTGAGGATAAATGATAAACTGTTTTTTTAGATGATAACGTTTATAGTAAATCACCTATCAGTATGGGTTCTGTTGTATGGGGGCAAAGATGGCGGCCGAGCCGCGCGACAAAAGCGAGGAAACTTACTGTTGTTCACCGACACCGGACCGCTGCCTGGGAGTCGTTCCGTTTTCACGGGGACGGTGGAAAGTTCGGCCGGTGAGTCGTGCTGCAACTGGGAGGAGGGTGGAATGATCGGCGCACTGCCGGTCGAGTACGGCGAGACGGTCGCGGCAGGGTCGATTGAAGAGAGCGACACACCGACCTGCGGTTCGCAGTGATTTCGCAGTATGTTAATGGCATCGTCCAGCCGTTCTTCCATGCGTGACCCTTGCAAGGACTGTGGGCAGAAGCGGGACCAGAGAAAGAAAGAAAGAGGAGCAGAAAGAAACACCAGATTAGAGGGTCAGATCAGAATAATAAGCGTAAATGTCGCACAATTCTTTGCCCTCCGTGACGGGCAAAATGATAACCACTCGAACCGTGGCAAACAATGACAAAAGGCCAATATGATCCGAAAGCAAATAAAAAAAAACAACCAGAAACGGAACAAAAAGCATACGCATTATCAAATTAACAACCATCCTTTGCTTCATCAGCTTCGTGGTTTGACAATAGTTTACAATCAAAACAAATGTACAATATTTCGCACAAGCTATATGATCGTTAAAGGTTCTGTGTACAATACAACATAACAGTAAGCATTCATAAAAATATGCATCAATAGAGAAAAGCACACAAAAGAAAGGTAGCATGATATAGTAATACCATCCAAGAGATACTGAAAATCACACACGCACGCATTTGTTTTGCAGAAGATGATGTGAGCATACTTTGGCTACAACTTCATCTCCAACGTCCGGCTATCAACAGAGCTCATGCTAAACAAAAAAAAAGAAAAAGATAATGATGTGCAACACACACTCGGGAAGAAGAATGGGTCCGCGGGTTCGACCTCTGCCCCGAGAAAAAACAACATTGGGACACAACATCACTGAGGACACATACACACACACAATAGACGAGGAAGGGTGTACACAGTGTGGGGCAGGAATTTTCGACATTTAACATTTTGTGCGATCGCTTGGTTGTTGAGACTTTCGTTCCGCTTCATCCGTTCGGAAGCTGTAGCGTGTGGGCATACCAGACGGTGGCAGCAGCGGGGCCATACTTACCGTGACGCTGTCGTGCTGGTCTCTTAGTAGCGACACGATCGCCTCGTCTAGCGGCTGTATGTCGGAGGAATTGGCCTGTATTTCGGGATACGAGATACGAAATAAACACAAGAGAGAGAGAGAGAAGAAAAAAACATGCATCAACGAAAAATTGTTTGAAATAACAACACGCATTCAAATGAAATGAGGAAAATAATAGAAACACGAGTGAAATGCCAACAAAGTGATAAGTATATGAAGAAGAAACAAACAACACACCAAACACACACCCACACAACGTTTGTACATTGGTGTTTTGTGCCATATAAGGTAAGAAATTGACAAAAGAAGCACGGTACAGAAGTAGGAAAATCATTTCATTTTAAAAAATCGACAAGAATAATTGATAAAATATGTAAAACAACGCAAAAATAAAAGCATTGTAGGTGCAGCGCAAATGTTACTAATCATTACAATTACAATTTCAATCAATCACACTCAAACGTGATGCCCCCCACCCTTAAAAACTGCATATTACTTTTACGGTCTTCATACAGCTAAATTGTACTATTAGCGGTAGCAAATTGTGGTCTAAGCTGATCAAAAAACAAACAGTTCACAAATATTATTGTACAAAAAATTTAAAATGATTTTTTTATACATGCGAATGTAATACAAAGATGATAAAATGCTTTCATCATAAGAACTGAAAATATTATTAACATTGTTTAAGGAAACATAACAGAAACGAGCTTATCACTGCTTTCAGTTTTTCAGCACAAAGAAATGATCAGTCGATAAATAAACAAAGATTCATTTAGATTAAACAAAAACTAATAATTCACATTGTGAAAAGATAAAATAGTTAAATAACCGACACAGGTAGCACTTTGTCATAATCGTATTACAAACAGCTTTCCCAACATCGATAGCCCCAAAAGCGACCAGGGACGCCGGTTAAAATGTTGTGCAGAAAATGCTCCAAACAACTCCGCACAACAAACGGAAAAAGAAACTCAGAAGATAAAGAGAGCACAGCATTGTGGCACGCGCGGTCTAAAAGGTACGAATCCGAGCATATTTACCATATGTGGCAGTCCTCGATGCACTAGCTCGGGAGCGTAGGAACCGTTCGATAGGCTGTTGAGTACGGCCGGGCCGCCACCGTTGCTGTTGATCACCGGATTGATCTGCGGCCAGGCACCGCCCGCTGCCGCCACCGCGGCAGCAGTAGCCGCCGACGCAACGGACGCGGGCAGACCGCCGGCACCGGTGGTACCGCTCGCACCGCCCGGCACGGTACCGGCGGCGGCATGAATACTTTGCTGTGTCGCTTGCTGGGACTGCTGCTGCTGAACTTGTTGCTGCTGCTGTGCCTGCTGGGACGTTAGCGGTGGAGGTGAGTTCACTGGTGTGTTGGGATTGGAACCGTAACTGCTAATGCTCTGATCGGTTGGGTACATCTAAAAAAAACAGAAACAACAACATTAGTCGATGGTTAGTGGGAAGGTGGGCAGTTGGAGGGAAGAGAGAATTAATACAAGACCATGTTAAAGGATTATGTTTTTTGGTACTGACTGACCGTGTCTGCATTGGGCTATAAGCCACTTTTTACAACACACTCTTTGAATTTCTAGTTTTTGCTCATACACATCCATTACAGCATACCGTACAGTGTATCTCGTTTGAATTATGTCTGTACATGTTTTCATATTGCCTCTTTTTTGTGTAGGGTTCACATGTCCACCTCATAAAGAACAATAAGAAAACGGAGCTACTCTTTTTGCTTGCATGATCGCATGATCGTGAGATCATACGGCTCAGCTTGCATACTAGTCGAAGCAAGTATGTGCACAATGTGCGGTGATAAACTAAGGTGTATACTAACCGTCTGTAGCGCCTTGCCGACCAGGGTGTCGTTTTGTACAATTGGACTATGCTGCGCGTGCTGATTGTGATGGCCTGCGGCGATCGCACTGTAAATTGCGGGTGAGTTTTGGCCCTGCGTACCGATCGGCGGTATCTGCGTGCTATTGCCCCGGAACGTGCTCATCGGTGGAAGTGTTTGCGTTTGATTCTACACAAGGTGATAATTAGAACGGAACGGAATAGGAAGAGAAAAAGAGAGAAAAAGTCCATGCCACATTAGAGAAATTCGGCTACACACGGCGTAATCGAAAGTAAATGTAAGTGTTACACGCTACCTGCGAAAGATGGCCGCCATCCATGTGCGGAACGCCGACCGGTGACATGCCGTACTGATCATGGTTGTGCTGTGGGCCCGCACCACCACCGAGATGAGCCCCGTGACCTACGTTATGGTAACCGCCTCCACCGCCACCTCCACCGCCCCCGCCGCCACCGCCACCACCCGCTCCGGAATGTGGTGCGTACGCTCCGCTCGACGAAGACTGGTACCACGAACCGCCGGGTGAGTCGTAGTACGGTTCCGGCTGGTACAGGGCACCGCCCGTCTTCGGCGACGTATACCGCTGCCCGGTCGAAACCGGACTCTCGTGCGTGTACTCCTCCGGGGCGTACTGGAAATACAAAGGAAGAAAGAAAATGTCGAAATACGACAAGATGAGAAAAGGATTGGAATTAGAATTAATTATGCTTAATGGATTCTTTGAGCGCCTGTGGGCGGAAAGGACATCGTCCGACAGAAAGACATTACCCCCCTTTAAGAAGCAAAGGTAATGTGATTTCCATCACTTTCGAGACATCACAAAACTTGGGAAACGCTGGTGTGATTTATGCAAAGCAAGAACTTTAAAGGGACCCCCGATTAAAGATCTCCGTCCCCGTCCGCTTAGCGTTCAGCGCTTCCTGCTAAATCCCTTTCGGCTAGAAGCGCGCTAGATGCTTGATTAATGGATAGCTTTCGCTTGATCCCACACTTTTCTAACCGAATCTGCCGTGTAAAATTACGCGCTATCGCACGGGTTCTTCTTAGTTGCTGGAGTCAAAACTTTGCATCTTGAAGTAAAAAATCTATTTTTGCTTTCGGTTGCTAGCGGTCGTTAGAAGCTTGCGATAGTTTTAAATTGCCACTCCCAATATTTCGCAAGGGGTTTTTTCTACTTCTGCACCCTTTTGTCTGTTGGATGATGGTTTTCAGCGTCTTCGGATTGTGTACCATGCTCCAAAGGTCAAACTTTGTGGAAGGGAAAAGTTTCTAGATGAAGATTTGAGCCACCGATGAGCAGAACTTTATGCTGTGAAAGGGAAGCAGTAGCATCCCACCATCGTTCTCTGGGGTGCCTCTGTGAATGAAGTCCAGCCCGTGTGTCTAACATTTCAATGAATGACACAAACGAGTGCGAGAAACTGCGCATTAGATTCGTCTGTAAAGTTGTTAGCGATGGGTTTCAGGCTCTGGTACCGCGCTCTAAACATAAACCCACCATCGTATTGTGACTTTAAAGAGAGTGAATGAGATGGCAGGGGTATTAGTGGACCCACAAACGGGCATGGTGATAAAAATTCAGCATATCACAAAACCGGTATTGCTTTCCAACCAAACCAGACCAGACCTAGCCAGACCGTCGCTTGCGAGCGTCTTCGCAACAGTGTGTGTCTACGATACCACCGAGCAGTACGCCAACATACAGTGTTGTGCCTCGCGAAGCCTCGAGCTAGCGATTGTGACCACAATAGCATCTCAAACACGCTTCAGAGACACGCTAAACCATTCCGTGAGCCATTTATGTGCGTTTTCTCTATTTGTGAACAGACTTCCGCAGATGAACGCACCCTCCTCGTGGGTCATGGGCGAGAATCCGACCAATTCTAGGAACGCTGACCAAATCAAGTCTTTACTCACAACCTCCCAACTCTCTTCCCCTCCTTTGAGGGGTGTTGTGCCCCAAACCACGCCCGACCGAATTAAAGGTTTTTATCACTACTTTACGAAATGCTTGGACAACCCTCGCTCTCCCTCGGATCAGTACCCACATGCCGATACAAAAGCCTTTTGTGGAGTCCATCTAACACACCGCCTCTGTTCCTCTCTCTCTCTCTCTCTCTCTCTCCTTCGACATCGACGTCTCCTTCATCTTCAGGGCCACTACCCTCCGCTCTTTCCCCTCTGTTCTCTGCTACGGATACTGTTCGCGCTCACAACATGCTACAGGGATTAGCATACTCTACAATGTTTGCATGCACAATCGTCATCTTCTCCCTTCCTGCTTGCCTGGTTTCTGTGCTTTCTGCTGGGGGGATAGAAGAGGTAGTGGGTTGCTGGCGGTTGGTGGTCTGCCGAGATGCTCATTATCATATTTGACAAATTTTCGATATTAATCATGATCATCAACAGCTCAACCGGAATCACTTTTCACGAAAAACATCCTCCCTTCTCCTCTCTCATCATCTCGTTGTTGGAGCTTGACGTTGCGTGACTGCGTGAGAGACAGAGAAAGATATCATCCACCTTCTCCCTTCCCAAGGATTTTGGGGGTGACAAGACGCTCCTTGTTGGAAGAGTGGAAACGCAAAGTACTAAAAGCTAAAAGGCCATCACACACACACATAGAGATGCGATGACGAGTACCCCAGACGTGAATGGGAGGCAACGCCACAGCTTTCCTGCGGTGCGCGCTCGAGAGGATACACACAGACACCGAACTGGAGCTTTTCGGACAGGCAGACATGCTGGCAACAGTGAGACACGAGAGGTCCCAGAGATAGCAGGGTAAGACTGAAACTATTCGTCCAACCATCCCGAAGACCAGCGCAGTCGGCAACAGTGCGGCGGTTGGGCGAAAACGATGACAAATGGTAGGAAAGAAGGAGCTACTACTACTAGCCGGAATCGACGACCGTTTATCATGCTTCTCTTCCCGTCATCCCTCGAAGGGTGGGTGGGCGGTTGGCCTGTCGGGTCTAGCGTGTGCGTGAGAGTGTTGCGTACTAAATCACTCGTCTTATAAACGGAGGCAATTTTCTGCCTGCCGCCCGGGGCAGCCGCCTTGCTTTGTTCTTCTTCAAGCTCCGTTTCCGAACGTTTGAGAACCGTACAGCGGGGAAGCAGATTTTGATATATATTTTATTGAAATGAATCGAGAATTTATACTCCCTCACAAGCCCCCTGCTCTGTAAACAGCTAAGCTGCTATGTTTCACTTTGAAATGCTTATTGATTTCAAAGAACTAGTGTGTTTGGGTGTGTGTCTGTGTGTCTTTGCATAATTAATCTACTAACAAAAGGAGCTACCAAAATCTTTCCCACAAATGTTACAAATGTGATTCTAATTGTATCACCAAATTCGACAATTGCGTGCAGAGATCCAGAGAACGAGTTTCTGCTTTTCATCAACTGTGTTTAGGCATTTGCCGTTGGTTAAATTATTAAGACGAAACCCTTGGTGTGCTTCTGACATTTAAAAGCTCCCACTGCCTTGGTGTGTCATATAAAACGGTGTCTTCTTCAGCAGTCTCCGACCCCTGTGTGTCTCTCTCGGCAATCTTCTGGAACCGTGAAGTGAATATATCGATTTCAAATTATGCTCACCAGACCCCAATGGTTTATGTTTGCTGCTTCGGCACGAAGCTAGCTTTGTGGCTGGTGGTATCTTTGTAGCGATCTCAACCACAACCACCACCGCGCCACGATATGTGTTTGTGCGTGTGTGTGGGTGAGGTATGTTGGTGCTAGAAACATATTTTGTTTTAGCTGTGGCCAACATCTTCCAATTTGTGCGGAAAGCATTTTCGTTTATATTAGAAGGGGGAGGTGCTGGTAAAAAACCGAAATATAACTGCCCCGGAGTAGATTATTATCTTCTCTCTTCACCAATTCTCCGCCTTATTCCCCTCCCTTATCGCAAGCAGCAGCCTTCGTTTGCGATTTACTACCTTTCCTCCACTCGGTGTGTGAGACGCTGAGGCTGAGGATTGAGATAAAAATCCGATCAAATAGTAATGAACGAAGAGCCATAAACGAAGCGAACGATCGAACAGAGCTCTACTCCCGCGCGGGCTGGCATCGGTGGAGCAGATTCCAAGCCGGTTCTAGCGAGCCACGGCCATCAAAGATTCAAATATTACTCCAATCATGACGAGCTACGGTGGAGGTGGCTGCTCTATCATCGGTTTCGTTGCCGATCCCATCCACCACGGGCGAAATACACGTTACTAGGACTCCACGTTCGCGCTCTCTGTTGTCGGGGTTATTCAGAGGGTCGTAGAAGTGGCATCAGCAGTGCCATTTTTCCACAATGTCCTGCTGTATGCTTTTGAATGTCTTTTTCCTTCTCAGGTTTGTTACGTTCAGTTATAAGGATTTTTTGTCGCTTCCATTCTTTTGATATAATTCGACAAAAAAAATGGAAAGAACGGATCGCTAACACGATGGCACGGGGCACCACACCAAACGAACCAACCGAACCAGGCGGACATTCAAAGGGTGTTATGGTATTAGTTTATTTATAATTCAATAGCGAATATCTAACACTCTGCACCATCGCTCTCCTCCCTTTCTTCAAGGATACACTGCTTTTGCATCCGTAAACGACCGACCCCGAAATATTCCTCCGACGTACCTCCGATCACCTCCCCCACCACTCGGTCACACTGCTTGCAACCATCACGACCCCGAAGGGAGGATTTTTCAACTGTTCCGGGGCGATTATTATACGTTTCCTACGCTGCTGCTTTGCTACTGTTGGTTTGGGAAAAAGCACCGTGAAAAGTGTCCTTCTCCCGCTTCCCCTCCGGACATCATCACCGTCCAACAATTTTCCTCTAATGGGACGGAACGGGCATGGGTCCGCACTCTCCGCGCCGTGCGATGCGCTGCACAACACTAACAAGGGAAGCGCACACTGGTGTCCCTTTTTAAAGAGATCTTTCTTTTTTTTGCGTTGTGTCCTCCCCCTTTATTCCCGGGCACATAACGCACCATTGCTTCCGAACTGTCCCGGGTTTCGGTGTGTCCCTGGATACGGCGAACATAGAGCCGGGAATGTACGTGTTTCGTACAAGGATACCAGCGCGATCGCTCCTACCTTTCCCTTTAGGCTAAGCTGTTGCACCACGTCTCGTCTGTTTCATTCATCGCTCCTTTCCCCTCGACCGGGAAACTACTTTAAGCAGACACGATGACAAAGTGGTCCTTTTGCTTCCCCTCCTCCTCCTCCTCCTCCTCTTCCTCATGCTACTATCCAAAACAGGGGGCATCATCAGAAATCGAATATGCGCCTAAAGTTAGGCAATGTAGTTTGTGCCTTTCTTTCTTTCTATCACAGACGAACAAAAATCCTTACAAACATACGTTTAAGGACACCCTTCTTCACCGGATTCGTGTTCCTCTGTTTTGTGTTCCTCTCTTCCCCCAATAAACTCGCTCACGCACACACACAGCACCCGAGAACATCTTTCTCACCCTGATTTAGCGAGCACATAACCAGGTTAGCAGAAGCAGCAACATTCACCGCGAAGGATAACATTCGATGTGAGATGGTAGTTAAAAAAGCACTCTTCTTCTGCTCCCTCACAACCATACTGTGTCCGTTGTATCGCTGTGTGTATGTGTGAGTGCTCGCTGGCAGTGCTATTTCCCAAGCGCTGCTGGCCGGGGCGACGGAAAAGAAGTTCGAGCACACACAATGAATCTCCCACCCGCACCTCCGATAGAGCAGAGCAAAGAAAATCCATAAATTTTGGCGGTTTATGATTCATTTACATATTAATAATTTATGTTCCGTTCTTTCGTGCACTCGCGTCTCTCGCTCTCTTACTCTCGAGAGTAAGAGAGCAGTGCGCTGAAACGAGAACAGGAGGCTCAAGACACATAAACACACTTCCCATCTTTTCGGAGGGTATTTCCCACAGTTTTGCGTGATATACCTGTAGCTTCTGCGGTGGGTGTGAAGGAAAGGAAAATCCTTCCGCCCGACACGGAGAGTGCTGCAATCGCACTAGCTACCCCGCAACTCAGAATGTGCTTAATCGGCGCTTCTCCCCACTGTTGGCCTCTCCTTTTTTGCGGTTTGAAACACAGGGGAGCTCTGCCGGGCTGCTGCTGCTGCTTCTTGAAACGACAAGAGGATGAGGGCAATATTATTCAACAAGCGAAAAAATGCGTATTATATTGCGCTTATTAGCATAATAAACTCGAGCCTCCCCATGCCGAAGGAAGAGACTGCGAAGAGTGTGTGCGATCGATCGACTTACCAAACCCGCATACACATGTGTGTATGTGTGTAGCGGTGGTGATGCTGGTCAAAAGAACAGTAACACAGCACACAGCTACACACCGTTAAACAGCATAAGCAGTGTAAAAATTCTTCTTTTTTTAAATAAAAAGAAAGACTGAACACGAGAAGACGCTGCGCCAACCCAACAGTGTCCAAAAACGACCCTGAACTAATCGAGCATACTATAAGCCCGTGAGTGTTTTGCTTCAGTTCTCTGGGAGGTATCCTAACCCCTCCACAAACAAACAAAAAAAAAAAAGCGTAGAAAACTCAACCCCAACACAGTGAATACAGGGTGACAAATTGACTGTTCACAGGCTGGGCGCCATCGGCCCAAGCGAAGAAGCGCGATGGAGGAACTTTTGTTTTATTCTTTTAGGCCATTTTTTCACCAAAAAAAAAACATACAGTCCGTTTGCTCCCCTCATCATCTTGCTTCCAGAAAATAAAGCGCCCAACACAAGCCATGTCTTAGCACCGAAATGACAACAAATCCAGCACCGCTGGGTAGGGCTGTTTTAGTTACGGTGGCTTACATTCGAAACAAACCAAAGGAGGCTCCCGGCTAGACAGAAGGTGGCAGAAGAGCTTCGTAGGTATGAGTCCCGGGACCCGGGGAACCGGTGAGTTTATTTTTCGCCAGTCTGTGTAAATAAAATTTCATCTAGATTCGATATGCTTTACTCTTCTTTTTTTTTACATCGTCGCCGTTGTCGTGCCGTTGTCAACCGTTTCGTCAGCCTTCAAACGAGACACTCAAATAGACGCGCCGGGAGATTTGAGAATTATTGACAAGCTTTTTTTCTCGGCCGACGTACACGAGCACACGGAAGGCAGGGCTGGGAGATGCAAGTTGGTTCGGTAAACATGTTGGGATTTCTTCGAATTCAAAGTTTGCACTTATCGCTTAAATGGAGAGGTAATTTGGGGTAGAGTCCTGAGTGGGTTTCATAGTTTCATGGAGATGAACTGATTCAACTGAAATCTGTAAACTAAAGATACTTCAAGGACAAACCAATCAAGTCAAAATAATTGAGAAAAATTGAGTACAGGAATTAGGAAGAAAGTGACCATAATTTAACAATGCAATAAATTCTACAAATTCAGCTTCTACAATAAAAAAATAAAGTACTGAAATAATCAGTTCCCGAGCATCAGAACCCTTCTCTGCCTGTGTGCTGAGGCGGTCAGAACTACCCTACACAATTACCATACCGCAGCAACCAGACGCTGCTGTTGTTGTTTTGGGATCAATTTCGCGCTGCCCCTGGGAAATTCAATTACCAGCTTCTAATAAATAACGCATCATCGAAGTGACGTGACGAATATTGCCACCGAGATTAGGGCCGCACACAAAATCAAATCTCCCGGAGAAGCAGCAGCAAGAGAGAAATAAACGACGCTACATTCCCATCAAAACTGAATCTTTTTTCTCTGTCTACCTTCCAGTGCAATCTCTCGAATAGCTCTTTAAATCTCATCCCTAGCCAAAAAGAGAATCCTTCCCTGTGTTAGAAGCGGCAATTTTGTGATCCCTTTTTTTCGGGTGAAATCCCTGTCCCGGCCCGTGATTGCATGCAATGATTCTAACATTCAATGCACACACAGACACACACAGACAGAACGATTGGTCGCTTGGTCCTTTCGAACCGGATTCCGTTTAATTCTGTTTTGTCAACTGCAAACAAGTATCCGGTACCGGATGGTACCGAAGGGAGCGACAAACCGACCTTCCCTTCCGAAAAGTCGCTCACCAAGCCATACTTGCTCTAGATTAAGCATCAGCGCACGACGACGAAGGGTTGAACAACCCCCACCGGAGGAAGAGTGAACGCATCATCGGCATCATCGTTGCGTTTTTTACCGTTTCATTAAACCAATTTCCAATGGTGTGGTAGGAGAGCTGCGTGGCCGTTCTTTAGGGGAGGAAAAAAGCACTTACTCCCGAAGCGATCCGTAAACCGCCAACAAAAAACCCAATCCTCATCTTCGCACCCCTCGTGAGTTACAGAAAGAAAGGGAAGGGGAGCGAGATGCAGTTGGAAGTAGTGAAGGGAAGTGGATGATAATGCGAACGTTAAGATAATTATCCAAAATTATTTTCCAACTTGTTTTCTTCACGCGCTCGTCGTTCTTCCTTTCCTGTCTGTGTGTGTCTTTTCTTGGGGAAGGAGTCGGGTCCCACCACTACTCGGGAAAAGAGATATTACGTATATCTAACGTCGATGGTGGTGGTGGCCTCCAGCCGCCTTTCTTCTACTTCTTGAAAGAAAATAGGAATTAAGAAAAAGGTGGATGGTGGTGGTTGTGTGCAAATGAGGTTCAACTGAGCACATAAAAACGATTAAAGTTCGTTACCTTATGCTCTGGCTTATACATACACGAAAAGTACGCACCAAAATCTACCATCGAACATCAAACCCATAGGGCTATAGAAGATCGAAGAACGAACCAGATCAGACAAACAAAAAATAACCACACACATACAAAGGTTTGGCTCGTCAATTTACGTGTAAAGAAGGGAAGGATTAAATTACGTTAGCATCAGACAGTACACCTATTTCGATAAGATCAATAACCTTGCATGTACGGCACGGCAAGGTAAGAGGAGGGCGAACGACCCTCACTTCTTTGCTGATCCATTCTCCAAGTGTATGCAACTCTATACTCCCAGGGAGATATGCTCACGATCATATGATCAATAGCAGACATAGGCACAAGGAGAGTAACACAAATTTATGATCAAATATCTTCTAACCCTTAACCTCTGGGTCTTCTCCTTCGTTCAACAATTAGCACACTTAAAATTGAGAAATTACGCACAACTTCTTCCCCCAATATAAACTGTTGAACTTGGTTACAACCCCAGAGCGACCTATCGTACCGTTCTGTTTGTGAAGTAATGCTTCTCTGCCGTTGCCCTTGACTGTACTTTGCAGCTAACGGTGTCCTGACGACAGATCTAACGCAAGCAGTAACGAGACAAAAAGCAAAGACGCTGACTCTTCCCTCGGGGGTTTGTTACTTTACCTTAACTCAAAACAAACAAATGCAAACAAAAAAAGAAATTATGCTACCTAAAAACGGTATATAGCCGGCAGCATTCACCGGCAGCACAGCGAGTGAAGAAGCTTTCCGACACGTCCATTAGCTCTCTCCAAAGCGGGGAGACAAGGTGATACATTTGAAGCATGCACAAACACAAAAAAAAACAAGATAAAGTTAAGCAAAAGGCCGGCATCTTGGGCAACATCACAACAAAAAAAACACCCTCAAACGTCCAAAACTTGCCCCGGCGCTCTAGACGTAAACCCCAAAAATTTGCAATATCAAGGGTGAGTAGAAAACGAGACTTGCGAATAAAAAAAAAGCAAGCATGAACTCCCACCCACCACCACCACCCTTCTCACACAATTATGAGCGATTAAGCAATTTGCTTAAAAACAAACTCACCAACCCAAAACATACAACCATGAAGTGAAGCTACCGAGAAACGAGAACCATTCGACGCAGCAGCTCATCCAACAAAACCTTGCCGAGACGACGACGACCTCAAGGCAGTGGCACTCCCCCCCGTCCTCCTCATCAGTGGCAGCTAGGACGTACAAGATCGCTGTTATCGATGGGCGGTTGAAAGAAGTGAAACGAGTCCGTTCTTTGCTGGTGCTGTGGCTACGTACTTAATTTAACCGTTTTACCCCCCTTTTTGGGATTGCTTTCGGAAAAGAACACTTTCTTCGACACAAGCAGACATCCCACGGTGGGTAATGGGGATGGCAAGCGCACACTTCAAACGCTCTAACCTTGGCCCGGCTTCTATCGTGCCAATCTTATTACACACCCCGGTGGAGACACAACGACCACAAACGTGCCCCCAAAAAATTATCGACTTCGAGGGACAGGGGAGACGTGGTATTTCCAGCATTGCTTTTCGCAATGTTGCGAACTATGCGTTCGGGATGGAGGGCGATAGTTAGAAGAATGTACGAAACAGTCAACAGTAACGAAAAAAGCAAACAGCAACTACCATGCAACGCCTCCGTTTTGAGCTCTTTCTGTGTGTACTGCCACACAGAAATCTGTCAAGATGGTGTTTCGCGTGTCCAAACTTCGACCATGTGACCACACGTTCCCACTGTTTCGTCATCTCTCAACAACTACACTACCTCGCTGGGTTGTTGCGATAGGAGTATTCAATAATAAAATAACTACCATCATCATCATCATCATCATCATCATCATCATTATCATCCTCGTCGGAACATTTCGTCCAGACTCCAGGCTTCCAAAAGCAGGCGGCTATAGTTAAAGAAAACTCTGTACATAACATCCCCTCCAATGAACACGATGATCGACTCTCTGGGACCACACCGCAAACGGAACTCCTGGTTCAACAAACCACCGGGGCAGGAATTTGTCCTGCGAAAGATTCTTTTCCCATCGCTTGGCTGGGTACATCGGGAAAAAAACCCTTTACATCCCCAACCATTTTTTTTTGTTTTCGTTTTTGTCGCGTTACCGTTTCAGAGAAAGAGGGAGAGAGGGTGGGAAAGAATGCCGACTCTACACTGCCGACGAATTTTCCAGAAAGTCCACCCAACGTCCTGCTTCCCCACCAATGGCTAAATTTATCTTTAGCCAACATAAATTCTTGTTGTACTTTTTAATGTTCACCGCCTGCCTAAAATATCGTTTTTCCTCTCTCTTTCTCTCTCGCAATCAAGGGCCGGAGAGACAAAACACAAACGCGCCAAAGGAAAACTCCGACCGGGTTCGGTGTTGTCCCCGCCATCGTCCAGTAGTGGGTGGATTACAAGACAACTTATCATACCAACAGACGGCCGGTGGAAGGAAAAATGGGGGAGGGTGTTTAGGTTTTGCCAGACTCGCGAGCTCTTGGTGGCGAGCTGTCAGACAGAGCGTCGTCAGAGGGGGATAACGAGGTCTTGGACGTCGAACAACTACAATTAACAACCCGCGGGATGTGGTTCCAGTGGAGTGGCCAGAGCCGACAGCACTCCTCCGGCTAGAATGACCCCGCCACCATAATCTTCGGGTCTATTTTGAGGGGTCTTTTCCGTCCTGCCTGTCTATGAAAACGAGTAGCAGGCAATCACAGGAGTCGGTGGCGGACGGTGGCGAAAATACATGTCCAATGTAGGTAGGTTAGTGGAGGTACAACTATCTCGCGGTGGTTTATTGGATAGGCCGTCTGGTGCACTTCGAAGCAGCGGAACCAGTCCAGAATAACTCACCATATGCCCTTATGCTTCATCATCTGGAAGTCCCAAAAGCTTTCCTGTGGAATCATAACTCCCAAAATGAAGTCTTACGTGTTGGATGACGTTTCTTCAAAATAAATGAAAATTTAACACTGACTGAGTATTCAAACGGTTATGTCCTCCAGTGTCTCCCCACACTGGTTCTCCGATCATCTCGCGATCGTACCTCAAGAGGTTTGGTGGCCGTAAAGACTCTCTCTATAGTGCTCTTTCTGTTGTTGGGCCAAATCTAATTATTGAAACGTTACATTTCCATTCCAAAAATGGACAACTCTCGTAGGAGACCCCGCTCTTTTCCCTTCCCTTGTTCAATGTTCCATTTCGAAACTTGGTAAATGAGCCTGTTCCCACTTCCATTTCTATTTCTCTCGGCTCCCGCCCAACTCTCCCAGCGGGACCTAGGGAGTTCGGCTTCAGATCCATAGGCCCTCCGCTGCGAATGTCTGGAAAGAAAGAGTTGCTGTTTTTTTCTTCTTCACTCTCCTCCTCACAGACAAAGTCTGCACAATAATTGTAAGTGGTTAAACACAGACACACAATCACGCAGCATGAAAAGCAATGCTGCAACCACCAAACCACATGGAACCCAGCTCGACTTTGGTTGCCAACGACGGCGGCAGCAATAGCAGCATAAAAACGGAGATCTTTAACGTATGCGCAAAGGCTCGCGCGCGCACACGCTTGACGCTCGATCCTACTACTTCTTTACGGTCTCCACCGGCAGCGGGTCCCCGAGGTGACCTGACCCAGTGTGGGGTGGTTATGCTTTCTATGCTGGCTTAATCCAAGTAAAACGTACGACTCTGTCCAACTCTCAAGTAAGAGGGATACGCCAGCATGGCACCATTTCGGAAGCAGTACAATAGAGAAGAGTTGGGAACCCCATTCCAACCTATTACTAGCTCTACTCCTAATACAAACACCTTCGAGAGCGTATAGGACCCCATTCTTGCACATTCCCGCTCCTTTCCCAACGCACACACGCGACAAGATAAAACACTTTCATTTGCAAACGCGACCCACCATTCGGTTTCCTTTTGGCCACGCGTCACACCATCGCGTTGGTCATGTTTCCTTCTATTTTTCCCTTTTTTGTACTTTTCATCCACCGCGGGACAGACAGAGTGTGTGTGTGTGTGCGCTGGAAGGGAAAAACACTATCAACAATAGCAGTTTTAAAGGCTCAACATTTGACCGGCAAGCAAGAGAGCGCGCGCGCGCGACAACAGCACCACCAGCACGTCGAACGATGCCCGGAACGCATGGCGTGTATGTAATGAATGCTGGCGGCCCTTAAAAAACGCGAAAAACCCACCATGAACGTGAAAAGATCTGAGAACGATGGTGGCGATGGTGCTGGTGGTGTTGTAGTGTGCTCTTGTGTGTGGACCACAACAAAAAATGCGCGAATAGCGTGGGGTGATGGTGGTAGAAGGGTGCTCTCCTGCCGTCCCTTAATCCGCCCCGACACACGACAACACACGACCACTTCAAACGCTAGCCAACGACCGGCGGCGGGTGACAATTTCACGACGGTTCGCCAAGGGGCATAAGCGACGGCAGGAGAAGCATTTCAATCGCGAAAGCGCACCCGACGACCCCGGCGGTAAATAGTCAAAGCCATAAAAATAATAATAATAAATGGCAAAAATCGACAAGAGCCACCACAAGCGGCAGCAGCAGCAACAGCAGCAGCAGCCTGTTCTATTGCCTCTATTGCAGTGCCGGGGAGCAGAGCAGAACAGAGAGAAGCATTAACGCGATGGTGTTGCTACTACTGAAGACATTAATTTGGCCACTGGCATGTCAAATGTATATTATCTATTGCAGTGAGCGGTATGGAGCGAAGGAGGAAAGGGAAGAGAAGGACTTGTTACTTTGCATGGGACGACGCCCGGTCCCGCTTCCATCGACCCACGAGCGATCGCATCATAATCATTACCATCAAGCTGTCAGAAAAGGGGAAGCAATTTTAAGCTAGTTTGAACGAAAACGAATGAGCCAAATAATTGAATCAATGGAGGCGACACAACCAGGCGACAGGCGTTCACCACGTGCCAAGCGGGAAGGGTGTTGATGGTTGCAAATAAACAGCGTTGAAGTGTAAGTGTAATGGATACTTCTTTACAGGCTGGGAACGTTTTACGTATAATTTGCGTACAGCTTTTCAATATAAGGTTTACACATAGAAGGGGGTTTTACGCTGAGGGTTACAGATTTTTTTGGCTTGCAATATTAGGGTATGAAGCTATAACCTGCACAAAGATGTTGTTTAAAATGTTCAGCAATTTAAAAGTTTTTTTTTAAACAAAATTGTTCTATTTATTTATCAGAAAATAAGCTATAAAAATGTTTTAACAATTCGTACAATAAACCTTGTATGGAAAAAGCAAATAAAGAAGCACACCCTGTACTTGTATGGCATCTTCACCTTGGTACAGGGGTTTTCTGCTTATTTATATCATACAGGTTGGCAGACGATTTGAACACAGCTATCAAACACAAATAGTGACAATGATTTATCTCACAAGTAGCTCGCATTGAGCTAAGCTTGCGTAAATTCTTTCTATGGCTTGTTATTAAGCAACACTTGTAAAATCGACCATTTATCACTTATTATTTTTTGTGACAAAATCTGCAGTAAATGTAGAGTATTTCGAATTATTTATAAATTACACTTCTACTGACTTCAATCTCCTTATTGTTGCAATCTATTTCCGTATTCTGATGGAAATGGAACGATTATTTTTTATTGATATATGGAAATTAATATTGCATTTCAACGAATTGCCTCAAACCAAGAAGATGTGAAAAACTTAGTGACATTCCGTTTTTGTAACCTTTTAAAGAATAAATTTTATTACAGAGTTTTTTACATTAATTTTTCACATTTACAACAACTCACACCAGAAGAGGCTTGAACGCATGACAGGCATGTTAATTGTCAGCTGCGCTACTATTTACACTAAACAGCGCTGCATGCTTGCAAAGCATTGCTCTACTCTAAGCACGTACAGCGGCTTTAGAATATCTGCATCAGTATTCGGTAGTAAATTAATGCTGTAAATTAGTTCACTTTGTTGCAACATCAAATGCTTGTGAGAAAACGACCAAAGCACCAAGCGCAGAGTGCGCTTTTAGATCGCTTTTCAACGATAATGAATGGCAGTTACACACAAGCTAAATGACCATTCCAGAACGCTTTTGCTACTTGTCTATTCCGCGATCATTCAAAAGTTGTGTGTGCTTGTCTTTTTTTTACTAATCGACCCAAACGAACAGTCGCGTGTTGCAGTGGAAAGAGCATCAGCCTATCAAACCCAGCGTGTACACCTAGAACTGAACACGGCCCTTTTTTTCTCTACCGATTGTCGCTGCTCCCGTTAAACACTTAACCGTGCTGGAGAATGGGTTCAGTAAGATCGGGTTTGAGATGTTTGATGATTTCGGAAAGGGGCCTTTGCCATTAACCCCATCTAAAGGACCCTCGAATGTAGGTATCTATACCCGAAAAAAAAAAGTTAAGCGAGATCATTTTATTGTCCTACTCTCGCCAACTCTTCTCTCGCTTCGTGTTCACCCGCTAGCTGCACTGCAGCGATACCTATCATTACACGAGACGTCCCAAAAATTAGAGCCTATTGCAGCGTTTGGGGAGTTCGAGAAAGCCCTACTTTTTTTTTAAGCCTACCTCTCGGAAAGGGAAAGACTCATATACAGGGCTGCCCCCTGCAGAAGAGTACACAGCACAGCATTAGTGCTTTTAGGCGCAGTTAGCGCGATAACGCAATGGTTTCGCATGTGAACGAGACACACACTGAAATCGTTAAAGCAAAAGCATAAACGACAGCAATCCTGACTCCCCTCCACTAAACCACCCCTCTTCGTTACCTGTTAGTACCCGTGGGTCTAGCCTGGTACGGCAAAACGCATGTAGGGACTTTTTTCTCCCTTCCCGCCATTCTGTGGGTTTTCTGCGCAATGGAATTGTTTTAATTAATTTGGAGCAAGGCGGTGGTGTGCACACCGAGCGAGAGTTGCAAAAAGTGCACCGAAACATAAAACACTTCGCGGAGTCATTGCTGCAGCAGTACGAGTTGTAGTAGTAGTGGCGGTGGCCTGGAACTGCAGTACGAGTGAAGCCACATGCGACGTAATGCACCTATACGTCGCAGGGGGGATTGCGTTTTGGGAGGGTGGACTTTTATTTCCGTCACAATCCATTCTGCAATCTAGCGCGGTGTGTGTGTGTAATGGGCCTTTTTTCGGTCTTATCCCCAGCGTGTCAGGCGGGTTTCAATCGTTCCCTTTCCTCTACGGGGTGTATGTGTTGTCACAAAGCATTAAAAACAACTGAAGCTACTTTAATGGTATAATAATAATGCCATAGAAGAGAAGAAAACTACAAATTTAATGCCTTTTATATTACCGGTATTTTGAAGAAAAGGGGTCGCTAAAGAGTTAGAGAGGAAAAGATCTTACAGAAGCATTGAGCTGTAGCGAAGAGAAGAAAGCACGAGCACTCAGCTTCTTTTACATGCAGCACAACAAATTGAGAGTACAAAAAAAAAATCGTCAAACTTCACCATCGTCTGGCAAGGAAAAGTGACTGAGTCAGAACAGAATCTTTCTCTCTCGCCGGTGACCTGCAGTACAAAAACACAACCAAAGTGGAAATCACACAAAAAAAAACGCATCAAACCCTCTTCAAAAAAAAACTACCAGAGAACGCAACTCTGCAGCACTTTAGAAGCAAGGGAACGAGACCTCTTCGGAACTGCACCACTCCCCAGCAAATTTCCAATGAGTGGATACTGGCGGGGAAATATGGAATGGTTCTATATACCGGAGTGAAATTAAAGAAGTAAATTATAAAGCACACGCACGTTACCCTTTTCCGAGTGGTGCGAAGGATGCAAAGAGGATCGAAAAAAAAACCTTCATACGAAAGGATATCACTCAACATACAAGCGCGATCCGATTTCGAAGGATTCAAGGGACGAAAGGTACCGGCCAATAAATATAGTAACCAGACGGTTACACGCGAGACGAAGAGACGGACAGGACGCACCGGGAGATGAGGGTGCTGAGACACCGCGCTCGCTAGATTTGAAATTAATACACACGTATATTAAAAGGAACGAACCTTCAAAACGAAAACCATCTAGAAAACTTCACCCAAATACTTAAACTTGAGGGTTAAGTGTGTGTGTGTGTGTGTGTGTGTCGTAAGGCTCCTTTTGCTCAAGTCCTATCGGCAGTGTTGGCGATGGGTTTGTCGGGTGCGGCAAGCGCAGAGGAATGAGCCAATGCAAAACCATATATAATCATGAAGCAAAGCGGGACGGGGAAACCTTGGCCCAAGAGGATGCAACCACAGGGATCCTGGATGTACGAAGGAGACCAGCAACACGGCAAAAATGGGCCCAAAGAGGAGATTGATTATCGGACGTACGTTCGTGTCTATTTGAGTGTGTGCGTTGTCGCTTTCTGTGCGTGTGTTAATGTGAGGTCGGTGTGGAAAGAAGAGCCCGATCGAATGCCAGTGTGCTGCTCGGTGTGGAATGAATGATGAACGGAAAAAGGACGAAAATGGAAATTAAGCAACAACAGAAAGAACGAACGAAAACGGAAAAAACGCACCAGAAACGTATAAAAACGTACAGAAAAGAGAGGAGCCAAAAACTGGCTACGAAGTACTTACCGAAGGTAGGTAGGTAAGGAAAAAAGGCCCGCATTTTAGGCCGCAACAGATGTTTTCCGTAAAACGAAAGCCAACGGCGCAGCGCGTTACGAAGAGTCGAAGAAGATGACGATGACGGGGGCAAAAAGCTTACGGGCACCTACGACGTACGATCGAAAAACGGCACCAAACAAGAGGAAGGGCGTGTGGCGGCGGTAAGCGCGATCGCGGGAAATGATGGAAGAAAAGAGAGGGAGATGAGGGTGTCGCGGTGTGGTTGGGTGACGGGCTGAGCGTGTGCCACGAGAAAGTAGGAAGCCGCCATGAAGCAGCAAACCAGGACAACGAACGATCCATTCAGCGCACACAGGACTCCCAACCGCACGAGGGGTGAACATACAGAGCGTGTAAGGATAAATATATCTCCCTGTGTTTTTCTTTGCTTCAACTTTCAAAAGAACCATCCCAGGATGCCTTCCCGGCGGGGAGAGAGGAGTGCCAGAAGAGAAGGATACGACATGAAGCGGATGTTGGATGTGATGGAGTTGAACAGAGAAAAGGGAGCAAGCGGAAAGAGGATACGGAGATACGGTGAATACATGTAAAAATTGAGCTCCTAAACAACCCCACATACACACAAGTTGATGAAGAACAGGGAAGAACAGGGAAGATAACGCATGAGAGGACACTTAATCGAAGAGAAACGCGCAAATTGAACGTGAATTGATAAGTTCATGGTGTGATAAATAATGTAACCTCCAACTTGTTGATTTAACACAACAAACAGATCCACTTGCGGTATGATATGTACGACAAACAAGCATGATCATATAACAGGGATACCATGGTGTCGCGACAAACAGTAGATCTGATGCGTCAAAGATAATGAGTTCGAGTCCTGAGATTAAGGTAAGGATTTTCAAGGTGCAGCAAGTGCAAGTCTCAGCAAGTGAATAACATGATAGGGTTTTATGTCTTTAAAAGAGTCATATTCATCTCGAAAACAGTGTCTTTTAAAGCATAACAAGAACCAGACACTTAAAGACAAGTCTTTCAGTGTCTAACAGAATTGTTGTTGCAGCTGCCCTTAGGCAAGGCAACACAAATTTTGCAACCAATCGCTATAAATCCATTCCCGGAAACTGTAGAATTCCGCCCCTGGCATTACGATATAGATGTTGTGCTGCACACAAGGCCCAAGCATATAACTTAGCCGGCAGTAGTAGTGACTCGGTTGATTAGAAAGAAAACCCACAGCGAAAAGTCAAGCAGAAAACTTGCTTGTTGACTCATGTGAGGTACGAGAGAGTGCATTATCTCCTCGTACTAGGGGTTTTCGGAACCAAAGCCCTCCATCACCCTCCAAACTTGCACCTTTTTCCTCATGAACAAGGTTCAGCCGGTGGACTGACTTTGTTGGCTTCCCTGCACGGGGAGACACCTTCATCTCTGTCTGCTGCTTAAGCTCTCGGGGTGAGCTGGCGCAAAGGGAAGAGCGGGATTATAGGTGATACTGATTTGCTTAAGGGGTTGCACAATCAAACCCGCGTAGTACCATGTTGAGAGTTCCTTAATTCTCCTCCACCCTCTTGGGGAGGGCAGGCGAATTAATGCCATGTCGATTGAATCACTCCGCCTTCTCTCCACACCGAAAGTTTGGCTGCCGTGTGTAAAAATCGCTGTCAGGGTGCCCTGGTTACACGATTCGATATGCACAATTTGTACTGCTTCACCTTGCAGACAAACAGGACAGGGGGAAAGAGTATATCTCTCTCCCTGTAGTGCGGAACATACAAAAGATCGACAACACAGCAGCGTACATATATTTCGTAAATTGCTTGGTCCTAATACAGGAGCTTAAGAGCCGAAAACGGTTGGTGCGCGAGGAAAACGGTGTCCTTCGATCTTGATAGGTTTATTAAAATGCTTAGGCCTCGGCGCGACCTCCCCGTCCAGGGAACAACAACGGAACACAAACCTGCGCGAAAAGTGGTCCACATTTAATGTCCAACATTAGCGCACGTAATCATTACACACCTCGGCTTGGCTTGTGTGTGAAAGTGGGTTTTTTTTTCTTCAGCCTAGCTGAGTTATTACATTGGTGGTAGAAGAAAAGAGATATGTTTTGCTCTCTTTTAGGTCGGATATTCACAAGTACTTGCCTACTGGGTCGTTTTGATTATGAGATGACAAAAATTGGAATTCAGTTACTGCACTCTGGATCACATGACCTTCATCAAAAAGGTATTTAAATTAATAGGGACACCAGCATAAAAGATTATCATTGCTTGATGTATTCTCTTCCGTCGTTGGTGACGTTGAAAAAAAGGTGAAGGACGTGTCCACATGGAAATAGAGCATCATCACTTCCGTTCCGTTATCTGTCACTCTCTTCCGAGCCCTTTAAAAGCGGCGGCCTATTTTATTTCTGCATTTTTAATAGCAAGTATGTTTATCTATTTTTCTCTGACGGAACTTATCCCGCTTGATCCTTCCCACTTTCCTCGATATACCTTGTGAAACTCGTTCATATTTAAACGTGTAACGCAAAGAGAGAAAAAACACAAGTGATGCAGTCTGAGAGAAAATTTGATCCTTCTCGACCAGCATTAAAGTGACGATCAACGCCGGAAGTAATAAAAGGCTAAGGGGCAGGAAAGGAAACTAGACAAGCACATCATCATCATCCTCTCCTCGCCGGTTTGTATCCATCACACATCCCATCCCAGTCACGAAAGGATCGTGTGTCATCTTCGGTACCGGGACGGAAGTTTGAGCTGATCCGCCCATTACCGGGATCGAGCCGGAGAGGTTTCGATGCGAACAAAATTGGGTCTCGTTTGGGAAGGAAGAACACACAGGGGGAACCCCAAGCGAAGCATAAATGCAAACAGGTTCTCTGTTCCGGTTCGTCCTCTCGCCTCTCTGGCTGGTCAAATTTCTTCCTCCTCAAGCTGGCCGCGTTCCGTCTCGCGTTTCAGGTTGATTGAGCTAGTTTCCCAAATGTATCGCTTTTGATGCTGTTTCTTTTCGTTCGTTTCTTCTCTACAGACAACAGGAAGCATGATAGACAGAGAGATAAAAAGCGCACTTCCCATCCCCGATTACCATACTGTACCGGGTACAGAAAAGGCTCGACAGGCTCCATACAATCCGATTTAAATACCTATGCGATTGTCTTCTATTCGTGAAGGACGTGTCCATCTCGCTCTTCTTCTACAGTGAATCGTCAATCCTGGATCAACTTGGAGAGGAAAAAACGCGGATTTCAAACGCACGCCGAGAGACAGACGCACTGGGCAAAGAGTACAGGTTTTCGGGAAGGAACAACACAACGGAACGATCGAACACACTGTCAAGGATGGATGGATAGATGGATGGACCAGAAATTTAAAAACGCAAAAGCCACACCACAGCGTCAAACAGCAGACAACGAAGGACAGCAGCACACCAACGAAATAAAAAAGCCCCCACGAGAAAGCCCAACATGCGTCGCCGTCGTCGTCGTCGTCGTCGTCTATGTGGCACAGAATGGTGTCAGCTACGAGCGACAGCTGGCGTCTTTTCTCGTTTGCGAAAGGTTCGGTTTTTTTTGAGGAAAACGAGACGATTTGATCATCGGCGTGCCTTAATCAAGTTCCATAGTCTTACCGAAGGAGCGAAAAAATCAAGAAGCCTCCCGCGGACGAAAAGAAAAAAAGGTGATGGAAGACGACGGTGATGATGATGATGATGATGGACCATCACCAAAACCGAACACTCCGGCATCGGGGATGTTTTGGCTTTGCCTTTTTGTCTTGACCACTTCGGTGCCGGCTTTGACCGTGTTTCGAGGCTCCTTTCGTTTGTCCTTTTGCTGGGATCTCATTCGATGAGGTTATAATTATTCCTTCGTATTTCTAGGCAGTGAATTTAATAAATGAAGGCTGAAGGAATGGTTGATGCTGCTGAAGCAGGGTAGGAAAATATGGGTGAAAAATTTTATAATACGTGAAGCCGAATGTTAAAAATCACCCCGGGAGGAAGAGGAACGAAATAATCAACTCATCTTATAAGGATGAGGAGAACATCCAAATTAATTTCTTGACGTTATTTCCACGAATCTCAAGTTTCTAGAGATCTCCAAACTACTTTAAACTTCAAAATAAATTAAGGTTTCTTCAACTAAAATTTTATCACTTAAATACCAATTTATAATGGAATTGCTACACAGTAATATCATCTTTTCCATTATCTACCATTTATTATAAATCCATAGGACACACCACAATCACGTTGTGCCGTGTGTGTCCCTTTTCCCAAACTCCCATCGTCTCTCTCGCCTCTCCATTGTGTAGCGTAATTTGCTGCACTTTATGCATACGCTATTGGGTTTTTCTTTATTCCGTAAAGAATGTCTTTTCTTCCCCGTTTTGCTGTAGTTTTTTTTTTTTCAAAAGCAACTCGCACGACAAGGGCAAAACATCACTGTGCAGTGCAAAAAGAAATCCAAACTAGTTTTCGCTTCATTATATGCGGCATCAAAGATGCAAAGCGAACAAGAGAGCAGCAGCATTTATGCTCCTTCGCTCCTTTATTTCTATCTTTATTTCACTTTTTTCCGGGTTTGGCCTGCGTCTAGCTACGTCGCTGCACAAGACATGGTTCTTCTATACGTATCCTTTTTTGCCCTTTTTCCTTGTCTGCAACCATTTTTCAGACACACTCACATACATGCAGTCCAAAGCGTGCCCATCAACAACGACATTAGCCTTCGATTGGAATCTTCTTTTCCTTTGCTAAAGTCTGACAGTACTGTGACGGGGAGAAGGATCGAAAGGACTCGCAACAGGGGACACATTATTTTTTTGCTTTTTTAAATCTTTTGTATGAAGCCTTAAGGGCCAGCTAATACAATACCAGAGCGAGATGGTATGCATATATATATATATATATAAATTTCGGGACAGAGTCCGTGAAGTCCGATCGCCGGTGTAAGAGAGATTTAAAAACAAAACACACCGGGTTTGAACCAGCCATTGCAGCCGTCAAGCTTGGCTCGTGGCAGACGATTTTTTTGCTACCTTTGTTGTTGTGTTTATGTGCAGAAATTGTCTTTTTAATGGTGAAATAGGGGTTCCACGAAGGTCCTCTCATTACAGGTGCCCTTTTCTCTCCCGGTTTGAAAGGATGCAGGGATTTTCTACACCATCAGCTCAATTTAGAATCGAACGATGATGGACTAAAAAATTATTCGTGCAAAAATCTTTTTTTTTTTCGTGGTGACGGCCGGCCGTATTGTGTGACTAAGTGTACCCGGCCATATCAGGATTGTAGATCCTGCGTATGGGAGGTTGTGATTTAGTGTACCCATAGCAAGATAGTCAATCCTGCGTGTAGGGGGCGGTAGTGGTCCAAATGAGATTCGAACCGGCGACGGGCCTTTTGAAAGCCCTACACCGTTATCACTGGACCACCGAGCCGGCCCAAACAAAAATCTTTCGATTTGTAATGCTTTTAACGATTTTTGATTAAAAATACTTTTATCTTTTTAAAATACAAAAAAAATCCGTGATGTAATCAGTCAAAAACATAAACTGATTAGAGTACTTTACAAAAACAAAAACCAGACCCTACACTGTCCAAATCAGAAAATATTATTTGACTTCAGCCAAACCTTCAAGGTTCAACGTCCTGCTATAACCTCACTCCGTTCTCTTACCAATTGTAAGAACAAGAAAAAAATGGAAAAGAGGAGTAAACCGTAAAACAGACCAAAAAAAAACTAGCAACACAACGTTCTTAAACGAAAGACAGACAGAAACACAGCAACACATTTTGGTCGAAAAGATTCATCCTTCAGAAATAAATGATTTTTCTCAACTGTCAACAACGAGATGGAAATGGTAAGAGAGGAAAGGACGAGAAAACTTTGGAGAATATGTAATCATTTTCCGTTTTTTGCTTTGTTTTTTTTTTTGTAGTGTTCCCTACAGTGCGTGGCTGCAACCAGAGCCGCATCACCTGTCGAATACAGAGCGAAAGGAGAGTGAGTGTCGTCCTGTGCAAAGCGAAAAAAAACAGACGCGAGCCTACACACTTAACTTACTACAAAGTAAGCATCCCCCTATACAAGCATAAGGTGCACATGGCAAGACGACGGAGGCAAAACAGGGGCTTGTTGTTTCCACCGTTTTACGCCTCGTTGATGACACCCTTCAGTCCTGCTGCTTGTTCCACAGCCTGGCCGGTTGGTTTCGTCTTTCTTTGCCGATACGAGATCTGCCCCGCTACAAACCTGCTACGGACGGGTGCGCAAAGGATACCGGGGGCTGCGTTTTGTTTGCATATATACCGACACAATCAGGTAAAGAGAGTTTCCAAATCCTTGAAGCAGAAAACTTACCACGCCATTGTCCATGCCGCCATATGGTGATTGGTAGCCTGCTTTTTCTGCAAATAGAGAGAGAGAAAGAATGGAACGAAAGAAAGACAAGCTTTAGTACAAAATCATGAAAAGAAGCACAAATGTCGAAAAGGGATGATTTTTTTTATCGCAAAGTTTTCTTTCCGTGCTTTGTTTTAACCGCGAGCTCAGGTTGAAGTGGAAGGGAACAACAAAATACACCTTTCGATGAAAACGGTGACTATTTATCAAGGAAGAGGACGCAGCGTTGTTCCCTTTTTTTTTGCTCCTTCAACCGATCGAAAGAAGGAAAGGATAAATAAACATGTCTTCTGTGCGCACTCCTGCCTCACCACCCCCGTCCTTTTTGGCGACAAACCACAGACACACACACACACACACAGAAACAGAGAATAAATGTGAATGGATGGACACGCGCGCGCACGCGCAAGCGGCGAATGGTGCACGCGACCAGCCGAAAAGGTGCAGACGGCCCTTCATTGCGCATCACACAGCCAACTCAAACCCCTTTCCACCCCGCCCCCCTCTCCTTCATTACCGTATTTGCCCTTTGCGAAAAAAAAAACGATCATAAGAAGGAACACGCCAGGCACACGCGCGCGCGCGCTCCACCGACCGAAGACTTGATTGACCGGCTAGGCGACGAACACGGCGTGCGTGTGTACAAGAAGGCGCAGAAGGAGAAAAGCCGGCAGAATAATCATAACTGTCGCGACCGCAGGTCCCCACCACGTTGATGATAACAGCAGTGAGCGTGCGGAAGGAAAAATTACGATCAACTCCACATAAAAAAATAACGACCACGCGATAAAGGCAAATTCTTCTGCGATTGGAGTCATTTTTTTTCGGTGAAGTCGTGCTTAAATTATGTATTCCAGTTTTTTTATGGTGAGCGGCATGCGCACTCCACAACAGAGTAGTTTTGGGTAATAAAATTTTACACCCAAAGGATCAGTGAGGAGGAGCACCGAACGAGAGATAAGGTGATTTAAAAAATCAAATTTTGTATTTTTTGTCGCCTTTTTATTCCTGTTTATTCGCGAAGAGAACGCGCAGCCCGACATAGATGCCTCCCAATCAAGAGCGATCGACAAGGGTCGTCCGGGCGTGCGCCGAACGAACATTTAACAGAAGGAAACGGAGAAGAGATCGCACTATCCTTTGGCCTTTTGGAAGCGTTTTCCTCCCCGGGCAACACCGCATAAAAAACACAGTGAACCAAAACTCGAAACATCTGGCCCCGCACACATTCAACACGGGCCGCGGTTGTATACATAAGGATAGCAGCCCTCGTACCGTTGCGAAGAGTTGATAGGCCGCCCGTTTGTTCCTTCGCTCGGTAGGGCGATAGCGCCGAGAAGGATGAGGGCGCGACCCAAAGCGAAAGGAAGAAACGATCGCCCCGAACTGCAGGTCTTCTCTCCTCAACTCCCTCCAGCGAGACACGGCTTCTGGTGTTCTTCTCGCGTGCAATTTCTGCACCGAAACCATAAATATGTTAATAATTGCATCGCAGCGTACCACCTGTACGCTTTTGCGCGGTCGCTTTTGGGGGCCGCTTTCGTGTTATGTCTGCCCGTCCCGTTGATGGGTTTTTGGAGTAAGGAGAGGAGAAGTCCGATCATCGACGTCCGTCGATCAGGATGTGAACACGTCGATCAGGACGGGCAAGGAGCCCGAACGCGACTGGTTTTGTGCTGTACCATACATTAACCTTTTCCTTTCGGTTTTCCATCCCCCACGATTCGAATGTGTTGCCTCGTTTTGATACGTGGAGAGGGGAAAATGGTTAGGAAAAAACCGTGTCCAAACTAATGACCACAAAAAAGAAGACTTCGTAGTAGATGCACTGCCCAAGCCGCGTTTTCCAATCACGAGCTTTGCTTAAGTTAGAGATCATTTAAAGGCAACAGCCCTCAAACGAGAACGAATCCTTGTAGCTACAGACAAATGAAAACCAACCCTTACAAAGCAAGAAACGGGACGGTGCCGATGAACCCAAAAAAGCGAAACCCCAAAACAGAGAATAGGGGGAAAACACACGGCATGGACAATAAACCCAACATAAAGTGGCGCGCGCCGCTTCTTTTGCGCCTCGGGGCGGCGGCAGTGCGCGCGCTGTTCGTCTGTTTCCTTCCCGTTTCGCTCGCAAAACACGAACAAGAGAACGCACATCCAAAATGAGGTAAAATTTGTGCTCAAAAACCAGAGCGTAGAGGCCGCCGAATTGCTCATAAAAGCGAGCGGATTGACCAACTATCTTTAAATTTCAAAAGCTCTTCTTGTGTCACAAAAATTATCCTTTGTAAATTCTGTGGCACACGAGCGCGCGCGCGTCCAGGTTTTTCCAGTGGGTTCAACAACATTAAAGCAATACAGAACAGCAGCAACAGCAGCAGCAGTGTCTTAACCAACCTGTTGATTAAGATCTTCTTGAAAATGGACATTATTTTAATGCACAGTGTCCACGCTTCGCTAAAGTCTGGGGATTGATTTTCGAAGGAGAACTCCTCTTTCTTCATTCCCATTAAACGCTCCTCTAATTTTCGACCCGTAAAAAAACGGGTTGTGGACTGGAGGGGGGCGCGCTGCTGTGTGTGTGTTCGGACAGTTAAAAACGGAGCAGATGGTCGAAAGTTTATTGACCGCAGGGTCGGGCCGCAATCTTAAGGATGTGGATGTTGGTGGATCGAGTGTTGAACTTTAAGAGATTTGCTTTAGACGCAAGGAACGAAACAGTCCAAGGACATAAGGTGAGCAGTAAAATTTAAAATAATAATACGGTCGTTTGTATTTTTACTTTTGTTTTATATTTTGATAAGAGAGATTTATGCATAAAAACATCGAACATAATCAAGAAAGTTCACCATCACCAACAAATAAAGGTAGAATGATCAAAACACGTTTTTCATGCCTTTTGTGCAATTTTGACAGCTGATGTGGATTATGAATATTTGCGTATTTTCATGCGGAACAACGCTGATGTCGAGTCTTTGACTCATGATACATATTTTATCAGAAAGATTATCGCAACAGGTCACAAAAAAGCTTGAAATGTTTGTCAAGCTAATGTGCTGTGTAAAAGGGTGATTGAATGCTCTGAATCTAAATTCATTGTTTTATTTTTTATCTAACTCTTATCCAGCTGACAATTCGTTCTGAATAGTGTAAAGAGTAAATAATAAGTGCAAGAGTAAATAATAATTCAAAATTTACTTTGCTTTGGAAAATATATTTATAGGTTTGTACCCAGTGCATGGAGCAATAACACATTTCTTATAATTATCCCACAATTAGCAATTTCCGCAAAAAATGCAGCATTGTTTCTTTGCCTAAATATCTAGAAGATAAATCATTTTTCAATTATCTTGTCATCTTTAATCTTACTCCAAATCATTTTAAACAAGTATTAAAAATCAGATTGAAATTCTAACCCTCCAAAGAGCAACCTTTTAATTAAGTTCGACCCTAAAGTGCAACCATTTCCTGTGCCCCTAGCCAGTCGTCTACTAATCCTTATGCCACTGCCACTAGTTGCACGCTTCCGCATCAACAGCAAGCCTCCGGAAGTAGAGCACAAACTAACCCCCCCGGTTTCCCGGTTCCCGAAAGGAACCACCGGGAAACCATGGGTGTTATTATATCCCAGTGCGTGTATGTGTGTGTCTGTGTGTGGCTACTTTTTACCATCACTGCAGGGTGCAAAGCCAACCTGGAAAAAGCGGCACACACAAGCGCTCCGAAACGAAAGCCAACCCCCTAGCGTTTTATTACACCACCGCGAACGAACTGAGAACGACATGGACCTCCCCTTTGCTCACCCTCCGTTTGTGTACATGTTGCAGCATACAGCCCCCGATTGACAAGCGGGGGGATGTGCATAAGCACTACCAAACAGACAGACACACACATCCATACACTGCCAGCGATAGGGCCCTGGAGGCACAGCAATCGTTGCGCGCGACTACCAGCAAACGGGCTTTCCCCCGGACTAAATGCCATTGCGGGGGATGGATCAATTTGTACACCTACAACAAACATGTACACACACACACAGAGAAACGCACGCCAGGTTTCAGCGATGTCTTCACAAAAAAAAACACCCCGATATATTACCGGTCGCCACCGCGAAGTTGCCGAACACAGTCTGTCAATCTTGCCTCTATCTCTCAATCATTCGACCGTGTCTTTGCATGGTGCGCCTCCATCGTACCCCGGGTAACCGTCAACCGGCCCTCTGTGTCGAGGTCAGGAAACGGCAAGCGGCTTCAAAACATTCAAAACAAATATTGATAAATCCACTGCTCTCCCGCTGTCCGCCTGTGTCTGGCCTGTACGCTCCTCTGCCAACAGGGCCAGAGACGGGACGAGGAAAGTGTAAACAAAAACTGTTGCTTCGGTCCCCCTAAAAACTGGCCAGGCATTTTACATGCGTGCTGGCAGCAGCAGCAACAGCATATCCGCCGCTTTATGCTGCCTACCGTACGGGTCTCGCATAAACCGCTACAACACACCAGCATAGAACGATAGTGCTGCTGTTGCTTCTACCATTCTGCCCGTGTGGTGCGGTGATAGTTCGCAACACATAGAAGCGAAAAGCGATACATACGCGAAAAGCCCCGCTCTTTCCATAGCGGACCGTTGGCTTCGGCAAACCCGCATACCCGGTTCTAATACATAAACAACAAGAGCCGGAACACGAACACACACACACTTGTAGAATGTCAACGGACAAATTTCTGAATTAGAATGAGTGTCAGAATGTCCTTTTCGATGGGTGGCAAAAAATACGACCAGCAGAGGGAAGTCGGCAAAGTCAACTTTCCCAACCCTCACACGAAAGGGCTTCACTCTGAGCCTCCCCCGATGGGTGATGCGAGGTCGCCGCCGCAGATTCGCCAACGAACGGTATTATTTTCTTCCTTTTCTCCCCCCCGATACAGTACACAAACAGAAAGGGCTAACGCACTATGGGTCGAGAAGGATGCTAACCTAACCTTAGGCTCTAAAATTGAAACGCCTCCCTCCTGTGCTCCCTGAGCCAAACAAACGGGGCAAGTGGTTTGTTGTCACAGGATAAACAAAGGGTTTCGCACACACAGTCTGTGCGTCAGTGGGGGTGTAGGGGTGGGGGGAGGATGGTTTGAACACAGGAAGTAACGGAGCTGTCGGTTTGTGTGAATAAGGATTGGTTTTTTTTAAAGTCGGATGCGGAAGAGGAGGGGGGTTATTATTTTATTAGGATAATTTAATAGAAATGCCACGGTGTCAAAGTGATTTTGAAGTAATTAGGAACAGCCCGGGAGGGTTAGTTTGTCTATTAGGTTTACCAATGTGTGCATAAGTGTAATTGATGTTGTTTTAATTTGTGGTAAATATACCTCATGAGCAGTTTATTTATTTTCGGAAATGTGGGTAGTTTTTTAGGTCTGTCCTGTACACTCAATGTTAATTTGAGTCGCTACTAAAAAATCTTTTACTTTGGAGTACCTTGTTACCATGTTGCTGGAGAATTTTTAAAAATTATTTTTGTATTGTTTAACTATTTTTGACTCATATTTTTGTCAGATTTTACTCGCTTGTATAGAGCAATATAAAACTATGCTCATAATTTAATAACGATTCAGACATTCCTAAAAACTGAGAAAAGAATTGAACGCAGAACCTGAGAAGTAAAAACGCAACAGGTTAGCACGATGCTAATCATCCACCGTACTAATACAACGCTAATAATGCAACACATTCAAACTGTAACTCGAGTGATGTTCATACGAATTAAACTCGTTATAAGTATTCATTAAAAGCATGCTTAAAGAAAGACAATTAATGTCTAAAACAGGCCGTATTTTTGGGCACATAAGCAAAAATAAAATTAAAAACGCTTCAAACTTCCTTCATTATGATACACCATATTTTAAAACCCGTTTCTTTTATCAGTCTCGAAGCTATTAACCAGCGAGTCGGCAAATTTAACAACCAATTAGATGTGCCCTATTAACTAGCCCCCTCCGGTGCACACAACCGATACGTCAACGCCAACAGCAATTACCCAAATCGCCACTCAAAAAACCCCCATCAGTGTGTGCGCCATCGGCGATGTCCAAAAATACTTTACTTACACACCAGCGGGTAAGAGCTCTAATTATTATTCTGCTCTGCGCCAAGAACCCGAAGTAACCCCCATGAACGAGATGGTGGTGTGCGCTGCCCTAAAACATCAGTTTCAGCGAAAATTGTAAAATGCACACATCACTGGTTTGAGGACAAATTAATGAACCTTTACCCCAAGAAAATAAAGGAAAAAGACACAACAAGGACAATGATTATGCTGCTGCTGCTTCGTTCTACTTACACGCCCGTGTCAGGTCGTTTTTTCTCGTGGCCCTGCTGTTTGCCGGCGGGACCGGATGTCGGGATGGGAGGAAATGCAGCAGAGAACGAAGGTAATGAAAAACTCAAATCACGCATCCACCATCCGGTGCCGCGTGACAAGCCAGTGGTTTCTGGAGATCTCATAGGGATTTCGGGGTTTTTGGACTGATCGAAACACGCTCCCTCAACTTGAAGTACGCAGCACTACTTGTGCCGTGTGTCGCGGTCGGGCCCACTTGTGTTTCCTCTTTACATGTTGCCGCACATATCCCCGGCATCGAACGCAACATAAAACAAGGTGAAAATGAGATTTCCTGCTGGTCTTTTTCTCTCATTTTTCATTTCGTTTTTCCTCTTCGTAATAGGCCGTGGGGTATCGACGACACGCGAACGAACGAACCGCACCGTCTGCCTTCAAATTAGGGAACGACGAAAATCAAACCGATGAACACATTGCTTGAGATTAGAAGGAAGCGCAAGAGACTGACAACAAGATCTATTTTATCTTTCCCTTTCGATCCGGTCGACGAAAATCTCGTAATGCGCGTGACCTATCCTAATCCCTCGCGTTCCGATTCGACTGTACGGTTACCATGACTAGCCGACGACCCCTTGTGGAGTTGAAGTGCGCTCGCGAGCGGCACACTCCGGGGTTTCGGGGCCTCGGAGATGCACTCGAACCTCTTTAAAAGACCACTTTGCCTAGAGGAGAGTTGATTTAGACCGATGGAATGTGTTGGTCAACCAAGCGCAACACAGCCGACCGGTAGCACCACCATGCGCGACGCATTGCTCAGTGGAGTCGAGACTCATTACGCTCCCTCCTGCTGGGTAGTGGAATGCGCGTTCGAGGGGGTACATGCAAGTACTAATTAGGATAACTGCACGATCACTTCCCTTTTGTCCTACAGCGCTACATCCGGAGAAACACTGTTCCAGGGAACGGGGTTTGATATTTACTTCAGTTTCCTTGTTTTTAATTCATTTACACGTTGAATGCTATATTTTAGGGGAATTCAACATCGATGAGTCAGTCAGGCATTGTAGGGATTGGCTCAGTTTCCCAACTTGGACTAAAAATGCAACCTGTAGGATCACACCATACAAGATCGTTTGCTTACAACTACACAAGGGAGAACAGTTTTACGCCAGCACCAGCAGCACATTAAGGTGAGCAGCACACAGGCACATATTTTGGAGGATCAAAACATGTTTCTGTTTTCATGCTGCTTCGTACGAAAAAAAAAAAATCTTCATGTGAACTTTCTCGACGGGCGCACACACGACCATCTGTCGCTGTTGCTGGTGGGTCGTCGCTGTGCCGCTTCCCGAGAAGCATGTGCATCACGTTGCACCGAAGTCCTTACCCTTCCCGTGGGCTGAGGATCCGCTTCGGCACCCTCGTCTCCATCCGTTTAACGTTTTTGCATCGAAATGAGGTCGATGGTAATAAGACTTGTGCTGCAATGTGTGAGTGTAATGATGCACTGAACCCGCATTTCGCGGTTTTCATTTCGTTTCCTTGATCGTGGCGCAACCTCCTCCTCCTCCTCCCCATTACGACTGTCCGCAGCATACTCTGTTGCTGCACATCACAGCACGACTGGAATGGCAGCCTTTGGCGGTAGTGTCGGTAGGTCATGTTTGGGTGCAAGTCCATAGAAGGCAAACACAGCTCATAACTCTCCAGCGGCGCGTACAAAAACCGGGAATTCGTCATCGTGTAAATGAGTTTGCTCTTTTTATTGTACAAATTTATAGTGGTCAAGAGAGATAGTATTACAGCGCGTGGTCGGCAAAATTACGGGGGCTTGTTGACTATTGAATATCACATGTCGCATAAAGCATAAGGCCGATCTTTTGGCTCGTGCGTTCTTAAAATAAATTACACTTTATTTTAGTTGCTAAAGGAGATAAACACAGGATCATTCAACACTAGAACCGCCAAATGTTGTATACGTTTCTCTTAAAATTGATGATATTTACTTTGTGCTTGAAATTACAAAAAATCTATTTGTTAGAGCTTTTGAATTGATCTTGTCTTTTTTTTTTTTTTTATTCGGTAGCAACGATCGGTCGTATTGCTTAAAAATCTTGTCTTAAGTCGATAAAAAAAGTCTTGAGTAACCAGTAATTATTGATCCAGTAGTTCTAGTGGTAATCAAAATTTTACTACTGTTCGAAAACTGCAAGAAAACTGCAAGAAAACTACAAGAAAGCTACTTGAACAAACAAAAAGTAGGTTAAAAGGTTGGCAAAATATATAAAAATACACTCTTCAAGTACGTTACTTTCCTCCCGTTCTTTTGCGAGTTGTTTCCTCCATACTTTTAATAGCCACTTCCCTTAAAAGCGAACCGCCACATGCTGCGCCATGTCTTCGCATAAAACAACAGTGCCTCCACTACCGCGTATTCTCCACCAGCGTACGCAAAAATACACGACTAAAAGAAAGAACGGCATTAATCACTGATTATGCAACACTATTCGCAAGCTGCACATAGGCCCGCTGCAGATATTGAATCGCCCCTAGGGCGTGAATGTATGGAACGGACGACGGTTCACAAAAAAGTAGTCGAACGATGCAGAGCACCGCCAACCTTCTGCCCCCCCCCCCCCTTCCCCTACTAGACAAGGTAGTATGTGAGGTGCCCACCAAACATTGAGCCTGTCCAAACGGCCAACGAACGAACGAACGAACGATGCAGATTGTTATCGATCGACCGGAAAGGAGGCTCATCGTGGGGTTTGATAAGAGAAGAAGCCAGAAGACGGGTTGAATGGAGCACACTACACACTGCATGATGAGTGTTCCCCCGGCAGACTGCAAAATGAAAACCTTGTTATCGTACAACAAGACACCCGATACAGCTGGGTCTATATTTTAGATTCAACCCTTTATTTTCGAATAATCGACGACGTTTCTTCCTTTCATTGATAAACGTATGTATTTTTGGGCAATACACAAAAAAAGTGAACAATTAAACACATTTTTTATTGTGCTGCAGATAGTTCCCACTCTGCCAAAAGCGCACAGTGGCTCGATGATAACGTAGGAGCAGCAGTAGCAGCAGCAGGAAACGCACAGTTGTTTTCATGCCAACCATTCACTTCTGCCAATTATCAACCGAGTAACTGTGTGCGGGTACCATATCACACCAACTTGACATTGGTCGGAACGGGTGAGTTGGATGATTTGATTATTAGAATCATAAACCAATACCACGCACCGCGCGCGCTCACTCTGTCGCCGCCCTTTCCCTCCGCGAAACCTTATACGGGTACAGCTTATCACATCCCCGCTGGGTCCGATTCCTTTCGTAACAGTCAATTTCCGCGAGCGACATATGTTGCCCGGTGCCCTGTGTGCGTCACCCAATTGCCGTCTTTCTCCCGCTCCACACCGCATCGTGCCACCCCCTTTGTGAGGGAAGGGTTTGCAATAAAATAGAAAAGAAACACATCCTCCCATCGATCTCACTCTCTCTCTCTTTCTCGTTTTTTCGTTCCACAATGATTGTGTTTTAGGTAAACCATCAATTAACGTACATGCAAAAAAAAACAACCCTCTGCCAACACCCTCTTCCACCTCCCCCTAAGCCTTCGGAAAACAGCCAATGATAATAGAAATAAGAATAAGCTCCCTCTGCCATTATCTTGTGATTGACGCGAATGGTTCATTTACTTTTGCTTCGTATCTTTTTTGTTTTGTGCCATGCATTTTCGGGCCGGTGACATTCGTGCTATGATCTGTTTTATTAGCTACCGGCAAACACTCAAACTACCCCAAAAAGCAACCCCCGTGTATGAGGTGGTATGCACACATTACTATTTGTGGTTCGAGAAAAGTCATCACATGCACAGGGGGGAGAGGTTGGTTGATGGTGGCCTAATAAAACCGCCATATCGACCCAAACGAGATACACACACCTTCGGCATCGCCGGAGTGGCGGATAGAGGAACAGGGAACTTCCCCGGACGTCATACCGCGAATTAATGTTGCGGTTGGAAAGATTGGACGGTGGACTTTCGACCACAGGCGATGCAACGCACCACCGCACACCAGCGTGTTGTTTTAAATTAGCTTTGTTTTCGGGGAGGTGAGGCTTCTAGCCGTTCGAACATTTATTTCCGTATCCCTTTCGATCAGGATTTATCAAAAAAAAAAAAAAAATTACGTCCATTTCCTTCACAGTTCGTAAGGTTGATAAAATTGAACGTTAAATTAATCATACACGGAAGTTCCTGTGAAAGGACCCCCGGAAGTGTGACCCACTGCCCTACGAAATGTAATCAAACAAGGGTTTAACCACACTCGGGTCACATTGTAATCGAATTTCCAAGTGCTCCGGATCTTCCAGGAAATAAAATAAACACGCTAACATGCTACCCAGGTTGTACGCGCTTCGTTCAGTTCCAGAGTTTGACACGGAATCAAAATGACCGGTAGGAACGAAATTTTTGTTTCCGCTTGGTCTGGCCACCAAAAAAACCTCTAAACACGATCTCGCTGCAGCACACAACCTAGAGAACAGAGAAACTTACAAACAGGGAGACCTCAAAGCGAAAGGCCTTTTCATTCCCCTATCAATAAAATAAAGGACCGCCTTTACGTTGCTCCTCCAGCATGCAGGCCTAAAGTGATTCGAACACAATTTTCGAGCAAGATCCAATAAAGCTGCAGCACACAAGGGCAAAGGGCGAAGGGCTGGGCGGCGTCGAGCCGATGTGGCGCAGCAATAACAAAAGTTAAAAATTAATGAAACGAAAATTGTGGAACAGTGCACACGAAACAGCACCACCAAGCCGACAGGACACTCTCTCAACCCACACACATATGCACAGGGGCTCTGCAGTCGTTTATTCGCTCAGAGGTTACCACCACCATCAGCACCGAGCAGCAAAAAGGGATCGTGCAGAAGGGAAATGAAATAAAAATGAAAACCCCGTTCATTTTTCCGTTCCAACTGACTGGCTCCTTTCCATCGACCTCTTTCGCTCTCACCGTCCTGTGCTAAGGCTTTCATAAACCTGACGTGCGCTTGTGTGTATGGGTGGTGCTGCTACTAGTACCCGAAGCTACATCATACGGTTTATGGGGTGGTTTGGGATAAGTATTCTGCATCGACTGAACTGGAAGCTGAACTGGTAGAGCAACCCACCATTGCTGGAAGCTTGGAAAGGAAGAGAAGAGCAGCATCAGCAGAACGAATCGTCACTAACAGACGAGCTGTATCCCAGCGCACAACCCACACAAATACACATGCTGGCTTGGCTTTCGTCCTTGCACTTCCTTTTTCCTCTCCGTGCGCTGGCCGGTGTAACGGTGCAGTGTTGAAAGAGGCCTGGCAGCATCGTTCGCCGGATATGGACCCACAAACGCAAACCAAGCCACACACCAACACACGTACAAACAGCGGCAGAGGAAAGCGGAACTTCATGTGCGGTAAACCACACTCACACACCCTTCGCCTGCATGGGAGATGCATCCATTATGCCTCGGTAAAAAGGAGACAGGAAAAAGGGACGGTTGCCGTGCCAGAAACATAAAAATCCAACACCGAACAACGGCACCGTAGCTTCCCTCTGCCATGCGGCGTTACTCGTTGCAGGAAAAGCAAACGATTTACCCAGCGGAGGAACGGTGCCAGCAGCGCATAACCTACATAAAGGCGAGGGTCCTTCGGTGCAGTACCCCAAAACGACGGTCCGTTAAAAACTTGCTGCCACAGAAAAGTTCTACGGGAAAGCAGGTTCACGCACAAAAGGACGACGACTCTTTCCACGGTCGACGGGTGCACGGTGCGCGTGCAGCGAACCGGAACGGATTGCAATTGTACGGAAGGGATGCACACGCGTGTTTATTTCCACTTCTGTCCGCGATCGAGACGCTGGCCTGTCCAGTGCACCTAAAATTTCACCGTTTTGGCACATCGGGGTTAGGTTAGGTGCGGCGGCGGACCGAAAACAGTTGGAAACGATAGCTAAACACACAGAAAACGCATCACTCGACGACTGATCCTGGAAGATGTATGTACATGCGGAACGCATCACACCGTTGAGAGCAAAAGGGAAAAGATCAGCAAAAGATCATGCTAGCCTTCACCGAACGTACCGTTGTTCGTTTGTTGAAGACTTTTCCCTGTGCACTCGGCTTCATTTTTGCGAAAGTGCATTCAACGAGTTCAGATAAATGGCCACACACCCTAAATAACGGCGTGGGTAAATAATTATGCAGCGAACGGGAAGCAAAGCGGCCTGGAATTGGAAGCCCTTTATTGCTTTTCTCCATCCCATAGCTCCACGAACAAAAGCAAGAGGAAGTAGAATCGGGACCACAAAAAAAGGGCAGCCAGCTTTCGAGCGAGGAGGAAGTTTTGCCGATTTTTGTTTTTTTGCACATCCGTTTATCATTACTTCCAACCACCGTGGCCCTTCTTTGAGAGTGAACGCGTCAGAAAGGAGCGAAAAGGACAACGGAGGAACGGTGCAATTCAGAACCGGAATCGTGCGACGGTAATTGCTAAGTAACTTACTGCAGAAGAATCCTTCACAGAGACTTTCCTTTCCGAAATATGACTGATAATGTGCTGCTGAGCACACGTTTCCGGATGCTGCTTGATTGCATGTTGTCAAAAACTAGGTGAAAGGTTTACGCAGCAGATAATTACGATTTTACGCGTATAAAAAATGACAAAATTTTCGGCGTATAAAAAATCACAAAATTTTCGGTGGTAATAAATCAATGATAATCTGACCTCATTTTGTTAAAAAAAAAACTATTCCGTGGTATGTTATTGAGTAGCAAAACAAATTTCTGAGATGCAGAGAATTTTACAAATTAACTTGGCTTTACGTGAACCTAAAGGGGAAGAAACACAATCTATGATTTGACAAGAATGGCATTGTCGATCCATTCGAGTCTCGATCCAAGGCTTCCCCACCAAGACACCTACAATGCCGGTCGGTTGGATGAAACATACAAATTCTGGTTTATCGAAGTTTTAAAAAGGCAAACATGGTAAATTCTAATTCAAAACTACAAGAGCCAAATATTTCAAACTTTAAAATAAATTTAAAGCCAGTTTAAGTAAATGAAGTAAATGAAGTAATTTAAGTACAAATTCAGTTCAATAAACACATGCAACAAAGTATAGTTCTTAATGTTCTACTGCAAAAACCTCATTTCCACCTTATTACAATGTCCAAAACTAATGCACCCGTCAGGCGAGAGAGCAACAATTCCCTCGTCAATGAATTGTTTATGGTGCGTCTGGGCCGCCCGCCTGTGGCTCTCCAGCAGTAGTAGTAGCAGCAGCAACACAGACACGAAAGTGCATGCAAATAATAATTGTGAAGCTCGCAAAGTTCGAAAAATAATCAAAAACGAAACACACGCCCGTAAGCCGGCTGGAAAGGGAGGGAAAACTACCAAACCTGCCCCAAGCAGTGCGTCCTGTGTGGGTGATGCACTGGTAGAGTTAGTGGAAGTGGCATATACTTCAGCGACTAATTCGTGACAACAAAGTTAATTATCATCGGCGTATGGGAAGGGCACGCAACGGAGACATACATCGAAACCGCCGGGCGAATTCGAAACACAACAAAGTTCGATGCAAATGACCTCTCCTCGCAGCGAGGTTGCTGATGCACATTCCACCCCTCGTCACCTCCATCACCCTATGCAGACACACACTCACACTGACTGCAAACTGCAGTGCAAACAGCTGAAAGATAAACAGATCCCATCGTACCCACACTCTCACGTGTACCATAGAGTGAGCGAATCCTTTTTTGCCGTCCCGTGCATTTCCACCCGCAACGTTGATGTGCAGCGCGCCGTATATGCAACCCAGAAACGAGGGCATCATGTGGAGCGCGCAAATAATCGCAGCTGTTTCCCACCGGCATCGGCGCGAAGGTGGGAGCTGTCGTTCACAGTGCGCGTGATTTGCTTCCGCCGTTCGTTTGTGGTGGATACCGCGTTCGTCCAATCTGCCCAACTGACTGACTGACTGACTTTGCAACGGGGTTTTTTTCGTTGGCTGGAAAAGTGATGGTGGTAGCAGTCAGTTCTTTCCAAGGATAAGGTCCGAACATTCTTCCTCGTATGTCTACAGCATGGAAAATCGGAACCAAATTCAAGATAGTCTTTCGTTCATTTCCTGTTCCGTTAGCAGATTCAGACATGCCAAACAGCAAGATGAGAAAAACTCTCCTGGTGATCATGGCGATGCTGATGCAATTGAACGATACGCACAGGAGAAACAAGGAGAAAGGCAAAATAACGACCTCAACGCGCGCGTGTGTTTTCAGAGAACGAGCAGTGTTGTACGAATATTGCCATCAAACCGTGGGAAGGCACACGGTAAGCATCGGCAAAACGCTAAATTGTGCCACAAGCGCTCAAAAACCTATTTCAATGGAAGCTGGTTCTATGAGAGAGAGAGCTCACTGCTGATTTTGCTGTTCTGCCAAAACACTAAATGAACCGCTCCTCCCTCGGCCACACATAGGGCACTACCTCACCACTGTCAGTGGAGTTTAATATTCTCGTGTGTTTAAAATTATGGATGCATTTATGCTTCCCACCCACGCGTCTCCCTCACACGGGAGTGCAGCATTTTCCATTTGCGTTCGACAGGTTCGCAAGAAGGCTTGCGGGAAAATGGAGGCTAAGCCCGCTTTGTGACTCAATTACCAGTTTTTGGCGGTACAAATCGATGAAGACTTGCATGGACCACGGAAACCCGACGAAATTAGTGCGCATCAGTAATTTATTCATAGGCAAGCTAATTATGATTCTGCAACGAACAGGAAAGGATTGAACAAGAGAGTGTATGTGTGTGCAGAATTGGAACTTTGAATGATTTTATTTCAATATAGTGTGCTTGGGACGCGCCACCAGATATAGGGAGCAAAAGCCTCACAATGAAGGCATGGGAAATTTAGAAGCTGAATTAAATTACGATTCAGCAAACATTTCTAAATCAATCAACAAGCAAAAGGCATCAGTTGATATCACAAAAAATTATCGCAACTACAGCAAAATCACCAGAGGAAATCACAATTTCGCCACATTTCACACATGTTAAATTTAACAAGTACAACAATTAGAAGGCCACCTTTTGCTGCACTCCATTTACACCGACAACTGTTTGCGATTGATGCTGAACGTTTTGTGATATCATCTGCACAGCATAACCCCTATAATAGCTCAATCAGTGGTTAATTAACTGCTGCTATCCCCTCACAAGCTACCCCAAGCTGGAATCGATTTTGTTTCGCCTAAATTTAGCACTTAAATCTGCAATCGACTTTGGCTGCCTCCCGGGGGTCGTACGACGCAGCATAGCGATATTATCCAAATCGTTTGCATCTGCAAAATCCCCTGAAACTCCCACCTCCCACCAGCATACTTTATCATCTGAGCCTGTCTAAACAACTTCTTTGCGCCACAGCTCCCTGGAGGCCATTCCAAGCAAAAACTCCCCCCACCGCACAGCAGAAGCAGTTAGACACAAATCGTGGCAAGGCCGAAAGCACACACAGCACACACTTCCCTCGTCCCCGAATCCGGGCCAAGTCAGTCACGTCACACGTCAAACGGTCAGGAGCCGTCTAGAGCGAGAGAAGATCGAGAGGGCGCGAAAAGGCTGCAGCGCAAGATATCGGTGGCCGCTTGTTGGTGGAATTCTTCTCGCATCATGCTCGACGACCTTCATCAACATTGGCCCTTCGCGTTCGCTTCTACCTTGTTGTAGGCGGTCTGCCTCTGGTGGAGGTGTGTGGGTGCTCTAGCGGTGTATGCTGCGCTGCAGTTATGCTCTCTCGTAAGGCCTTCTGTCTATTCTGTGCTGCCGACAAGTAAAAACACCCCTCAGGCAGTCGCGGCAGGTAAAAATCATAACTCTGCGCGCGGCTTTGAAGCCGCCCTAATAGATGCTGTCCGAACAGGCGTTGTGTGACGTTGAGTGCGAGAGGCTAAGCAGAAAAAACTTTGCCGGGAAACCCCCGCACGTACAAAAACACAACGCGAGAGAGAGAGAGAGAGGCCACGACGGGACAATTACAAATTAACAAAAACCACAGCATCTAATAAACTCCCAAAGGTAGAGAACCAACGAGTCGCACAGGCAAGAAAGAAAATATGCCTTCCAGTAATCGCAGGCCGGCATGCACCCCTCGCTTCACCGTTCCTTTTTTCCCCCTTCTAGATGAGCGAGGTGGAATTGGTGTTATGATTTAAGCTGTTGTTTCTCGTTTTTCCTCGCTGCCCTATTACACGCTTTTATAAACTTCAAACCTCCCGCGGGGGGACCACTAATTCGCAGCGGGAAATGATTTCTTTTCCAGCCAGCAGCTCTGACCGCTACTAGACGGCCGAACCGACCTCGCAAGGACAACTGGAGCTAGACCACGGACGAGGTGGGATCGAGAGCGACAGAGACCCCTCAAAGTACGCCCGATTACTATCTGCTGCAATGCAGCCGAGCTCGGCGTTCGGTGGTCTCGAGAAGCCACCAACCGCTGATTAAGACGCAAACACACCAAGTCCGAACGACCCACATTCTTGTGGGACAGAAACAAAAACCCGAACCAAACAAAATGCTGCTCAAAACGTTCGAGAAATAATTTCGCAACCAACGAAACCTTTGCACAAAACCGTTTCGAAGTGCTGGCGCGGATTAGGCTCATTGGAAGGCTCTGGACCGTCCACTGCACCCGTTCTTCTTGCACGACCAGTATATAGAAACAATTCTGCCACCTACGACTCCTTAAGATTGTGTTGTGTTGCAACGTTACATTGGGAACGGGAGGAAACGACCTCCAGAAGGTACGTACGTCCCGCTGAGCCGAGAGACACACATTAGCAGCACCCAGACAGTGAACAAATGAGTTAAATAATTATTTCTTTTTCTCTTAGTTTTTCGTTGCAGCTTCCACCCAGCCAACACTCTTTCCAGTAACCGATGTTGAAAGTTGGAAGTGTCCACAGTACGGCGGACACTGACCAACTCCTTCACCTTGTTGTGACGCAATTGAGCGAAGAAAGAAGGGTACAAAAACGTGAAAGAAAAGGAAAGTTCCAGCAACAAAAATAAAAGAGGGAAAATTCTCCCACTAAATTTTCTGGATAAGTTCTCCCCTATTTTGGGGGAGTTCCCTCGTCTCATCCACTCCGGAGAAGAGGACACACTTTGATTATATTTCCACTCACGTTAACTGTGGAGCAAGGAACGGCTTCCTTCATACTGGGAGTGATAATGGATTTTGAGAGTTCCCTTCATTCTGTTTGGGATTTGTTTTCCTTTCTGCGTTTATATTGAAAAAACAAAAAAAAACACATCAAAAGAGAAAAAAGGAAACTAAGCATGAATTCTAAATAGAAATGAAAAACAATCTGAGAAGGCAAGAAGCGAAAGGTTTAGTACGCTTGCCGTTGATGTTATGGTAAACCCCGTCTCGTTGTTTTTTTCGCTCTCTCCATAATTATCACCCAAACCGGAGAAGCCGAGACAGAAAGAACGGAACCTCAAATGACCAACAACAAGAAAACGAGAGCTGAAAATTATTGCTTCATAATTTAAAGCGTCAAAACTGAAATCATTTTTTCTAACTTATTATTCTAGCGTACACAACACATCGCCCGCCCTCCTTCCGTCGGGAAGCCCTCTTCTTGCGAAGCATTAGGATTAAGCACCCACTCCTACTCCTCCTCCTCCTCCCTTTACTGTCTCCCTAAGTCACCCGAATCCTTCAATTCAAACGAAGGAAAGATTAAGTGCACACACAGAGAGCAATTCCGTTCGCCCTGTCCCTTCGGATTTTTCGGGTTTTTGTTGATGCACAATTTCCATATCATTCATCCCTCTCATCTACGAGGGTTTTGTTTCATTTGTCTTTTCCCATAGACCGATCCGAAAAAAAACCCTGCCTATATGCCGAACTTCGTAATGTTTACGATCATGCGAAAGAGGCAACCAAGCGCATAGATTTTCTCCCTCGATCATGGTTCCTTTCTAACGCAGCAAAAGAGGCAATTCTCATGGACTGGTGAGGCAGACACAACCGGGAAGGGGAAGAAGAGCTGTGCTACACTTCGTTTTACTGCAGCGCCCTCTTCTCTATCCCAACGGGACAGACGGCAGCAGGGGAAGAGCGATCGTTCCGAAAACGAACGGCGAAGAATTATGCCCCGTCATAAAGTGAAGAAGCGCGCCCGAGAGAAGCGACACAGAACGCACGACGGGCCAGGAAGAAAAACCGGCCAAACTCGAAGATATAAAATCATAAATAGTAATTCAAAATCATCTTCCCTTTCTCTACCAACCTGCCCGCCTCTATCCCGGTCTAGAGCTTTCCCATAACGTTACGCGCGCCCGCTTCCCACAAACGTTTGTTATTGCTACACTATTACTGATTTTCCTCCTTTTCCCTCAAACTGTCGGATGCTGTGGCGGTGGAGGTGGCGACTGCGTCGTCGTCCATACACACACACACACACGCTCGATCTCAAGCGCACATTAGTTTTTCACACTTTGGAACGACGATCGTTTTCCCCCGTGTCCCCGGGTGGCGTTGTTTTATTCGTTGGTCGTTCTTTTTTCCCTCGACGAAGAGAGCGAAGTAGACGTCTGCCGAGAGTCGAGACCTTCTTGCCAATGCGGCCCGTGCACCAATGTTGGCCATGATCGTAATGACGACAGCATACATCAACGCCCAAATGACGATGATCCTCCTCCGTACTACTTCCCTTACTCGCCTCCCATGGCCTTCCTTGCACCAGCGAGCGCGGTGAGGCATAAATCAAAGGAAAATGTTTGAACGCAATTTGTTAGTCCCGAAGTGCGCACACATCAGCAGCACGCGGGGAAGGCAGGGAGGCTAGTCTAATTCAATTTTATGCCTTGTCTTGCAAAAGGAAAGGAGATACTAGTGCGAGAAGGAGGTGGGAGGTGGGGGACCCATCGTAAAATGGGATAATCATCACGCGTCCAATTGCTTTTCACACGCCATTTCAAGCGAAGGAAATTAAATAACACTATCCAGCGCAAATATGGGCTATTGGGGGCCATAGCGCGTTGCGGGAAATTGATTTAAACTATTTAGTTATGACGTCGGACTTTTCGTCGACGTCGGTTGCGTTTTATTGCAACGAAGTTAACAAATGAAGCACAGGAAATGCCAAGATGATCTCACATCCGCTTAGCGAAATATTGGAACGAACTTTTTTTTTATTATTTTATAGCATATTCCAAGAAGTTCTCGAGCTCCGTACAGTGACAGGCAGCTCTCATAGTGGACAACAACGGACAGGCATTAGACGCACACACAGTATCATAAATTTTCCAAACTGCGACGCAACGCGAAAGTGCCATTGCTTCACTTAAACCTGTCACCAAAGCCTCTCGCGGCTAATCCCTTCTTCTGCTTGGCGGATCAAAAACCGCGCAGACTTTAATGTAGCGCTTTCGGTGCCGGATCGGTAGAGTGTTACCCGCGTCGAAGATAATGGTCCTCCACCATCACCCCACACTGCGAGGCGCTATAATGTTGGTCGCAAACGAAGTGGAGTGTGGAAAAAAATGTCAATCTCTTCCGCTCCATGCCGGCATAACATGCCACAGCCCACGTAGAAACGCATATTTATTGCTACTCTTGTTGGTGATCGTTTATGTTTTTTTTTTGCCAGTGATCTTCCATTTTTTAAGCGTCGAGAATGATCGTTAGGTCACTGCAAATGGAAGAAAATGGAGCAATATGACCAATAAAAGGGTATTTTGTTGCTAGCTTGAAACATAACGCACAACAAGCAAATGCATTTTGTTCCCAATGCTATGTAAATGTTACTTATCGTTTTAGTAGCACCTTACTAAATTTGTTGCAAATAATGAAACATTTTTTATTTTATAAATTCAAACTAAATTAAGCTGATACCGTCGTTCAAAGATGCTCATAACAAAAGATTAAATGATAAACAATTAAATAAATTAACAGAATTTACTTTTCTGTCTCTCTCTTTCATCTCTTTTTTCATCATTTAATTTTGTACATAAAAACACGTGGTTTTAAAGAAATGAATAAATGCATTCTACCTCAGTGACATGGTGATAATCATTTCGGAAGACTGTAACATAATATTGTAAGTTTCACCATTTCAGATGCTATATAACTTTACACTCCTCTAATGGCTGCTCTAAATCAATGGCTAATCAATATCAATCAATCTTAATAGAAAAGTTTTCTATTATTTTATAATTTATTTTGAGTAAATATTTATCTAGATAAAACCACTAGAAAATAGACTTCTCAGATCTAAATAAATAACTCAAATAACAAATAGAAAATTTACAATAAACAGACCTAGAACTACACCACGTCCAGCATTTAAATCGAACTTTTACCTGTATACAGTTTTCAAATCTTTTAGTCCCTCAAAAATATATTTCGGATACACTTTAGCTACACCAACAATTTCGCACCGCTCTTTCTTACTTTCCAACTCTCACTCACTTTCACAGTTCACGAACATCAAAAGAAAAAAATGATACGCGCAGCGAAAGAGTTGAGCGCACAGAATCACAAATAGCGATAAATAATTGCGAAATTACTTAGGAAGTGTGACAAACACAAATTTAAGCAAAATATGACACAAGACCGAGCGTTGTGGGCGAGAAAAAATGTGCACACAAAAAATACAAATTTCACCCAAACGGATCATTCATCTCATCCAACCACCACCCAGGGGGAAGTAAAAGAATCGCGACCAACAAAATGCCCCCCAAAGTCCGCGGAGTCTCCCAACAGCTTCTCGCGGTTCTAAAGTTTTCGTTCTGTTCGGTGCACTAGAGACGACACACTAGCAAAGCAAAGAACGACCACAGGCAGGCAGCAATGCGCAGACACAAACAAAGGAGCATGAGTTCCAAAAATACAATTCAAGAAAAAAGACCATAATTTCATTATTTATGTTTTTTATCTCTGCTCGCTCTCGCCGCTTCCTCTACCACCGTGCTGCTGGCTGATGAGGATGATGATGATGTAGCTAAAAAAGATCAACCCCCATCGGCTGCTCATAATTAAATGGGAAGAGAGGCAAACCAGTATGAGGCCTCATACAAAGAAGCATCTATCGGTCGTTCACGATCGATGATGCCCCGATGATGATGGTGGTATCTAAGATACAAAGAAACAAGACTGTGGAGAGAAGTTGGTTCGCGGTTCGTAGCAAATGGAGGAAAGATTGCATGGGGACTGGGGTACCCTTACTTTATCCCTCGCCTTCAATAATCCCTCTGCATCTTTCCTAGCCCCGCTGGAAGATGATCTGATCATGATCATCTCACTAATTTTTTACCCTTCTACTACTCTACTTCACCCGCAACAACTTTCATTCCTTCCTACTTAGTGCCCAATAGACGGCATAAAAACGTTCGTACTGTATGGATTAAAACCTCCACAAATTCCGCCTGCCTTCCCGTAAAATCCAACACACAGAGACCCCATTGGATCAATAATTAAACGCATGAACGACAGCGCATTTGCCCGCTCGCCACCGCCGCCGTAACCAACCAGCCAGTCAAAGCGTCGACGTGAGCGCACAAGCCTTGGTTTCAGTACGTGAGAGAGACTTTAAAAAAATAATCCATTGCCTTCCCCCTTTGCGCGTGGTGCTAATTTCAACGACATTCTACGATTCGCGGAGCACGCGGCCCAGAAAACGAAGAAAGTGAAACTCAAGAACGCGCTTTCCAGCAACGGAATTAAGAAGATCGCGATCGTCCCACAGGGTGCGAGAGGACGGCACAACAAGCACAGGGTAGAGAAATATTATAATGATGATCATTCGCTGCACACGCAACCCTAAACAACATATACCCTCCATCCCAACGCTCCGCAGCCCCGCAAAGACTGCCGGTTCATCTCTTCGGCGTACACGAGTCTCAGGCAACGTCAACGGATTGTTGGCGCGAAGCGGGTGAGCAGCGGTTCGATATACACTGTTTTGTTTGTGGTCCAGGTTTCCGCGGGGTGGTGTCGAAGCAGGCGGATCGAACGTTGGAGGATGGAACGATGGAACAAAAACAACAAACATTAGCAAACGGACCGTAGGACGCGAGGAAGCGCGATTAACACTCCGCCGCCACCGTTTTGTCGGGATAGATGGAGCAAAGTTGGAGTTCGATTCCCTTCTCCCTCGTGCCACGATGAGATGATACTCACAGAAGCTGGGGAGACAACAAAGGGGGGAGAGGTTTGCAGGGGTACACACACCCCCTGCCATCTCAGCCTTCAGAGAACCCTGCAGTGTAATGATCGCCGGTCTATAACAAAAACATTCGTTCAGAACGATCGCGACTGGATGGCAAGAGAGACGGCACACAGGGGGGCAACTATTCGAACGGAGAAAGATCGAACGAAAGCGGAAGTGTGGTGGACCGACGAGAATAAATAGTCAAAATAGTAAGCCGCCCAACATCAACAGCAGATTGTTACGTTTCGTGCCCCACTTGCCCGAAAATCGAGAGCTGGCTCACGAGTGCAGCAGCTCTGTCTAATTGTTGTCCGAACGCTGCGACAGCACCCGCCAAGTGTCGACCGGATCTAACAGTGACTCATTCAACGAAACGGAAAGCGCTAGAGCGCACATGTGGTTTAGGAACAACGGGTGGTGGTGATCAGTGATCAAAGACTAACATTATGAGTCAACACTGTCCGCTTTGAATTTGGAGTAGATATTTGAAAAATAAGCAACCGTTTTGTGTGGCGCTATTGAACCAAATTCTTCAAATTTTATACATTTTTCTATCATTCTTGATCAAGCATTTGAGTAAGATTTTTTTCAAAAAAAAACAAATTTGTTTTAAAGTTTAAGTGTGATAACGTTAATGCTTTATAAAACCACAAAAGATTATCGCTAGAGCTCTCCAGCATTTAAAAGTTATTAAATCCATTGTGTCTAGTTACTGTAAAAAACGAAAAAAGAACCTCGACTACGACAGATAGTGTTCGAAAATTGAAGAAATAGCGACATGAACGAAATGCGAGTCACAGTGTCTGAGAAAAATGGCTGATGTCCTGAACATATCGCAATATGGCTTTGTCATCTATTGAAAAATGAGTTTAATAACATGCATAAGGTGCATTCTTCTAGTAATAAGTAAATAATAACATGTATCAATGCGGTCAAGCTCTCTGGGAAATAATTCACTTCTTTCTAATCAGATTTGATATCCAGGGCAGACGATGTGGTAGACTGATCACTTGGCACGACACCATCAGCGTGTTCGAAACCTGTGACATTAACATGCCAATAAAAAAGCTGCTAGCTAATAAAATGGGTCATTTTAAGCAGCATCGCTAGATTCTACGGAATTCAATGTGTGTCATTGTTCCTAAATCCATATTGTTAACCTTATTCTATATCATACATGAAGAATATAATAGATCTAAGTGTTACAATGGACACAAGAACAATAAAAAAAATCATACATTTCTCTCCTTATTCTCATCCAAATGATCCGAATTATTCTCAACCTTACATAAGCTTGAATGTATCGCCTTAAAATACATGAGATACCTTCTAGATACCAATTTCCCCTCTCTTACTTAACACAGTAACAACAGTAATCCGGCTACAGACTACACGAGCGAAACGATTCTGTTCGCACGCTGATCCTCTCTTATCATCGATCGAATTAAACGCGATACGCGATACAATTATTATAATCGCCAGCATTTAGCTATCGTCGTTCGCGCGCAAGGGAGGGAATGCTTTTGCTTTATTCCCACAAACACCCACAGCAAAGCCCCTTCTTGCCTCCAACGCATTTTAATCTCGGAAAGATAATTACCACCCTCATCGCGCCGGGAAGGCTACAAGCAGACCTTCGAAGGCATGGCTGGGTTGGCATTTTTTCACACTTCTGTACCACCGTTTCTCTTTCTCTCTCCCGGTGCTAGTGGTGTATCCTTTAGTGACCGATAGTTATAGAAAGGGCTATTATAGTTTCCTTCTCCCGCAAACGGTAGCACCACCACCACGTCCTGCACTAGCAGCAAAGTCATCGGTAGACAGTGCGAGTGATAGGACCGGCTGATAATTGATAGCCCTCCAACGCTGAACGTTTGTGGGGCTGAAGAATCGACCGTGCACGCAAACACGCATACACCCGTCGCATACAACGACGCATAAAACCATATAGCAACCTCCAAACTCCCCGCCGGGAAATCAAAATCGATCGGAACGGTTGATTATTATCGTTAACCTAATAGTTGTTGAGCCTGATGTGCTGCTGCTGGAACGGAAGGGGGTGAGAAAAACAGGATGCAGGAACCCCTCACACTTGCCGTTATCTCTGTTTTTCGATTCGTTTCCCTTTCGTTCGTCTTATCGATTAGCGAATGATAACACCATTCTTGCTGGTTGCTGGCCCTGATCCGCGACACCGCAAGTATTTGTCGCCGGCCACGCTCCACCATCCCCAGGCACGGATTTAGTCATCCGGGGCGGTCCAACCAAAAAACCGGTCGCTCACCGCGTGATAATACCCTAAAAACAACATGCCATTGAGTAAGACGACACCTAAAACACCTTAAGCCGACCATCGATTGCTCAAACTGTGGAGCAGCTTTACGATAAAAAGAATGGATTTTTGGGCTCCCTTGACCAGCACAAAGGTGGATTTATCATAAATCCCGTAGTACACACCGTACACCGGCGAATTAAAGGCTCACGATAAAACAAATGCACATCGAGCTAGTTATGTGCATATGTGCATAAAAAAATGCTGCGACATGAGACACTGAGCAGAACCGTCAAATGCAAATGCATAATAGCTTTGGACAGACATTTTGGTCTGGTAGGTTTTTTTTTTGTTGTTTGATTTTTCCCTCACATGACAACATGCAAATGAGAAATGATTCAGTGTCTTAAAACCCCAAAACGAGAGCAAGCTGGCGGTGTAAGACAAATGAAGCAGAACCGACCGCGGTATTGCTGCTTTTCCCTCCAAACGCGAGTCCAGATTCCTTTCCCAGTCTCCACCAAGCGTATGCAGATCGCTACCGTCTCATGCCCACCATAGAAGACGAAGGAGGCCTCCATGCCCCTACTATTTGTCTTCGTATTCCGCTCCGCCATGCAAGAATGCTACCGATATCTCAAAGATTCCTTGATTAGTGGATATTAGCGACCGATCTTTCGCTACCCGTTCAAAATCAGATCCAGAGTCTGCTAGGCCACCGAACAGAATAAGTCGATAAATCAGTTGGCAGCGGAGCGCAAATGGCAACAACGAGATCGAACCGGGTTTGGCGGGGGGGTCGAGCACGATGAAAGACACGTCACACAGCGAGCGTTTATTATTTGTGCAGCAATGGGCAGCTTTTTTATCAACACAACCAGCCCAGACAGCCTGTAATAATCTTGCGCCCACTTTCGATTAATCGCAGCAGTTGCCCGTTGGAAAAGTGTAGGACTTAAGAGGAGCGGGGAGCCGCAGGGCTTCCCTGGGCAGAGCGCGCAACAGCCGACGAAGCACACCATTAATCTGCGCACAGCCCTCTCCCCTGTGCTGCGATCGACCAAACGTTTATCTCTAGCGTCTCTGTTCGACTCTAACTGATAGAGGGCGAGCGATAGGCAAAGGCTGATTGGTTGATGTTTCTATTCCTTTTTGCATCGATATCGATAACCCCTTCAGGTTAGCCACCTTCCCTCTCGTAGGCCAACATCGACCAGCAAAACCCCTTGCTCGGATATAGGCAGGCAAATCTACACTTCCTTTGGAGTAATTCGATTACCAAGTTGGGGCGGCGAATGGTGAGGGAGCAGGCAGACAAATAAAAACAACAAGCGTCAAGATAAGGGCAACAACACCCGCTCGCAATGAACATGCCTGGAGGAGTCTAGAAAAATAATACACTTTTCAACGAGGCTCGCAGGACACCCTACCGAACGGAGCCGCCACCATACACTGCTCCAAGGGGTTTGTGTGCTGCTTTTGGGAGTTTAGTGAAAGATTAACGGCGGAGTGAGCATAACGCATGTATGTACAAACTCTTGGTCCCCTGATGCGAATCTGAGGCAAGCGAGGGAGGCGTATTTTGAGAGGCAAGAAACCGGGCAATGCCGGCAGAGACAACGAGACACAAGGAACGCGGTTTCTGGATCGGTTGCGAAATCCGGTGTGCGGTCGTCGACGCCGTCCCGTGTGCGTACGGTGCGTATGTGACAAGTACCCATTTATAATTGTCTCCCATAAATATAAATTGTGGCTGATCGGCTGCTGCAAAAACAACGGCAACGAAAATTACGCCATTACGACGATGCCGTCGTACCTATCGCCCTACAACCTCGGCGGCAGCAAATTCCCATTTCCCAAACACGTTTGCATTTCTACTCCCGCCGGGGCCGACGACAACGGACCTCAGCTTAACTAGTCGGAAAACTAATGGACGCATCGAGAAATGTGACAGTTTTATTTCCATTTCTTGAACAAATTTTCCCACCAAACCGTGCGCGGAATAATGTAAATGGATGAATTATCAGACGTACCGACGATCGCGCTCGTACAGCACCGCACGTTTCCCTCCGAGCCCAACTTATCATAAAACACACGGCATTTAACACATTATAACATTAGAAAAAGCGCTCGCAACATTCTTCTCCTGGGTGCTGGGGCATAAAGCTTTGTGATTGTATAATCGGGTGGTCGAGTTGCTCGGCCAATGCGCCTTATGGTTTGGTGTGTCTCACCCGATGTTTCTTCTTGTTATCACACTGGCCCTGGAGGTCGATGATTCACAAAGCCTCCCCTCTCTCCTTTCCCCACACTCCCGAGGGTTTGATTTGTTTCAACCGGAAAACGCGTAACCGCTGTAGTCCGCTGTTTGTTGAAAACGTAAAATCTTACTGTAATCTACATCGTTGCTTGTTTGTTTTGTTTGACAATGTAACAATCGCTACTTAAAAGTGAATGAATTGATTCAGGGGTGTTTTTTAGGAATCTACTATATGGTGAGCATTATATGGTGAGTTTGCCGTTCGAAATACACAATTCAAGGTTAAATCTAATGATCCTACATTCAATCATTAGAACATTTCGTAGATTAAATGTTGGAAATAGTTTTTGTATAATATAGTAATCCAAAAAAAAAATTAATGAAAATATTAACCTTAACATTGAGCCTACTATACGAATAATATGTCTTGAGTGTTTTGCCAGTGATAAAAACGTCAGGGCACATATAATAATTTAATGTTTTTGGCTTCACAAACTCGTCATACCGACCAATTATGGTTTATTGGTTTGTGCTGCGTAGTTGGCTACTCTGTCCTTTCTAATGATCCTTATACACAATACTTTCCCATACGAAGAGCCAGTGATTTCTAATCCTTTCTTATTGTTTCAATTGTGTGCTTTCCGAATGATCTTCTACTAAAGTACTTGGTCAATGAAATTCTATAAAAAAGATCATTTAGAATATAAAATCTCTAAAAATGCGTAATAGAGGAATGGATGTAATATATAACACAAACCAACACGAAGATTGTTAAGATCCCACCGATAAATTTTAATCAGGGTTCCCTTCTTATCAGGATTCAGGATGACTATTATCTTTTAATGATCATATGAAACCACAATGTTCCATTTAAAAATGTGCTAAACTCTTTGTCAAACATTCGTTTCAAAGAAAACGCAAACTATATTTTCACTTTTCATGTACATCGCTGGCAAAACTAAGTCTATAATATTTGGTGAAAAATACTTGTATCATCAGAACGAATATAACGAATAAAGACCAAAGTTTGAGTTTAAGGTAAACTCGGAAATTGCATTTCTTTTTCTTTTTTTTTGTATGTCCAACGATGCTGTTTTACCTTTACAATTAACCAATACCATAATATTTTCCATTCAACTGGAATAATTTTCTCATCTAAAAACACGTTAATGTGTTCATTCTGATGCCTAAACAAAACTATCCCCATACTTGTTTGCATCATAATTCCATACCAAGTATACATTTTCTTAGCGATAGCAAAAGCTACATCTGGCCCACATTTACATTCCCCGCCGCCCACAACACCCGTACTCCCCCACATCACAACAGTATGCATCCCATTACAAAACTCTCTACAGTCACCCCGAACGTCGATCGAAATGCAATGGAATCTTCCCGTCCCAGTAAAAGCCGCTATTGTTTGACAACATAGCTTCCTTCCCGGGGCAAGAGTTCCGCATTCACAAGACGAGTGAAACATGAAAGAGCACATACATACTATTCCAATGATACCTTTTTGTCTAAGCAATGTCTCAGCCGTCTCTGTCGGGAAAGACTGGAAGCGAGAGGTTTCTTTTTGGTTCAAGAAGCACAAGATGCCTTTCTTCTCCGGATTTGAAACATCCTCTTTCGTCGTCCTCTCACGAATAAACTAGCACAACAACAGATTGCGGAGAAAAGCGTGGTCTTGCTTGGCCAGCAATCGTACCATAATGCTCCACAGGGCGTAGTGTGGAAAGAAAATGCTCTCCTCGGAGTTGTCTGGAAGAATGGTTCGTCTTACTGTTTGGAAGTCTTTGGAGTTCCCGACCTGTACTTCTACCTTTCTTCTACCTTTCACATTACCCCTACGAATGTGCGTTTAGGAGCATACTGTGTATATGCACTTTCAATATGTTCCGTCCCGCCGACATCGAGTTGCGGTTGACTTGACTCTCACTTTTGGACAGCCATCGTCGTAATGCAATTCACCTCATGCCAGCATGGCTAGTGCACTTCTCACCCTCGGGCGGACGAAAGCTGCGGGTTCACTAGTTTAAAAAAAAGCCGACCAAAGGTATTGCCGTCTCCCGACAGCTCCAGGAGAACACATTATGCACGAGACGACATTGAATGAAGACATAAATATGGGACATGCCTGCAGCCGCCGATCGAGCCGGATATGTGGATAAGGGGGTGAATGCGAGTGGGCAGATATGTGGGGGCTTTTCTCTCGTGTCAGGAGAGAGAGAGAGAATGATGGTTTCGTGGGGAAAGAAGGCTTGTTGGATATGGTAATATAAAACCACACTGTTTTACGTACCCGAAAGGAAATATATTTCACATCCAACCACACTGTGATGCGTGTGTGCATGGTTGTGTATTTGTTCAATGTTTGCCACCCTTCTTCCACCTCCCTTTACTCCCTACATCGAACCCTTTCAGTTTATACCACAGCCAGCCAGTTGACAAGGCCGGACAACTCATTAAGAAGCAAAGTTTACGTCTTGCCATAGAGAGAGAGAGGCACAACAAAGTAGCCTTACGCGTGCTCCACTAACACTGCCAGCATCCCCCCTTCCCTCCTCCAATCATGCTTCAACTTCTAGCAACGTGTGCAAAAAGAAAAACCATTGGAGAAAGAGAAAAATATACGGAAACGTCAAACCCTGGGTGAATGATTGCTTTTCCCTATCCAGAATAGTGACACGAGTCGGGCGGGCTGGAGTTGGGACTCAGTGGAAGAAACCCCCCCCCCCCACACACACACACACAACATTTCCGTTTGCATTTGACAGGTCCTTGTGGTTTGTGTGCCTCGGTGGTGTGCCGTTGTTGCAACACGATGAAAATATTTACTCGCTATATTTACACCCCGTGGAAAACGCGCCTACCACTGTTTGCAGCGTGGAAAGAAGGTTTTTCTTTTTGCAATACTTTTTCGTACTCGTGCCAAAATATTTATCAAAAGAGTTGCAGTTTTTTTCTTCTTTAAAGGGAAGCGAGTTTTCTTCACTGGGAGGGTTAGTAACGGTGGTAGTAACATCCCTTTGGTACAAGCAGCAGTATTAGTATCACAACACACCAATACGCGCTCTCTCTCTCTCTCTCTCGCACTGTCTTCCTCTTTTGAGTTGCTCATCTTCCAAGATGAATCTCTTGACTCCGATCAAACGGACTGTTGTGCGAACTTTTGCGACGCACTTTATCATTTAGTCAATAATGCAAAGCTAATGTAGGTAAAAGTTTTCCCCGTTTTCGTCGACTCCTCAGGAAAGCTATTATCAAAAAGCCGTTTCTTGAGATTTCTGTCCGTCAGTCGAGCATCATTTGCAACACACACATCTCTTCCCCGTTGGACCACAACAATTCACAGACACACTCGCAAAATCATCCCTTCTCTCTTGCAATGATTGTCATTGTAAAGTGTGTGTGTGTTTGGGGGGTTGAATTGGGGGTGGAAGGGGGATTGCTTTTCCCACTACCAAACGCAACTGCGCTCCGAAGACAAAGTCGCCCACGACAGCAGCAGCCGTTTGACAGGACGGCGAAATCAATAAGAAGATGATTTTTTTTCGCTTTTTTGTTTCTTTTTCCGTCGAGATGAAAATACAAGCATACACCGGAGTGGAGCGTTTTTCCGGATGATTATTTTTCTTCATCCAAAAAACCATTTCAGTTTCCGCCCTTCCTCACTGCTTCATCACTAGCGCTCCTCCTCTCTGCACACCCTTTTACCTTCAAAGAGGCAAGGCAATGGCAAAAAATAAGCCAAACCGAGAGTCAAACCTAATCGACTGTAACATTGCACACACACACACAAACACACACACACGGACACCCTCTAACCCCTGCTGCTTGTTACGTTTCATCCATGCTCGCACACACATTCACTTGTACGTACACACAGAGCATGGCACAGTGTACGCACTGTTTCGATCGGGCGCGAGAGCGAAAGAGAGCACACCCGCAGCAACTCTTCTTTCTCGTTCTCGCGAAAATTCGTTGGAACGATATGCCGAGGAGTGAGCGAAAGGGGAATGGGCGACCCTTACTTTTTCTTCTTCTCGCTCGCACCAGTTGAACGTTGCACACATGGATGTGAAATGATAAAAAAGGAGGACGGAAAGGGCAAAAGCAACAAGGGAATAAGAAGTAGAAGCAGGCAAAGAGGAAGAAGAACGTTGCCACTCAACGGAGACATTAAAAACACGCACACACTGTGTGGCGAAGTGTGTACGTGTATGTGTTCGTGTGCATTTTCCGAGAAGTGAGACGTTGCGCTTTCGTGCGTGTATATTTACGCCGCCGCTCTTTCTTTCGGTTTGCGCGCACGCACGAATAAAAGCGAACGTCGACGCACACTTTTGCACCGGCCGCCCAACCGCAATTCACATTACTCACGAATTCACGGCAACTGTATGGAATGGATGATGCTGTGGAGGGTGAAAAGGTAAAACGGGGAAGAGTCGTTTACACTTACCAGGCGGCTGCTTGTTGGCGATTTTGTTGAAACAATTCTGAAACACCTCGTACAGATGGAAATGTTCGTCGTCGCTCGTGGCCATTTTGGCTGTGCTGTTGTGTGTTGTTTTGGTGGGAGGGAAGAATCGGCTACAGTGAGAGAGTTTTCCACACAATCACACACCCACAAACACACACACGGGAGCCACAAACAATGGTTATTGGGCCGTGCGGCCTGGTAGCGCGCGACGATGGGACGACGTTGATGGCAACAGGGAGCAAACACAACACAACTTCACCATACAGCACCACCACACCAGCCAGCAACAACAGCGCGGGCACACATGCACACACGCGGGCGCACACACACGCTCCCCCGCTTGCTCACTTACGCACACACTCTGGCCTGGCAGCACACACTCGCACGCACACCACCCGCCGCCCTTTCAGGCGAAAAGAGGATCGCACAACACGAACGGCTCGACGGGAGGGGTGGGGTAAATAATATCAAAAAGTAAAAACCTTGCGCACACGCACGGCAGCAGCCGCCGCCACCACCACCACCACTACCAGCACTGAAATTCACTCACTCCCTCTCGCTTTCTCCCGAGCGTATCCAATCGCGTAGGGCGAGAAAATGTATGGCAGGGTTGGAAAACTCAGCAAAACTTTTGCTCCCGTAGCGAGGGCGCGCGCGCTTTTCTCCCTTTTACGGTCGTCTCTCACTGGCGCACGCACAGAGTACTGCTACACCACACACAACAACCATGCACACACACACACACGGACGCACAGACGAAAACACAGCAAACCCGTACGCGCTACGACGAGCGTTTGCTTTCGTGCGCCGTGCCGTGACAAATGGTCCAAACAAATCCACGTACGCGCCCCAAATCACGCAGTCAGGGAAACGGGGAAACGCACGCCTGTGACACACGGTGAAATTGGTGGGAAGCAGTAGAGCTGATAGTTCACAACACACATACACACAGAGACACACGCATACGCACGCACCCAACACGCACGCACGTGCGCACCGATGGACGAGTTGGAACGAAATGTTTTCTTCGGCCGTCCGACCCTCGGCTTTTAAGGTTGGTGTGTTTTGTTCGTTGTGTCTGTTTCGCTTGACAGCTTGGGTGTGCATTTATAGAGCCAGGTTGAAAGCTCACGCGTCATCGTGTGGAAGCATCGCAATATTGTTTTTATTCGTGAAAAACACTTTCACTTATTTCACTTATTTATATTGTTGATCCTCGTTTCATTATTGTTAAAATTTAATGAACTACATTAGCTTTCGAGTTTTTTTTTATTATAATAAAGACTTCCAAAATCCAAACAGGACAAAGGTTGCTTATCCAGCGTTCGGACAACTTATGTCCTATGACACGTGCGACATGTTTGATGAGCAGAATATTATAACAAACAAATTGATAAATATTGAGTTTTTTCCGTTTTAAAAGAATTTCCCCTCATAATGTGCTGCAAAACGAACACAGTAGATTCCCGGGTTACACGGTTCTCGAGTTACGCGGATTCGGAAATACGCGGTTTTGGAAATTTGACAGCTTCATGGGCAAATTGTACTGATTTGACACATAAATTGTCAAATGGAAAATAATTTAAATTTTTGACAATGTTTTAAAATAACGAAAATAATTAATTACATGGAGATTCTGTACAAATCCATTAACTAAGAAATGAACGAACTGAACATATATTTTACTAACACAAATTACACAATTTTTACAGTATTTCCGCTTATTTTGGTTAGATTCGACTTATGCGGATATTCGAGTTACGCGGTTTTCTGTGGAACGAGTAATCCGCGTAACTCGAGAATCTACTGTATATTGTTATTCAAATTGAAATCATTTTTTAACCAATGGCAATAATATTTGTTTTCGTTTTTCCTGCTTTTTACAGCCTATACCCAGGTGAAAAAGGTTTACAGAGACTGGGAAAAACCCGCGTATCTCGATTTTGCGTACAGGATGAATCTCACCAATTTCTTCAAAAATACAGCCTTACTTTTATTATTTACGATTATTAAAAATGGTTTCAGATTGACAATTATCTTTTCATTTATTTCATTTCCCATTTTTTTACCTTTCCAAACCTTTCCAAATATTTAACTTACTTTAATGGTTCCCAATTAATGGATTAAATCAATACAATATGCTCATGAAGCTGTCAAATGTCCAAAACCACGTATCTTCAAAGTTTTGAGATTTCGCAAGGGCTGTGTCCCAGATTTTACGTACGTTTTTTACATACGATCCTGGTTAATTAATTGATTAATCCCAAATACAATTGTATATGGGATTTAACAGATGGCACTACTGTACGATCTTATCGAAAACACCTAATCACCTTTCTCTCGTAGTTTCCAATCTTGTTTCTGGTAGTAAAGATTTATCTAAGGCGGGCATAAATGCCTATTTGATATTGCTGTCCCATAGAGAGTCCAAGTTGAGTCGAGCCTACATGCTTTTTCTGCCCTCCTTTGGGTGAGGGTGGACGATTCTACACCGTATCACTAGGCCAACCAAGTAGTTGGCTCCTTGGTACGTTCTGAGGATGAACAGGCTCGACACTCATCAGCAGCTTATCAACACGTGGTCTATTTGATTGAAAGTGGCTCCATCTAGGAACAACCAC